>CM053793.1:506143057-506723057 GCA_028749045.1 Cupressus sempervirens | reverse complement strand
AAAACCTGTAGCTTCTTCCGAAGCCTTGGTTGAGGTTGAAAGGGTTTGAAGAGAATATTATTAGAACCTTTCTTTTACTTGGGCATTCACTAGTAAGAATCATGAAAATTGACCAATTATTTCTTGTGGTTGAGAAAAAATGATTCTATGTTTTACCGTAGTGTGGATCGCTGACTACCTCAGTAAGACGTAGATTTTTTAATGAATTTGTAAGAGGGCATTGTACGCAGAATCCTGAGAGTCCTCTGGGAAACGAGAAGCCCCAGTCTTTATTGAATAAAGCTCATTATGCTGATAAGATTAGAAGGCGATTGCATTGGTTTGTGCAAGTAATAATTTCTTATTTAACAATCTCTCTGTATTCTATTAAAGTGGATTTGGTTGGCATTGGTACGTAAAGATCTTTAATTTTGAGCAAACGGTGACAAAAGTAGGAGATCGGTCTAGAATCCAAATTTCGGCCTTTTTTTTTTGAGGACTGTAAGCCTTCTTAAACTACATAAAGTGCTCTATTTTCTTTGATTGCTCTATAAATTTATTGTTTTATTAAGTAGAATTTTGTATTTTTTTGTGCATAAAGGATTGATGTTTCTTATCATTCATATGTCATGAACATCTCTGATGGCTTAAACATCACACACTAAAGCTTCATTCCTAAGCTAAAAGTGTTAAATAGTCAAAGTTAACTTAATTTTGCAAGCTTAATTTCTTCCCTAGTGTGCAGATGTATAAAGATGACCTAGTCTGAACATCCATAGCAGGACTTTGTAAATGTGAAGTGAAAAGGATGTGAAGAGCCATTTATTGGAAATAAGAAGTAGATTTGATATGTTTTTGGTCAAACATTTTAGCAAGCTCAATTTAGAATTCAATATTAGGCTGGTATGGTTTGTATTGAATCTTGTGCACATTTCCAAGTTGCAATAGAAAGGCACGACCAACCCTATTTTTACTATCAAACTTGTTCAAAAATGGAAAACATTTTTTTTTAAAGGCTACAACATATAATTACATGATGTATAATAAAGCTAATGCTCTAGCATGCAAAGATACATAGAGAAATAGTGACTCTGAGTGTGAGAAGACTAAGTGTAGAGTTTCACCATTTATCACTACCCTTCAATTATCATTTGGATGCTCATCTTGATCATGACCATGAACAAGATAGTTAGAATCTTGCAATGACAATGATTTGTGCTTACAAAGTTTTCATAAAAGTGTTCTACTATTGAATAGACCAAAGGTAGGAAAATATCACCTTTTGGTATGTGGTGTCAATTCTCATATGATTCAAAGTTTGTTTGATATCAAGGCAACATTTTTCAAGCATCTTGGTGTAAGAAAATGAGGTAACAAAAAATATCATATTTTCTCAAGGGGGAAATAGAGTGGGGGGAATGTTCTATTGACTCTTTTATGATTATTAGTTATGATCACATAAAAGGATTAATTATTTCATAAGCTCCTATGATGATGTGTCATTGAAGATTATTGTTGAGATCATTGATATACTAAGCACTATGCTTGTAGTGATGATGAGGAATCACCAAATGATGGAAATTTTATTAATGATTCTTTTGGTGGCACTAATAGTGATATAATTCTTCATGTTCTCAAAGCTAGTGGCACTAAGGTTTGAGGAATTTCCATCATTTCAAGTTAGCTTTGGTAGTAAGGTTTGAGGAATTTCCATCAATTCAAGTTATCTTTTCATTTTGAGGTCTACGGCATGAGAAGCATTTTTGGTTTATGCTTTTTATTTTTTTCTTTGTTGATGTTAAGGAAATCAAAGAATTTTTAAATCATGAGGATTTTTTTGGAGTTGGAATCAAGATTTAGCGTTGAGCTAAATATTGATTATTTTTTAGTGAATTTCAAAGTATATGATTGATAATTATACCCATTCACAATCATTAAACAATGATAGAGCTCCATCGTAACTATAAAGGGTTGTTGTTGAATAATTCAAGACTTTGTGATTTGAAATATCAAGACTAAAACTTAAAGAACATAGCTAGAAGAGACACCTTTCTGATTTCGAGAGACAACTTGATGGAGCCCCACTTGTTCCAAGATGTGTTTCTTTGGAAGAAGATTTTCTTTAAAAATATATTCATATAATATAATTAGCAACTTTTTTGTGTTGCTCTTAAGAAGGGTCCCTTGATACTTGCGTAGGAACAATGTAATAAGCTCGGGCAATGTCAATAGTTTCTATTTCAATGTGAATTTGGAAGGTATGGTTAGAAGCAATAGCAATTATGGAGTTAGCAACACTGCATTATATTTCTTTTTTTATATGTCATCTTTCATAAAAGAATATGAAAAAAATATTTAATTTTCTCCTTGAGTTTCATGAGTAGTGTATCGTATGAACTCCTTTCTTATGAGCATGAATCATCAACTTATAAACCCATCTTTTAGAAGCATCAATTATCAACTTAGTACACTACACCTCAGTGTTGCTCATAAAAGTTAAGTATTAGGACTTTTTGTAAGAAATAATCAATCTTTTATTTTTCTATACAAGAGTCCAATTGACCTTTTGCCAAATGACCTACTACGAAATCTCAACAATATACAATAGACCAAACATCACAAGATGCTCTAACTTTAATGAAAAAAATTAATTTCAAAGAGAATAACTATATAATCATTTAGAACATTCTTTAAGAATATTTAACTTTTTAATAATCAAACATTAGCATTCTCATAATTTTTTTGTGGTTGATATTACAAACCTCCCTGATATTGTGTTTAGTTCAATTGTTAGTTTAAAGTGGATGGTTTTCCTTGTTGCTATCCAAAGGACCTATTTTGATATTAAGTTGGTGGTTCACTGCTATGTTTTTTATATTAATTATGGGTGTACAATAAGCTAACTATGGGTCTATGAGCTATGATTATGCTCATAGTGACTCTGACAGTGTGTTTTCTTTGGGCAAGTCTCCCAAACTTTGACTTCTTTTAATATCCAAAACAATTGTTCCTATAAATTCTCCTATAAATTCAACAACTCTTTTATACTTTTCTGGGGTGCATAATAGAAAATTTCAACTCAACACCATTGAATAGTTCATACATCATAGACTTAACCATTAAACAAGTGTCTTTTGACATGAACTCAACATCATTGATAACCACCTAATGAATTATATTGTAGATTAGATTTTTGCAACTAAACTAGCTTGGTTCCTTGTTGTTTTATTTGACAACATGTTTTTCTTATTTATGATAATCATATGGTATATTTTTATTCAACCATTCACTGGTTTGCCTCAGATGGAGACTTCCATTTTTTTAGGAACAATACAATCTATGGTTCTTTATCATCACTTTTACAAATAATATTAAGTAGACAATTTTGTTTAAGATCTTTTGCTATAATCAATAATCATAGTTCATTTTTCATAAACAATTAAAAGAATATACTAAACAAACAACTCATCACTATTATTATCAAAATTTAATTATATAATTTTTGAATCAAACTCAACGATATATATTTGATGAGTTCACAACAACTAATGAAACGACTCACATTGTTGTGAGGAGGATCTATATATAATGGTTTCTCCTAAATAAGCGCTAGGACTCCTTTTATCTCATGGTTGTGTGGAAGCGTTGAGAGGGCGTGGAATCCGAATGATCTGAGGTTCTTTTGTTTCTGAGTCACTCTGAATTTATCTCAATACAAAGTGCTCGTATAAAAAACGCAGGTTTATCGTTTCTTATCTCACTCACTCAGTGCATTCCTGACAGCTTTGGCACAGCCCGCCCCATATGTAAAATATACACTACATTCATTCAACATATAAATAACAAAGTATTTCATGAATTACTCTCGCACTCTTATTTGCGGCATTGTTTTCAGCCAGTATTTGCGGTGGTGCCTCTAGTTATTTCATCACAGCGAACAGTTGTTAACAGAAAGTTGCCATTAACGTTTTCTGTTGAATGCGTTGGCCCGATCGCCTTGTCATTTCGTTTATTGTGACACTTTCATGGGGCATCGCGCTCCGCGCTCCTTGATGTCGTTAACAATAAACATTTGTTCCTCGGAGAGTGTGATTAAGTGATCAATCACGACAGCCTAATAAAATACATATATTCGACATTCTTCACATTACTCTAAAAATAACAGAATCGAGGCATTCACATAACGATTTCTGGTACATTTTTGCACCTTTCCTGGGTTAAACTACAAGACAATTAATGGTGTAAATTTATTCAGGGAGTTAAGAATGCATCTACACCGTCCCGTACAACAGTTATTTCAGGCTGTTTAGAAAATTTTATTGCGGATTTGTTTAGAACCCTGATTACAACGATATTTGTAAAATCAACGAAAATGCTAAAATTCTGTCGATCCGTAGGCTTCCGTAGAGAGATTCAATGTTAAGGACGGTCCAAACTTTACAGGCCTGAAATTTTTTGACGTTTTCTTCAAGTCAGTACGCAAAACCTGGCTTAAGAAGTTAAGATAATCCGATGAACAAATTACAGTAAATCTACGCTTTTACTGTATAATTACAGTGCGGCGACTTGCGGGATGTACACACCACAATGGTTTCCAAATTAGGACCCTACATATCGTCCTACTTTTGCTTCAAAAGGTGAGTGATTTATACTGTGATACGGAATTTAGCTAGAAAAATCCTACTTTTGAAGAGGAAAACGTCAGGGTAAGAGACAAACATTGTTTTCTGATGGGGTATGGAGTTTGTTTACTTACAAATTAAGGAAGTACTGATGCTTTAAGGCATGGAATCTAAGAACTGAGTTTATAATCGAAAATATCTGTTAAACTCTCTGTCTTTTCTACTTAAAGCTTGAAATATAATTGTAACTGTTTAGATCGTACGAAAATAATAAATAAAGAAGTGAATGCAAGGACTGCAAATGTTACAGCAATTAAAATGGAACGTGAGCGACGCTAATTTAGGTATTTACCTCTGAATCGCTATTCAATCCCAGCTTCTTCACCAGGTACTTTTTCAAGACGAGTATGGTCATCGTTCCGTCCCTGAATCACCACAAATGTTCAGACTCCGTCAGTTTCGACTTCCTTCCTCATTTTCCGAAACAGATGATGTTAGAGAAAGAGACGAAAATTAATATTCCGGAGAGAGGAAACTGAATCGTGCATTGTTGTTTTGGTTTATCTTACTTGATTCTCAAATAATTCTTTTGAATCTGCGGCAACATACGATCTCCGTTTCTGTCATTCCATGTGCTTTGTATCAGTAAATGAGGAAGGATATATCTACACCAGATCTGGCAATATAATAAGCCCTAAAATTTAATGTAAATCGAGCGATAACGTTTAAATTTACAGGAAATTAGAGGAGATTAATGAGAGATCGAACATCTTACTGATCTTGTAAAGCGCGAAGCGCGAACCATACACTCGTTTGAGCGGCTGTCCGGGGCTTTAAAATCTTTACATTTTCCGTCCATGAAGGATCTGGAACCCTCTGCGACTGAGAAAAAGGCATCTGCGCTATATTTCTGTCCGAGAGAAGTGCACCCAGGGAATATTGCTGCTGTCTGAATGGCGGTGTTGTATGAGACGAAGAAGATTTGGTGGAGGCAATTTCTGAAGCGCTTGGTCTAATCAAGGGTTCAAGATTAGTATCCTGGTTAGTCCACGAGGGGAAATTATTTACAGCGTTACATTGCATTTTCTCTCTTATTGTCTGCTGCAGCAGGCCGCTAGCGGGACCATGAATGCGTGAATTTTGACGAGGAAGAGCGGAAACGGCTGTGCTATTGAAAGTCTTCTGTCCTGAAGAAAATCCGCAGATGCCGTGAGTCGAACCTGCGATCCTCGGCTCGCAAAAGCTTCCCTCCGACATCCGTTCGTACGCTGCTTGTATCGGCTGCCAAGGCCTTACTCCGCTCGCCTGCCCCTGAAAGTTCACGTATAACCGCTCTATCGATGGAAACGCTGCAATATTTTGAGATCTTTGCTCATCTTGCATTGTACAATGCTGCAAAGGACTCAGCGCCGAGAAAGTGCTTGAATCTCTATTACTTTTCTGCAAATTAAATCTTTCGGCTTTCTGGAGAGGCGGAGGGATGGACTTGCAGATGTTAGGAAAGGAAAACAGTCGGGATTGAATAGTGGAAGAAGATGGCGGTAATTGTGTAGTCAATTTACTTTTATGGCCGGAGTTAGAGGTCTGCGACAAAAGATGTAGCTGATCATTCTTAGTTTTATCGTCAATCGAGGTTATTATTGACGCATTGACATCTTTTGTCATTTCCAGGTGTGGTTTGTTGGATAAATGCTTGGACTGAGAACTGCCATGGCCGCTGCCAAGTCCAAGCGAAAGCCAATCCTGATCCTTTCCAGAAAACTGCTGCCGCAAAGGAGAACAAAATCGCTCAGATCTGTGATTATCCTCAACATTTGACTTGTGTGATCCTGAATCAGAAAACGTTCCATGAAGCTTTTCTGTAACTAACTTCACGATTCTTCCATTATTATTTTCATAACCATCAGAGCTACAAGTTGTTCCCGAGCTTCTCTCCGCCATTTGATCAGCCGTAATATCCGAGTCCCCGCTGCTCACTTTCAACATGGAGTCGGATTGAACAGCCGCGCTGACATTTTCGTAGCTCTTCTGAACAACGCCTTCCTCTTCCCTTTCTGCTCCGTTGTACCTACTTCTCTTCGACCTCAAATTTTCCTCTTCAAGCAATCTGTACCGTGTCATATGATCCTCCTCCCGTCTTACTGCATATCTCGAAACCGAAGGCTGTAAACTATTCAGGCCCGACTCTCCTCGAGAGTTTCCTTCTATCAGAAAACGAGGCGGACAAAGCATGGAATCTCCTCTACCTTGGACGAAATTCGCACCAAAAGAAATACCAGACGGGTAGCTACATGGAACCTCTACTGGATTATCCGACCTGCAGATTCAACAGGGATCTTAGTCCGAGCAAACAGACACTCGTGTGAGAGAGTGAAGCAAATCGAAAGGTAAAACACAAATGCATTTAAGTACATAACATCCGAATCTGGGATACCTAAAACTTGGCTACAACCTATACTTACAAAACCTATATTTCTCATCTAATTTACAAACATGCAACTTCAAATTCAATTAAACACCTCGCATGTCGAGGAGCAAGTGAAGAGTGACAAAATTCCCCGGAATCTGCCGAAGCTGGATGTTGCCCGCTCTCCAAAAGGCTCCTCATATTTGCAGGTAAAACTCTTTAAATCTCCAGGTCTCTACACTTAAAATATCGCAATCTATCTCTTCCACAACCACAAGATACAATTACAGGCAAAGTTCAGCATATATTCTTTTTGGCAATTTTACAGCGTGTGCAAGTTTAAAGCCTCATATTGTACACGACGATGAAAAATCTCAGTATACAAACGAAAAGCAACAGGAACTGCTCGCCCAGGGACAAATCTATGAACAGAATTTGTCTTCTCCAGATCCAGATCTGAAATTCCTCTCCACGAAGAATTCCGTCAAAGATCGAGACCGGACAATAATCACAACAGGACAAACTCAAAATTAGAGCAACAGTCGAGGGACTCCGTTCAATCTTCCCACCTTATCCTTAACGCCAATTAAATTCCCCTTCCCACGAATACGGGACCCTAAAACCTCTGCGAGCTCCAGAGAAAACAATCATGGGGTCGGTAGAAGTTTAAAGTGATTGGATTTGGGTTTATTCTCACTCACCTTCACCTCTCGGGTTCGATTCCCCGACCTGCCGCCTGCCCGATCTCCGATGCCGATCAGCCACGGGCAAAAGAGACGAGAGTCAACTGGAGTGCACGCAATGATGGCAACTGAGCAGCCATGAAATTGTTGCAAGCTCCCCTACCTAACTAGAACCCTAAAAGCCCAAAGGCACTAGGCAGACAGATGGGCGGTTGCGGTCAGGTCAGGTATGGTCAGGGCATATATGTCTCTACAGTATTAAATTACAAAGAAAAACAAAGCCAAAAAAGGGTAAAAGCTCACCGTTTTCCAACACATTGAGCGACCTCGGATCGAATCCGGTCCCCTTCCCGACGAGCCCAGTTGCCCATGCTTCCAATCTTGTACAGTGCTTGTGCTCAGCACCAGCAGTCATGGTATTCCTTTACCTTTTCTTTTCTTTCCTGTTACCCTTGCTTTCCGAGTCCCGACAGCGCCCTGCCCGGGATACCTTGCTGAATTAGCTTAACGCATAAAACAAATCGAAGGCAATATTCGTCCAAATGAGCCTTGTTAGGTCGATTGACTGTAAAAAGAGAGAGAAAGAAAACTAATTATATGCAGAGAAAGGCAAAGATGTAGGTTATTCTGTTGTTGGTTGTAAGTGTATACAGACAGGCGTGCTTCCCATATGTCAGGTTACTGCAGTAACCGTGGTCGATGGCATCATGACGTTCAAAGTGTGGCGCACGTATAATTCATCATAACCCCACCTTTATTCTATCATTTCCGATGCCAACGGGAATAAGTATGGATGAGTTTATAGCATGTCATCCATGATTCCATATTCCCCATCATCATACGTATATATTTAAATACTATACTATACTATACTATAATATACTGCCAAGTGCATTCATTCCATTCCCTTCGCGTTTTGCATGCATGCAAACAATATTTTCACGTATTACCTACTCATGGAAGGCCCGAGTGAATATCGTAACGGAGACCGTAGATAGATGGCATAATCCTGACGTCTTCATTTTGTTGGTCCCAAATTATCGGCGTGGCATAACACTGTTCACATCTACCGCCTCTTCTAACTAACTAACGCGTCTACTTACGGACGCGAGTTTTGTCGATTTCAACAATACATCCGAAGTAAACTGCAGTCGGTAGAGATCGAGGAGAAATTGACGTTCGACTTTGCTTAGTCAGTACGTATTATTTGAAGCCAAAGGATCTTAGAATACTATATATTCGTTTTAATTGGTATTTTGATTTAGATATTCATTAATAAGAAAGAAAAGTTCAATTAAGTTTCTGTTTTGTTAGATGTATGATTATGATGTTACTAGAGATGATATCTTTTTAAAAATGATCTTATATCGAAGAAGTGTCAACATTATGTTTGTTCATAAATTCCAACTTTATCTCTCCTACATATCAATTGATGAGCTTAAGGGACTTTCTACTGGATGGTTCATAAGGCACAACATTTGGTGAAGGTTCTTCAGATGGGATTGCAAGCAGAGTGGGTTTAACCATGGAGAAAACTTCATAGCTAAGTGTGCTCGAGCTAAAGTTGTACTGAAATGGACAACCTCCCAAGAAGTCTCGGTGCTTCACTTCTGTGAGCATCACCTAGATCTAATGAGTGCTAAGTGTTCCATTCATACTCATGAGAGATGGGTTTGTTTGTACTAGTACTCACAAAACATGGGTCAATGAGTTCAGCTCAAAAAAACTACATAGTTGAATCCTAGTAGTAATATCATAATTATGTTTGTTCTCTTTTGTCAACCAGTTTAATAGTTTTAGTCATTAGATATAATATCTTCTAGTCCATCACTTTAAATTGAAGAAGTTTCAACATTAGGTTTGTTTCCCTTTTTCAATCAAATTAACATTTTATAGTCATTAGAGATGATGCCTTCTACTCTATGACTTTGAATGTAAGAAGTTTCAACATTAGGTTCTACTCCTTTATCAATCAAATTGATAAACAATTTAATAAAACTCATTATATACATATTTGATGTAGCTATATGAATAGTGAGATCAAAATTGAGGGAACTTGTCTTTGATTGAAACATTCAACAACCTCACCCCTAGTAAGGTATCAGAATTTAAATAAATTATAAAAAATGAATCTAACAAAGATTATGTCTTATTGGATACGCATCTAGTTCATAACTCTAA
This sequence comes from Cupressus sempervirens, assembly GCA_028749045.1. Taxonomy (NCBI): domain Eukaryota; kingdom Viridiplantae; phylum Streptophyta; class Pinopsida; order Cupressales; family Cupressaceae; genus Cupressus; species Cupressus sempervirens. The sequence goes on along the minus strand of CM053793.1, from coordinate 506,713,185 downwards.
ATCAAACACATTTCAAAATAAGGTTTGTACACCTGTGTCAATCAAATTGATTATTTTTTTATAAAATTTATTATGTATATTTTTGGGATAGTTGTGAACTAGTGAGATCACAAAAGAAGGACATTGTCTTTGATATAAACATTCAACAACTACACCTCCAATGAGGTTTGAACCTAGATGGCTAAAATAACAACACCCAAACTTAATTGTACAACACTATGAACTTTATATTAAATATTTTTCTTAACTAAATGTAAATTAAGTATCAAAACTTATATATATATATATATCAATTTAAGGCTCTTACATCATGATGGGTGATATATTCTGGCATTTGACTCCAAATCAAAGAAGTTCCAACATTGGATTTATACTCATATATCTATTAAGATGTTAAAGGTTTTTTCAATAAATTTTATGTAACCCCCTCCAATAAGAAATTTGTATGGTGTAAATGCTTTTGATAATTGGCTAGGTCAAAAATAAGGGATCTAATATCTAATATAAACATTCAACAAGTACACCCTTAGTGAGGTTTCAATCTTGATGGTCAAAACAACAACACAACTTAACCATCACATTATGTTATTATCAACTTTACTCTAAATATCATTTTCTATTAAATATAAAGTTAGAATTAAAATTATTTAAATATTTATTAATAAAAAATAAATATATTAAAGATTAAGTCTTGTTGAATGTATAATGACATTTGCAATTAAATGATATATTTTAGTCTTTGATTCCAAATCAAAGAATTTTCAACTTTAGATTTCTACTTCTATGTCTATCAAAGTTATAGACAATTTTAATATAAAAGTACCCAATAAAAATGCTATATATGTTTTCAAGGTAAATATTTTCCAATTCTAACTATTAATTGATAAGATCACAAATGAGAAACCTCATCTCCTCTAGAAACATTCAACAATCACCCTTTAAAATGTTTGAATATTAATGACCAAAGCAATACCACAATTTAACCATCAAGTATGTCAATGTCATCTTTATATAATAAAAATTAAGAATAGTGTCAAATTTTCATCAAATGAAACAAATGATTTTTCTTTATTTATTTTATAAATTATATTATGTTATATGTTTTAAGTTATGAAATCTATTTTCTAAAAAACAAGAAATAAATTTTTAAATTCCTAATTATATTATATAATAAGAATTTAAAAAGTTTTTAGAAAATAATATTTTAGAAATGATTATACTTGCATTACCAACACTCTTACCATCACTAATTATTAAGTTAGTTTCTATCAAAAAGTTGAACATGTGATTTTTGGAGAAAAAATATCTCCAAAATAATTTTAAGAGATTGAAAGAGATGAGAAGTACAATTGTGAAAACAACAATTATTTAAAGCCTATAAGAAAGATAAATGTAAACAAACTTTTATATTAAAATTTTTATTTTTATTTTTTAGTTATTAGAATGATCTTATATTTAACTTTAAAATTTTAAAAACTATTTACTTTAAGAATCTATTTTAGAATATATTTTAAATTATTAGATTTTTCATGACATAAGTTATAACTAAAATATATTATAGATTGTGTTAATATATTTATAAAACATATATACTTTAATGATAGTTTGATTTTTTTTGTAAATAATAAGTTATATTATATTTCTTAATCTATTTTTTAATTTTGAAGTTGAATAATAATGGATCACATTCTATCAAATTTTATGCTTAGTGGTGATGCTTAAAGCTTTTCTTGCCATCATATCAAATGAAATAATTAGTATCAAATATAATGATTAGCAAAAATATTTAGAGTTTCATTGTACTAGTTTTACTAGATTTTTAAGGAGATGAGATTGTTATAATATACTTGATCACTACAAAAGGAGATATTGTTTCAGTAAAAAAAAGTGTACTAAAGTAGATTTTTTTTAGACTATATAAATTAAGTATAAAACTTTATATAAATTAAGTATAAAACTTTCTATAAATTACAATTTGTTGGAAAAACTTTTAATGTGACCATGACACTAGCATGACACATCCTCTAGTACCATGTAGGATGGGAGAGACGGGACTTCATGACCCCATGCTTCATAATAGAAATCTCTCACCAATCAAGTCAAGCCCCTAACCTTAATATAGATATGAATTGCAAGGAAATTTTTCTTATTATTTTGTATAGAATAATTATACATTTATCTTAATACTAGTGTCATATGTAGACATTTGACTATTCCTTTAATGTCTATATTATTAACTTTTTAGGATTATTTTTTCAATCAATAAATATAGAGCAAGGGGCTCATTTATACTACCATAAATGTTAAAAGTAAATATGATTTGATATGTTCTCTCAACCTTTAGTGGGGTATAAGAAAATCACAAGAAAAATATTTCAAATGGATCGTTATTAAAAATAATAATGGGAAAGAGAAAAAAATTATACAAAAGTACCATTTGTTATATGAAAAAAAAACCATCTTGGTAGAAAAATCAATTCCTTTAGCACCTATTTGGTTGTGAAATAGGAATATAAGAATAGGGATTTGATATAGTAGGTTTGTTATTTTGGAATAGAAAATAGGAATATGTATTACTATTCTCTATTTGGTTCTACAAAGATAAAATTGGAATTAAAGTTGAAATTTAAATTAATTTTTTTTAGGCAAACTATTAATTGATTGTTCTTGAATCAAATTGGTAATTACTAATGAGTCTCTTTGCATAGGCTTCTCGGTGGTAAGATGCCCAAAAAATTTTCCCAATCTGAGCTTCTTGCTAGCAACTACTAAACTATTATATTTTTCATGCATTCGTAGAGGGAAGCTTCTAACGATGATATTTTGCAGGCATTCATAGAGGGAAGCTTCTAATGATGATATTTTGAATGTTTACTCATTATTCAACATTGTTTGTCACTATTCAAGACTTGATTGCAAAAGCTCTTTCCAAAATGACTTTGCATTCATTTTGATTATTATCTATTCGGTCATTTCCATGGTGGTTGCTGAAGAAACCAATGTATATGATGGACAAAGTTGCATCCTATGGCGAAGTAAGACATGCAAATGTGTCCTATTTATCGTCTCTCATTTTTATTTGGAATCCATCGGGTTCCTTCTCATTCAAGTTAGAATTGTTAGAATCACATGCATCAATCCATTGAACAACATCAATATATTATTTAGCATAATGGGGGTTCCTTTTTCCTAAGCTTGGTGCAAAAGCTATCAATCAATAAAGTTCATCTGGAACTTGGGATACAAATACAAAAAATGAAAAAAGATCAACACAGTGTTGTGTCAATGAACCTTCCATTATTATCTTTTGATTGTAGCTATGTACAATGTTCAGTACCTAACAAATATTTATCACTAGTTGAATGTGAAGTGCAACAAGGAATCACTCCATATTTGACTTCATCATTTCAATGGACTTCAAAATTTCATCAAATATAAAAAAAAGTAAAATTGGAATAGGAATGTGTATTCCTATTCCACATATTTAGATGGAATTGCAAATGCTCATTTTTGGGCCAAAATTAGAATACATATTCCTATTCTCAATTCTGATTTTGTGCACCCAAACAAAGAATTCAAAATTTTAAGAATTTGCATATGCCTATTCTAGTCTAATTCCCACTACCAAGCATGCCCTTGGTTAAGAGATTTTCCTTCTTTTTCTTTGTAGGATGATCCTTATGGCAAGTTTGTAAAAGAATGAACATAAATCCTAGGATATTTAAAAGATGTACACATTTTAGCAATCCAAATGGAGAACATACTACATTGCAAATTTGTTTTTGGAGATGTCACAATTTGGTTAAACAAACTTGGTGGAGGTTAAAGTACAATATGAAGAATTGGGAATGCATTACCTAAATTTTCATTGGAGGAACATCCACATAAGAGAAAACATGACTTTCTATGTGATTCAACCCCTTTTCACTAAGTTGGTTCCTTCAAAAATGTTTAAACAAATGAATAAATGTGAAGCATTTAGGAAATTTTCAACCAAATGAAATATAGCCCATCATAATTTGCATCTAAAGGTTTATCCATTCTAAAAAAAAATTCTTTCATCAAACCTATTACAAAAAACATTTCTATGTCTTCTTTGATGAATTGGCACCTAACAAACTTATAACAAACAAACAAAAAGTCTCTCAATAGTGTATTTGTGTTGAAGATGGAAAATAGATTCCATAAGTAATTTCCAATGTAAGAAATAAAATCTTCATTCCAAAAGTATGTAAATGGTTCAAAAGCTTCACCCAAATTAAAGAAATATAAAGGATTAAACATGAGAGGTTTAAATTCTAGATTGCATGATTTTAGATATAAGAGAATCTTATTCTAAAATTGTGGGTCTCCTTTGGACAAGGTATCCTTATCCAAACGGAATTAATTAAGATCAATAATTAACCTTTTATTCATATATAAATTGAATAGATGTATTACATAATGGTTTGAAGAGACAAACATTCACAAAACTCTTCAAATGTGCACCAAATATTTGTAATTTGTAGATCAAAATTAACTTATTTTAGTCTGTCTTTCTAGTCAACCACATTGTCCTTGAATGCTATTATCATTCAAAAGGTTTGATGTTGGAGATAATATGACCTAAATAATAACCATGTTGTAACTAGTGATTAATTCACTTATACAATCTCATTATTCGTTGTGTTTGATTTGGCTAGGAAATGGCTATACAACCTTTATCATGTTGTAAGCCATCAAAAATAGCTATCTAACCCTTACAAAAAGGAAATGAAAGGAGCGTTTAGAGTCCATGATACCGGACCTAAGTTATTTGGTTTACATATAGTCACAATAATATGAAACTACCTCATACTCCTTGCGAAAGACACAAAAATGTGCTCCAAATGAATTGTTGTTTTTGGTCTACATATGTTTAAAATAATATGAAAATGTTTCATATTCCTTGCAAGATGCACCTAATTGTGTTCCAAATGAGGTATAGATACCTTACCCTCTGTGAATTTTGAATTTGAGATGCACCTAATTGTGTTCCAAATGAGGTACAGATACCTTACCCCCCTCTGTGAACTTTGAATTTGTGAGTAATTCTCCACCTTAACGAACCAATGCCTTTTACGTCCCTCATATACCATAATTTTTATGTGGATACATCCTAGAGAGTGGATAGCTGTTTTCTTTTAGCCCAATATGATGTGGTTATGAAGCAAGCATTTTATGCTAGAGAGAGGTATCTAAGTCAGAATCTGCATCGAAAGGCGTAAATTCTGCCGTCGTACGTTTGTGGGCTATAGGGCATAAAATGTTTGACATTTGAAAGAGGAGCTTTCTGGCCGGTTGACAAGAAACGAGTGTCAATTCACGTAGACGCATTGAATGACTTCTTCTTTTCCGCCTTTCTTGGCATGCGTTTACCAAATGGCACATTCACAACGGACCAACTTTAACTCGATTTGCATTTCTGACATATGACGCTAAACTTGGAAATCAGATTTCACGGCTGACGAAACCCTTGCGTAACTCCGACGTCACCAATTACACCATCCACCCTACTTTGGCGTTGCCGTTACCGTCAAAAACATCAACAGATGACGGGCATAGCTATTAGCATTTCCAAGTGAAGTCGCTCTTTCATCAATTATCGTCGTCTTACGCTTTGTTTTTAAGTGTCGGCCCCAGTGACGTGGACAGGATTAGCCGTTACACATTTCACAACATGGGATAAGCGAACCGTTAAATATGTAATTTTATTATTAAAATGGAGAGAGAGAGGGACGGGTCACTTGCCTTCAAGTGTGATTAGAATGGACACGTGGATTGAGGACTTCACAAGGGTCCTCTTGTATTAATTGAGGTGTACATTTTTGAAATGTTGTGATTCTTGTCATTAACGTTTACATTTTGTGATACATGATGGAAAAAATTGCTGAGGGTGAAATGTTAGAAATGTTTAGTATTTTACTTGTTTATTTATTCAAATACAAGACATTAATTTAGTGTAAGCTAGGTAGATGGGCATTTTCTAAAAGGAATAATGAGAAGTATGCATTTTCTATTGTAAAAGTTGCTTCAAATTGAATAAGACGTCACTCTAGATTATGTAACATGTGAGAATATTTGTACTTAATTTGGAAATGTGTTGCAAATACACAATTCAACGAGGTTTTTGAGGAGATAAGACTTTTTGAGGAGATAAGACTTCACAATATTGTTGATTTCTCTAATATATACATAATAGAAGTTCACACAAAAAAAGAAAGTTTATAATAGATTATTGTTAGGCTCTTACCCTTAGATTGCTTGATTTCGTGGATGTTATTAAAACTCATTTGTTAAATTGTTGGGTGTTTCAAAATCACATTGATGAAGCCAAACAACCTATAGGACCCACACATAGCCAACATAATAAATAAGCCAAAATGATATTGTTCTATTCAGTATTCATAATCCCGATCCAAAATGATTACATCTTACCAAAAAAGAGAGCTCTTTAGACAATACTTTTGTATTGAACCTCATTATTTTTTAGACAATCTTCTATGGCAACACTTCATTAATTCATCTTCCTATCATTTTGTTTCATCCAAATGCTCTTCCCCACTAATCTACCTTTTGCTATTACTCTGTACTAGTGAAGTTGGTTCATATTCTCTGACCTTTTGAATTTGTTATTGTTATTGTTTAGTAGTTGTGTTAGGAATTGGATCCTTCATATGCAACCTCGTTGATTCTCAAATCTGATAAGAAAACCTTACCAAAATGTTATTGTTATTGTTAATATTTAGTATTCATGTTAGAAATGAAATCTCCTTTATCCAATCAACACATTTACATTTGACCAAAACTAATAATGAGATCTTCCTTATATGACCTCACTGATGCACAATTCTAATCAACACATTTACATCTTACCAAATAAATGATAATGAGATCTCTAGCATATAACATCACTTATTCGCAACTTCAATCAACACATTTAGGACTACCGAAAAGATAATGAGACATCTAACATATGACCTCATTCATTTACAATTCCAATTGAAAATATTTACATATGACCCAAATAGATATTGCGATCCTCCACATATACAACTTTAAGGATTCATAACTCCAACCAACACTCCAAAATGAAATTTCTTACAAATGACCTCACAAATTTAGAAAACATTTACCCTTCACCCAAAAAGGAGCTCTTTAGAAGACAAAGAGTACTGGACATATGATTCACACCATGCAAGTATGGGTTGTCACATTGGTGGAAATTTGCTTTTTCCTGTTGAAAAGGCAAAATGGGATGTGATGGAGCAAAGGGCATGGCCCTCATTCTCTCTAGTAAAGTAGGTGGAGCTCCATGGGCACGCTTCACCAACCATTGCGTTGCTCTTTTCCTTTAAAAGGACCAACCGTCCGAATATACCCTGCCACTTTAGCCCATGTCCTTGTGAGAGTAAATGAGATTCCTCAATTAATTAAGCCACCCTTAAACGTTTTCAACCTTTCCATGCGGTGGGGACGTACATACACATGCAAATACACATAATACACACTAGTTCATCAAAGTCGTTTTACTCATCATAATGTCATGTCAAGCCAATAAATTCTCACATCTACATTTGACATGAGAACAAATTTAAATTAAAATGATCGCCAAAATATATTTTTAGTACAATGGCGGTAACATGATCTGCTTTTGGCCTTTTTCAAAACTGGGCTCGTGTGGGTAGATTTTCTTCCATTTCTTTTCCAATTATGAATGCCACCACTCACAATAGAAATATTTAGAAATTTACACGAATCATCAATACAAACATTAAATAATTGTGCGACAACAATAGTCCACTTTTGTAAATAAACATTGTGTTGTTGCAAGTCAAAATGTATAATATTTTGAAAAATGTATAAAGTACTGGGGCACATTTTGGAAAAAGGTGAAAGGGGCTTCTTTTCCATATTTCAGTTGAATTAATGCGTCTCAAAAGTAAGGAATGCTACCAAGGCGAGTAGTGGCGGGTCCCGCCAGAATTGGAGCGTAGCAAAGGAAGAGAGAGATGGGGAAATGATTATTTGAAGACGTGCAATTCTATGCTAAACTATAATTGTCTCTTTTTCAACTTGTGTCCAAATAAGCTATTATAACTCAAGTGAGTCTAACGTGGATTGATTTCGGACGTTGTCTTCCTTCTCATCATTGCCAAGGGATAAAGTTTAACTCTCACGTTTTCTACTGAAAACCATTGTTGACTATGGTGAGACATGACATCAATCATCAAACTCACACATGTCATCTTTTTGCATTACTCTCTTTCTCTGTATCAATACTAGTCTCGCCCATTTGTATTGTAAGGTATTTAAAGAGAAAAACTATGTTAACATAATGGGCAAGAGTAGATGATTTCTAAAAGTTCTATGCAGAAATTTCAAATCATTCTTACTTTTATGTATAGTAGCTTATTTATCGAGTCCTCTATTAATGAATGTCACTTTAAGAACATATTATCAACTATAAGCTTCATCATCGTGCTTTTTGTCAAGATGTCTGATAAGACTCCCAAAAAAAGTGAATTTAAACCCCGTGTACTAAGTCATTTTTTATCGACATGTTAATGTGACATTTCATGATTTGTTGCTAGTTAGATCTAGGGAACACATTTCAGTCAATTATTGGTAGACATTTTCAATAATAACAACTTTTAAATCACAATTAGTGATGCAATGGAACCAAAAATATTGGGCAATAAATCAGCTAGTTAGCACAACTATTATATCATGCTCAACTACTAGGTCATCTTTGATGTCATTATTGAGGTGACTTAGGTGATTTTCTAACTCTTGGGTAATGGTTCCTTTCTAATTGCTTCAAATATAGACTTGAAATCATTATTGGTAGAGTTGATAATAGTAAACCTATAAACTATCATCCTGTGTGTGTGTGTGTGTGTGTGTGTGTGTGTGTGTGTTGTTGACATATGGATTACTCGTGTTGTCTATATAAAATGAGGATGAGGCTGAAATATAAAATTATAAAAATCACATTGATTAGATAAATAATGATGATGATGATAACACTTTTTTTTTTCTTGTTCTAGCTATAAATCTATTGAGGGGTCAATCTCACAAACAAAACAAGCATAATAATTAAAACACTATATCATGGTAACCTTAACGTATTATAATTTCCTTTGATTAATGGGTGAGAACAAGCCACTTGAAGAAAAAGATCCCTAGATTTTATGTTATGTTCATCACAAAAAGTCATAGCATGTGCCACTGCCATTAATCTCCCTTCTACACATTCTTATTTTTCTCTAAACCCACAAGAAATAATCTTTCAAAAATTTGGAGTCATGTTCATTATTCGTCTAGATGTTAATTTGAATAATCCAAAAAAAATTGCCTAAATCTGAGAAAGAACAACTCCCAACCTTATCATTCTAACAGAAAACATAAAAGGATAGAATTTATTCCAACAAAAAAATAGAATGTTGTTGCTACTTCCCATTCTCTTTTTAAGTGACACTATAAGAGTCAATTGGTCAATTTTTGGGTGAGATATTTGGAATTCTAATTCATTCATGAAGAAAATATTTTCATGTTGAGGGGTGAATTACATTACATTTATAATGTTCTTTAAAAAAACCTCCCAAAAAATGTGTAGTTACAACTTCCTTGTCATCTCATTTCCATTATCTCTTGAGCATTTCAAAGAATAGTTTCCAAGTATTATAATGATAGATAGTATAGTGCCTCTCCCATTTGATTTCTATAAGTCATCCTGATGGATGCAACCTTATTGATCTTTGGTTGTGATGGATCATGATTACGACCATGAGTGGTCTACACCCTTTAGGGGATTGGATTTATGTTACTGTATTAGTTGCTTCGATTATGCTTATGGCTAATTTATGAGATTATGATGTGTTAGATGGTTCACTAAGGTTTGTGCCAGTGGGTACCAAGATCGATGTCATATCATGAGGTTTTTTCGTGATTACCATGAGATGTGTGCAGAGATTGCACTATGTACTATTACCGTGCTACACTGGACTAGGTTCCTATAGCGATGGTTAGTCATGTTTATGATTGTGTTCTCTTATGTGTTTTAAGTGCCTTTTCATGTAGTTTTTAAACAACCATTATTAAATGACTAAATAAGTAGAAATGGATTGTCCATGTTGGATTCCTTGGTTATGCGTTGTGGATATTTACCTTGTTATATTTTGATCTGAGAGATACTTGTTAGTCATGTTATGTTTTACATTTGAGATGACCTGAAGATCAAATGTTATTCTTTGAGTTTAATATCATAGATGTTAGACTACTATGTTGTTCAATTGATCATATTTGCATGATGATGCCATTTTGAGATGAAAGTATGTTTTATGATGATATATGGTTATCTAGTATTTGGAAATTTCTCTGATTATGTTATGTGTTGGATTTAAGCTATGGTTACTTACTTCACTCTTTCCTCATTATGCTTTATGCGAGCACGAGTGATGTAACTAGATTATTTTAGTATAACTAAATAAATGGTTAAATTAGGTATTTAATGCATTTGTTGCTTCAGCTATTTTATTATATGCAATTGCACTTGATCATGTGTTTAATGTGTAGGATTTATATCCCTAGCAGTGGCACATGGAGTTAGTGATTCAGTCGTTCATATTTTACCAATGTCATCCCTGTATGGTCGACGCATCTTATTAATGATTAAATTAAACCTTTTGGTGATTTGATAAATCCAGACTCATTTGCATTATGTGACTACACCTGTGAACATGGCTATGCATTTAGAGGTTTGCATTGTCATGAAGGTTCTTAAGGAAATTCTATTATTTTGGAGGTTTTTGGGCTTTATTCTATTTTATTTTAATTTCTGGCAACTTTTCCATAGACGAATTCCAATGACTTGGAATATCATATTTTTGTTTGGGTTGATTCGAGATTTAACTAGTTCCTTGGTTAATTGCCCTAATCCATTATTCACTCGAAAAGTGAATAAGTTTCCAAAAAGGAATTTAATTCCTCACTTCTTACTTTTGAATTAGAAAGTTTGAGAGTAAAACCAAAAATCCTCTTCATGAGGAAATATTGTTTTGTTCATTATGGGGGCTATGGCCATGGGATCATCACAAGGTTGGTCTTGTTGGATTCAACTTGAGGAGACCTTGGATTGTTGCAATTTTTGGCTACTTCTATAGGATTTTTATTTTATGGTTTAGATTCCTATTTTTCCCTTTTGGCTGCAAGGCAGGGCTCTCCCGTTTCATTGTTTTGTCTCCATTTCTACTTCTATTTTTATTAGCCATTTGTTAGGAGGTTGAGAACTAGTGCTCCCCTCTATTTCTGTATGCTAGCTCTATCTGGTTGGGCATGTATGAGCATTTTCCTATTTTTAGGATGAGGGTTTGGGGTTTTGCACCATTATGCTAGCCATTTTTGCATATAGACTCCAAACTCAGATTTTATTTGATACTTGTGGTTTTTGTGCCCTAAGACTAAATGGGTTTTAATTTTAAAATTTTTTGAGTTTTGAGGTTTTTTGCTTCAGTTTGTCTGCTACCTAGTTTTCTCAGGTTTCCTTGGCATGATGTTGGTCATGGACTTGGATTATCCATAGGATGTCAGTCAGACCATTGTTGCACTTTTATGTTTGTATTGGGATATGTATCACATCCGTACTCTCAACTTTGTGTTCGGTTGAGTGATTTTATACCTTGTGTTATTGTTTCCTTTGGAACCTTGTTATTTCATGGACACTAGGATACGTGTAGAATCCATACCCTTGGATTGAAGTTGGTTGAGTGAGTTCATGATGTTTGGTCTTATTGCATCATTGGGATTTGTGCAAAATCCATACTCTCAAATTGAGGGCGATTGAATAAGTTCATGATGTATGGTTTTATTATTCTTTGAGATTTGTGTAGAATCCATCCTCCCAAGTTGTTTTCAATTGAGTGATATTTTTCTTGCGCTCTCATCCATTCCTTGTGTTATGATCTTCATGATGGTGATGTGCCACACACAAATACATACACATACATTTTTAGGTGACTTGTGAGGCACGATCTTCTGTGGTACTTTGAGGAGTTATGATCATTAGGGTTGGGTTGGGAACATGCATGCCTATAGGGGTAAAAGCACAAACCTGTGTCACCTTTTATAAAGGAGAAGTGATATCAGAATTTAAAGTCTTCAACTTTAACGAAATAGAAGTGGCATTTGTGCTTAGAATTTGAAGATGATGTAAACTAATGAAATGTGTAAAATTGGATTAAGTTTATGCCTATAATTTTTTTTTTAAAAATTGAGTGAAAATTTTATTTATTTTTGAATTTTTAAAGTGTATTTTTTAATTTTTTAAAAATACTAAAAATATAGAGTTTTTTTCCCGTCAAACAAATATATGCAAATATTCATATTTTCGTTTGATTTTGGAATATGTTAGAGTTAACATGTATACCTGGTGCACCGAAAAAGAAAAATTGAAATTCGGCTAATATTTTTGAAGTTATAATTGGTCAAAGTCAAAGTTATCAGAAATAGACAGTTTTTTTCTCCCGTCAAACATTTTCCATCAAATCTACATTTTTTTTAAAAAAATTACATATTCTTGAAGAAGACTCTCTCCTCTAGTGCACCATTAAAAATAAATAAAATTTAACATGATTTACTATTTTTTTCTTATTTTTGAATAAACATCTTCCTGAATCTTAAGATACCTACTTGTAATATTTTTAAATTATAACATATTATTCATAATCAAAACTTTAAAAAAATTATACAATCATAATCGTGACTCCGAGAACTACTAAAGTATATTTTTAGTTTTAAAAAATACTTCAATTTAGTAGGTCAAATTGGCCTTCAAAGTGAGATGTTTACAGAAGTTCTATTTTTGCTTGTTTGGCTGCCACATAGGCTGCCACATACACAGTTACGACCGGAACTATTTCGGCCGTAACCGTTTCGGCCGGAACAGTTACGGTCGAAACCCCTAGTCGGCTTGAGAAACCGCTAGCGGTTAGTGTGACTTTTTGATATAAAAAAATATTGTTTTCTCTTTTTTAAATAATTAAATATATAGGGACAGCGAAAATTGAAAGAAGATTTGCAAAAAACAATTAATTTTGAAGCAATTTTCAACAACTGTTTTGCGAATTTAATCAATATTGCAAAGGATCGAATAATTTGAAGGTGCTTTTTTTCTCTTCTAATTATTTTTATTTTTATGTATTATATATTGAACCATTAGCTGATATTTAGTGAAATCTAATTTTTTAATTTATTTTTCTATAGGTTGAATTATTCAATGGGTAGTAAAAGGAAAAGATCAAGGAAATATGATAGAAAAAGAGATGACAAAATGAAAGGCCATACAAAACATGCTCAAAACCAACCTACTGAAATTCCTGAACATGATGAGATTCATGAAAAAAATGAAAGTAATGAAGAGGAAGAAATTGGCAGTTCTATTGATAGAGACAAATTAGAAAGCATAAAAAATTTGATGGATTTGGATGAAGAACTACTTTTTAACCAAATTCCATCTAAAGATATGATAAATGATAACACTATCAAAAAGCATTGTCAGAACATGTGGGATGAATATTTCAAGGATAAAAGTATATTTGGACAAGCGCAATTATTTGTCAAGTTATTTAGGAGAAGAGATATGAGACCTATCTTAGAGTTGTTGGGTGTTGATAACAGGAAAAGCCATGCTCATAATATTAATAAAACAATAGTTGAAAATTTGCAAAATGCTTATAACAAAATTGACAACACAACTCGAGGAGGTGATTTGAGTAATGCACGTAGAGCATTGATGACTACTATATCTAGTAGAAAATTGACACATAGAAAATAGGTACATGCAATTTTTGATGTACTACATATATCTAGAAGAAAAGTCCAAAGATACATCAAGAGGAGAAATATGCTAGATGATAACATTGAGAATAACTGGGTGACTATTTGTAGAGTTCCTCAAAAAGATAGAATTTCTGAAGAAGTAAAAAGACAAGTTATTGAATTTTGGACCACACATTCTCATGTTTCTTCCAACAGGCGTGATACTATACAAATTAAAGATCAAGAAACAGGGGCCAAAATTGAACATCCAAAACATTTCATAGATATAACTCAAAGTGAACTTTTTGAAGCATTCAAACAAGAATTTTCAAATGTCAAAATATGTCAAAGAATGTTTGAGAGTTTATGTCCTTCCTTTGTACGCATAAATAAGATGCGAGAAACTTGTTGTTGTAGAAATCATGTTGAATTTGGTCTACACTTGCAATCATTTAAAAAAGTTATGGCAATACTTGATCCTAATTTGGTCATCCCTAGCAGTACAACACAATTTGTGAGGTCCATATTATGTGATAAATTAGAAGATTCAGATGAATTCAAAGTGCAATGCATCAAAAATCAGTGTGAAGTTTGTGCAGATTTACAAGAATTTTCTCAAATTATGCAAGTTGAGAATATTAATGAATCCACACCAGTTTCATGGATGAGATATGAATATGAGACATACCAAAATAATAGAGGGGATGAATCCAAAAAAATTGTATTGAAGGAGAGTGAATTGCATTATGATGAGTTCATGGCCAAGTTCCGTCCATTGATATATCCACATATCCAACATTGTCATGGTGCACGATGGCAAGCTAAACAGTTTCGTGATTCCAAAAATTGTTTTCCACCTGGTTGTATACTTTCAATTGTAGATTTTTTTGAGAATTATACATTTGCACCTCATACAGAGCTCCAAAGCCAATATTATCATTCTGAACAAGTTGCAATATGTGTGCAAGTGACCTATAGACATGCACAATTTGAGGTGGATCAGATAGAAAGATTGGATGAAAATGAACGCATCATCATCAAAGAGGTTCATTTCTATATTAGCAATGATAAAGTTCATGACAGGAGTTATGTGGCTCATTGTTTTGCAATGTTCTCTGAAGATCTCAGAAATCGTGGAATAAATGTTTTAGAGCACTGGATTTGGTCTGATGGATGTGCAAGTTAGTATACACGAAATAATTACACATTTATTTAACTTTATTTTAACTTGTATTTATTTGGATATGTCTATTTCTATTTAATATATGTACTTGGATAATTGTATATACTTATCATGTTTCACGTTCACAGGACAATTCAAATCTGCAAAAGCATTTAATTGGTTAGCAATGCAACATGCTATAACCAATATTAAGTTTTTATGGAATTTCTTTGAAAGTGGACATGGAAAAGGGGAGCATGATGGAGCAGGAGCATGTATAAAACATGCACTTCGACAACATGAACTTGCAGGTAAATATATGCATTTTTTAAATGTACATGTTTAATACTCTAATAGCATATATTTTAAATTTTATATATACATGCATATTTTATGTACATACAGGGAATAGGATAGAGAGCGCAAATCAAATTGTTGAATGGTGCAAAGTTCATTTTGCTACTCGAGATACTGAATACAATAAGCGTTACTTTTGGGAGGTGAAAGGTGAACTAAGTTATATTTATTTTTAATGTCTTTTTCAAATCAAGTTGAGTTTTTAATTAAATATTTATTTTGAAATATGACAATTAGTTTTTGTATTTGTAACAGATATAGATCAATCTAATCCTTACAATTGTCAAACGATTCCTGGAATTAGAAGTTTACATCAAGTGATGACTACAGGAAACCATAAACCTCCAGTACTTAAAGTAAGAGAGAAAACATGTTTTTGTGATGATTGCATTAAGGACAATGTAGTGAGTGCATGTGAAAATATTGAGAATGGATATGTTTCACATTGGGATTTGAAGGAGATAGTTCGAAAGCCTCCTTTTGAAGATGTTGACATTGACATTGACATTCATGATCCTGTATATTCAACTAATTATGAGCGCATTTCTAATTTAGTTGTGGCAGGTTTGTGTGCATACATACATATATATAAATTAATATACATGTATATATATTTTTAAATTAATTTATATTTCTCTTTTTATATACATGCAGGAGATATTTTTGTAGTTCAAGCCTTACCAGATAATGCAGAAAATGTGGACTATTATCTTTTAAGATGCACAAAAGCAAAACACAAGTTGCTAGAAGGAACTATAGATGCTGATGAATAGTCATATCCAATTGGATCAGTTGTTATTGAAGGAACATATTATCAACAAACAAGGGTAATTGGTAGTGGTGTTGAATTTATTGAATACAAGCCTGGAGAAAAGGTTTTACACTATAGCAACCAAATTACAATTTGAAGCAGTACAAAGAAAAGGACGTCGTGGAAATCAAAAGTGGAAATTGCCTATTGAAGAACATGAAAAACTTCTAGAGATAATAAAAAGTAGAGAGGATCCTAACAATACATTGTTTGTGGAGCTCTAGTTTACCTATGTACTTATTGTGGAGCTCTAGTTGAGTTATGCCTGTATAGCTCTTATACTTTCATATTTAATATTGATAGGATATTTGTTTTATATAAATTTTTGTACATTGGATCATTTATCTTGCATATGAAAAATTAGACATGTATTGTTATTTTTATTTAAATTCGACATGGATATCT
Source organism: Cupressus sempervirens (assembly GCA_028749045.1). NCBI lineage: Eukaryota > Viridiplantae > Streptophyta > Pinopsida > Cupressales > Cupressaceae > Cupressus > Cupressus sempervirens. The sequence goes on along the minus strand of CM053793.1, from coordinate 506,696,614 downwards.
CATTTAAGACCAGGTCTCTTAGGACCTCCCCTTAAGACAACCCTTTTAGTATTTGTATGTATTTGTATGTACATATAATCTTTATATATTCTTATATGATATATTCTTTATGTTTGTATATAATCGTTATGTTAAGATTACATGTATATGTTATATGAACTATGTTACATATAATTACATGTACATTATATTTTATTAATTAAATGCTGTTAATTATAGTTAATTAAGAATGTATGTCATTAAATATAGTTAATTAAGTTATTAAATAGAGTTAATTATTAAGACATTAAATATAATTAGATTAAATATAGTTAATTTAAAGGTTAAATATAGTTAATTAAGGCATGTCATTAAATAGAGTTAATTAAGTCATTAAATAGAGTTAATTATTAAGACATTAAATATAATTAGATTAAATATAGTTAGTTATAGTTAATTAGGTTAAATATAGTTAATTATAGTTAATTAAGACATGTCATTAAATAGAGTAACTAATTAGGTCATTAAATAGAGTTAATTAGTAAGATATTAAATATAATTAGATTAAATATAGTTAATAGGATTAAATATAGTTAGTTATAGTTAATTAGGTTAAATATAGTTAATTATAGTTAATTAAGGCATGTCATTAAATAGAGTTAATTAAGTCATTAAATAGACTTAATTATTAAGACATTAAATATAATTAGATTTAATATAGTTAATTATAGTTAATTAAGGCATGTGATTAAATATAGTTAATACATGATCTACATTAAATATAATTAGACTAAATATAGTTAATTATACAGTTAATTAAGACATGTCATTAAATATATGTTATATTGTTATGTACATTGACCATTAAAATTATATAGTTAATTACACTTAGATTAAGGCATTAAAATGAATAACTATACATATACATGTAAACTTGAATATTGAAAATATGAATAACATATAGAAACATGTGCATAACACATACATAAGTTACATAAAAGATGAAGACATCAAAAGATCAATAAAATAGACGTCTACATTAAAAGATCAATAACATACATGTGCATATATCTAGAGAATATAATGTACCCATATTAAATGTATAAAAATAGATCATGTAGATCAAATGTCTGGAAATAACATATATAAAACATCAAAATCTCCATATAAGCATGTATCTCGAAATAACATATAAAACATCATTTAGTGTCCATGATATAAACACGTATCTAGAAATAACATATAAAACATCAAAGTGTCCATATAAACCATGTATCTGAAAATAACATATAAGACATCAAAGTGTCTGGATATAAAATGTATGCATATGGAAATAACATATAAAACATCAAACTGTCCATATAAATATGTATCTAGACATAACATGTGTGTAGTAAAATAAAAGGCCACATATGATCTAATTAGCTACATCCCCCCTCCTGATCCTGGGCCTTGTCCCCAAAAGGGTCTATCAGCTGCATCTAAACCCTGTGTCAAATGATAACAAGTGAGCCATTTAATTATGTGTACAGACAAATTATATCAAGATCTACATGTATATAAATCATATATATATATTGTAACATACCTGGGACTCACGATGTGTAGGATCTGTCGGCACTGTCTGCAGATCAGCAAAACGTAACATACTATCAGTCAAACCCTATAACACATACACAAACACACACATATACATTAATTTAAACATATAGACATATTATTTACTATAATAAAAATAAATCTAAACATATAGAGATATTTACCGTAGCATTATGTAATGCTCTGCCGATCTGATTGATATCTGAATCATGTAATGAAAAAATAGTATCAGCATCCAAGTCAATAGTGCGGCCCTGATCTGAAAGCATGGAAGTAAATAAACCAGGCTGTATGGTGCCACTGAGATCCTGAGTAGGGGGGGGGGTGCTGTAGGGTCCTGAGTAGCTGGGGTTGGTGTTGTAGCCTGGGCCTGTGTAGCAGTAGGAGTAGTAGAAGGTGCAGGAATGTCCTCTTGCCTCTGTGAATCCTCTGGGACTGTTGTACGTGACAAAATATGTCTAATCTGAGAGCTCATGTCACGAAGTGGAATCCCTGAGAGTGTAGATAATGCTCGATATGCATCTAAAAGATCAGATGCTAAATATGATGCCAAACAATGCAATGCATCCACCTCTAAGACTGCAGAAATGTCTATAGGAGAAGGTATGTCTGCAACTCCATAATCATCATCAACAGGTGTGCTAGATGATGCAGTTGTGGGAGCGGTACCTCGAGACCGTAGCATATATCGACTACATCGATCAAAAGAAATCTTGTGTAACTGTGTGGCGACGGTGGCGATGCTCGTAAAAATCTATGTCCTAATTGTGTCATCAGGAACACTCTCACCTGCAGTAGCCATCTGTGGACCTCTCTGTTAGATTGTGGTGACTAATCAGGAAAGTATTGTACATACTTCATAAATAGTGGGGTTCAAGGCATCGCCCCGAAATTTTTTTTTTGGGCAGTAGCCGACATATTATGGCCGACATGTTATAACCCTAAAGCGGTTTAATACTTGTATAAAAGGGCTTAGGGTTGGGTATTTTTCATAATGTTGTGATAGGAAATTGGTTCTTGCGGTGGTATTGAGCTGTAAGGGATTACAGATTGTAATTAGGTTGTAATCACTGGATTGTAATAAGATCGGACTTGCTATTTGGTGGACGTAGCCCAGGGATTGGGTGAACCATGTTAAATCTTGGTGCCTTGTGTTCATTTTTGTGTGTTCTATTATTTTCTGTTATTGGTTATATTTGCATGTAGTTTTTATTTCTGTCCATGGTTTATCCCAACACTCTCGGCATAACCAAAAGGTTTGGACCCACCATTGCCCGTTTGTTAACAGGCGCAGGAGTGTCTGCGGGTCTAAATCTATCAAAAAGTCTCCCCTGACCTTGCCCAACATGCCATGGATAATCTGTATAGTCAACATCATAGTGTAAATGAAATTTTGCAAACAATTGTTTGCAAAAATATAGGGGGAACTCATCCTTCTGTGGCCATCTATGATGAGTAGCCAACCAATGAGGATACATCAATGGTGCGACGAGTGGATCAGTACACTTCGTCGCAGAGTAGCCTCTGACTCTGTGACGATGTGCATAAGATGGAAACATGGTTTTCACCATGCCGGTGGAAACCTCAGTATCAATCTGTGTGTACTTCACAGTGCCAGTGACACTGTGAGATAACGAAGAATAAAATGTCTCAATGCTCATATCATCAAAAGGGTTGTATGATTCAACTGTCTAAATCATACGAAATAACTCCTCTCGCATCGCTATAACCTTCTCCCTATTAGGGAGGGTGGTAGAAGAGGAAAGCGAGCTATCCAAAACCTGCATAGCACGAGATAATCTTGCCACTGTATCTCTAAATAACTACTGTCTATCATGGGTGGAGGTCGCTCTACATGCTGTACCAGACTCAACACTCTGACCCCCACCACGAACACTGGCATCTCCTGAGGATGCAGGAGCACGATCCCCAGAACCGGATGCCATAGTGTATATATGAAAATAAATATGAGAATATGAATGTGAAGCTACAATCTGAGTGATACATATCTAGAGATCTGCACATGCATATATATACATATATAAAAATACAAGTCTATTTAAATTAAAATAATTAAAAGTTAAATTTAATTTGAAACACATGTACATATAAATACACAACATTAAATGTATGGTGCTAAATGAACAATCATGTAACATACATATGTATTTTAAAACAAATTATCTTAGAGACCATATCTAATGTACATTGTAACGTGCTCATGCAAATGTGAAAAATAAATATTCGTACATGTACATGTATATGCAATAAAAATAAAATAAAATTTCTTGATTAAATGATAACTAAGTGCACACATGTACATACATGCAATAAAAAAATATAATTCTTGACTAAAATCTAAATTTTGATGTAAATGCTTTGATGATTATGGGGAGTGTAGATGAGAGTTAGGACATAGGGATAGAAAAATTTGTTACTAGATAAGTAAATGAGTTTAGTTAGCAAATGTTAATTTACAATTTAGAACTCATGACTTAATTTACTAGTTTGAATTAGAGTTAAGAATGTTAATAAAGTAAATGGGATATAGTTTTATTAAGGTTGATAGTAAGGTCAGTCTATTATGTGCTAGTTTAAAAATATGAATACCTATTACAACCTATAACAGACGTAATGGCCTAGTAGGAGTCCCTAGGTCCCCTTAACATATATACGGATAAAAATACCTAGAAATGTATCATGAGGTCCTATTACGACTCCTATGTCCCCTTAAGACACACATGTATGGATAACGTATCGGAAAACGCAGTTGACATAAGTGATCAAGTAATCTGTTGTTTGGTAATGTAAGACTCATTATTACCTAACAATACCTATTATGTGCTAGTAAACATATGAATACCTATTACAACCTATAACAAACGTAATGACCTAGTAGGAGTCCCTAGGTCCCCTTAACATATATATGGATAAAAATACCTAAAAATGTATCATGAGGTCGTTATGTGTCATATGGTAATGTAAGAATCATCATTACCTAATAAGACCTATTATATCCTAATAATACATATTAAGATTTATTATCTAACATATAAAAAATAGTATGACCTATTACGACTCCTATGTCCCCTTAAGACACACATGTATGGATAACGTATTGAAAAACGCAGTTGACATAAGTGATCAAGTAATGTGTTGTTTGGTAATGTAAGACTCATTATTACCTGACAATACCTATTATGTGCTAGTAAACATATGAATACCTATTACAACCTATAACAGACATAATGACCTAGTAGGAGTCCCTAGGTCCCCTTAACATATATATGGATAAAAATACCTAGAAATGTATCATGAGGTCATTATGTGTCATTTGGTAATGTAAGAATCATTATTACCTAACAATAACTAGTTGTTAAAATGAACATCATCAATATCTAAGTGTGGTTCATTCGGTTAGTAGAGGGCCTATGTTATGGTTAGAATGTGGTATGGGTTATGATTGTAGTTAATATAAGGTTATGTTAGAAGGTATATTTTTGTATATTTTAACCTAATGTTTTTGTATATTTTAACCTAATATTTTTTTATATTTTAACCTAATGTTTTTCTACACTTTTAACTAATGTTTTTCTATATTTTACCCTAATGTTTTTCCTAATATTTTTCTACACTTTTAATTAATGTTTTTCTACATTTTTATCTCATGTTTACCTACATTTTTGCTAACAAATTAATTTAAATACCATTCTTAAATAATCTAAAATAATTAAAATAATTTAAACATATTAAAAAATAAATAATTTAAAGCATTCCACTCACAAAATACGTAAAAAAAAACTATTTTAAGTATGATTAACATCTACTAATCAAAAAAAACATTTAAAAACTATTAAAAAATAGGGAGGGAAAAACCACCAACCAGTTATGGCCAAAACCCTTAACCCGCTCTCCAAACATTCAGGAACCGCAACAGTAAAAATGATAGCCGCTAGAGGTTTGCGTTGAGTTTTATTCTGTTTTGGGGTTTCTGCCGTAACCCTTTTGGCCGAAATGGTACACGCCACGTAGGTGTACGAAATTGCCACGTGTGTACGGCCGGATCTGTTACGGCCGAAACCGTTATGGCCGAAAGTGTTCCAGCCTAAACGGTACAAGATATCACAAAAGGCGACACAGGTTTGTGCTTTTACCCATAGGCACTCATCGTTGGATGAGCAAGGTTAGGGTAGGGTAGCATATGGAGGGGGCTTCTGTCTTGCAGCCGAGCAATCATTGCACCATAGGTTGGCAGAGGAAGTTTTAATTAAGTGATAACTAAATTAAATGTTTAAGTGGTAATAAAACTTAAGATAATAAAAAGGTTCAGGATGTGCTCCTTCGGTTGGGAAGTTTGAGCTGCCAATATTAGCTTGGGCATGTCGATGCTAAGTGACTCTCCATGATGTCAAGCCCTACATAGTAGCCCTTTGAGTGTTTGACTAGGACCTATTGTTTATGCATTGCCTTTGATCTTGGTTTCAGTCATCATTACTATTTGGTGTGAGTATTAGCCATGGACATTGTGCTTTATGTGTGTTTGTGGTTGGATCATTATCTTCGTGAGCATAATGGGAGTGCACCTATGGGTTCCATATGGTTGGGAGGTATAGCTACCTTCACCACTGCTGGGGACCGACGTACAAAGACAAACTATTGTCCTAGTGTGACCATTCCTAGATGTTTTCACTTGGTACATCAAGTTTTGGAGTATGCTTTCTTATGATTTATGCTTTCATTGGAATGCTTGGATATCATGTTTAGATGATGTTAGTTTATTTGATGCATTCTTATATTATGATGTTTAGCATATGATTAGATGATGTGAATTGCTTCGTTGCAGTATCTATTGCTTATTGGTTTAGCATGTTAGATTTCCTATTTGTATGATGTTTAGCATATGATAGACAATGTGGTTGATTTATTGAAATATCTAATGCTTTACTTTTAGCATGTTAGATATCATTATTCTTATGTTGTAGCACATTTTAGTAGTGATGTCCTCATAAGATAGTTCCAACGATCTAGTTGGTAGTTTGGGATGTTACGTGCGAGGGATGGCTAGGATCCATGATGGTCTCATGATGCTATTATGGTTGGGAGGAGCTGTGTACTTAGTTTGGTTGTTTAGTTTATTACAATGTTATTTCTATACATTGTGATGTTGCTTTTAGTTCTTTCCTTTCACTTCTATGTTAAATGGTTAGATGTGGTTCCATCTTGTAGCTATTGTTTCGAGTGTCTTTGCCTCGACTATGGATCTGATACTCCCCGGTGTGGAGGAATTTATTTCATAGCTTTATATCTTGATGTTTTTTGGCTTGCTAATTTGTATCCTTGCATGAAATTGTACTTTCTTGTGCAAAAATGTTATTTCTCGCATGGTGTGTTGGGTTTACTTGCACGGTTTGTGGTGAATCCTCACGTGAAACCACACACTAATGTAATGCCTTTGACTATTGATCCCAGTATGTCCTAGCACGAGATGGTATTTCCTCACATGACTCAGTATACTTTCTCATGTGACAAGGTGCTTCCACATGCAAGATTATTAGTTGTTATTATCTTCCACAAAAAATAGGGGGCATCTCCACTATTTTTTAGAGAATGTAATTTGGACTTTTGAGTACCCTTTAGGAATGTTAGTGGTTCCATCATTTGACAGATAAGAGATTTTGTGTTCTAATGTTGTCTTTGGTTTTCATTCTTCTGTTTGGCTTTTATTCTTAAGCAATGGTTCCTTTCCAATTACTTCAAATATAAACTTGGAATCATTATTGGTAGAGTTGATAATACAAAACTTGTAAACTATCATCCAATTATACATATATTGTTGACATATGGATTACTCATGTTGTCTATATAAAATGAGAATGAGGTTGAAATATAAAATTATATAAATCACATTAATTAGATAAATAAATGATGATGATGATAAAAAATATTTTTTCTTTCTCTAGCTATAAATCTATTGAAGGATCAATCTCACAAATAAAACAAGCATAATAATTAAAGCACTATATCATGGTAACCTTAATGTATTATAATTTCCTTTGATTAATGGGTGAGAACAAGCCACTTAAAGAAAAAGATCCCTAGATTTTATGTTATGTTCATCAGAAGAAGTCATATTATGTGCCACTACCATTAATCTTCCTTCTACACATTCTTACTTTTCTCTAAACCCACAAGAAATAATCTTTCAAAAAATTGGAGTCATGTTCATTTTTTGTCTAGATGCTAATTTGAATAATCCAAAAAAATTGCCTAAATATGAGAAAAAACAACTCCCAACATTATCATTCTAACACAAAACATGAAAGGATAGAGTTGATTCCAACAAAAAATAGAATGTTGTTGCTACCTCCCATTCTCTTTTTTAGTGACACTATAAGAGTCAATTGGTCAATTTTTGGGTGAGATATTTGAATTCTAATTCATTTGTGAAGAAAATATTTTCATGTTGAGGGGTAAATTACATTACATTTATAATGTTCTTTGAAAAAACCTCCCAAAAAACTTGTAGTTACAACTTCCTCATCATCTCATTTCCATTCTCTCTTGAGCATTTCAAAGAATAGTTTCTAGGTATTATAATGATACATAGCCTCTCATGTTCAATATTTTATCTACTAGCTGTTAGGATTCAAAGGTATTGAGAGTGTGGTGTGAATCAATGCATGAAAATGTGTACAAACTCTTACTACTATTTACTGTTAATCAAGCATATAACTGATAGTACAAAATAGAACATAACAAAACCAATTGACAACATATATAAGACACCTAACACAATGATTTTGGTCTCACAAAAATCCTTCATTAGAAGGTAAAACCATTGAGGTGATGGTAGCCACAAATCTTTACCACTATACTAAATGAATTTTCTTAGTTAAGACCATACAATTACCCTTTATGCGGGTTTCACCTTGTTAGGATTGACTCTGTACCTTGTTAGAAGTATAATCAGACATGCTAAGATCTACTTGTTAAAGGATTTATGAAACTCTGTTAAGAGTCTACCCTGTTAGGGGATTTAAAACTTTAAAATTGTTTTTGATTAGATAAACAGGTTTTACAGGAATCTTGAAACCCAAGTTGAAACAAGACAAAAGGTTGAAAATAAGCAAATAAAGCCCAGCCAAAGGACAAAGGCCAAACAAAAGGCTAGTACATCAGATCACCAAACAAAAGGTGACCAAAGTGGCATCACGACAGCCACCAACACAAGTTTTTCCTAGGCTCCTGAAACCCAAAGAGTAAAGGGAAAGAAATCTCCAACCATGATGCACAACAAAGATCAACATGCCAAAAGCCAGGGGGCAAAAAAGAATAACAGACCAGAAACAATCATGCATTGCCTTTAGATCCCTTCTTATGAAACTGTAATGCCATATTGAAAGAGGTAGAGGATGGCTTCATCTTTTTACCTTTTACTATGGTCCATCTATCCTCCACCAAACCTATCGCCTTCTACCATCATAAATAAGCAACACTAGAACTGCCAGAAATCCTTGAGACCAGGGAAGAGGCCTCAACAGGAATAACTACATCCAGAGAAGAAGACATAGGAAGGGCTACCCCAAATGAAACAAAAGAGGAGGGCATGAACAAATTACCATTAAAAAAGGTCCTTCCAACCCCCATTGAACCAACAGCCAACTGGCACTGAGAAATAGCATGGCCACAACTAGACCCTAGAACCCCTGAAGCCAGGGGAAGAACTGCCATAGAGGAATTTATAGCAGGAACATCTACCTGAGAAGGAGCCAAAGAGGTGGCTGCCCCCAGGGCACCAAAAGACAGATTAGCTATAACCACATAATGATCTGAAGGAGGATCCTCCTTCAAAGCACCAGAAGATGGGACAACAGTAACCAAAGACTGATTTGCTACCACCAAAGGTGCCAAAGGATGATCCTTAGCCAAAGAACCAGGAATAGTAGAAGAGACCTCCACCAAAATATCTTGAAGAGAGTCATCATCCCCTAAAGAGAGGACCTTGTGGACCGTGTAGTGATCTTTAGAGGCCCCTTTCCACCAAGAAGGGGGCAGCTTCAGCCCGAATTTACCTGCGGAGCAGCCAGAAGCCATGTGACCAGTCTTGTGGCACTTCCAATAGTGGAAGGGGATACCCTCAAAGTCGAGAAGGATATCCCAAGACCCTAAAGAAGAAGCCACATAAATCATGTCTAGAAGTCCCTTGGAAACATCGATCTCAACTAGTATGCAAGCATATGTAGTGCGAAAAACATTGGAAGAAGCCTTATCAATGTAGCAAAAAGCACCAAGGGAACTCCCCACCTCCTCCAAAATAGAATCTACCTAAAGGTGAAGGGGGAGATTCAAAAACCTAGCCTTGACAGGGAACATATTAAGATATTTTGTCAATGGGTTGAAATCTTTATGCCAAGGTTTAGCCATCAAGGGATACTTCGATTTCCAGTAGAAGACACGGTGAAGGATGGAAACCCTATCAACACCAGATTCAAATTTGACAATGAACAACCCCCTAAGCAAAGGGTAGATATGGGCTGTCTCTGAAATTAAGGGGTCCCATTTATGGGAAATCCAGGCATGCAAATCTAACAAAGAAGGCCAAAAAGCCTTAAAGAAAAAGATAGCAGCATTGATTGAGAAGTCAGCGAAACAGCTAGAGATCTCATCAATAGAAGAAGGTTGTAAATCAATCTTTAAAGGTTTACTAAGCACAATCGGAGACTTCGAACGCATAGTAGCATGACGTCCTAGTGTAATAACAGGTCCACCAAGACTAGCCTCAAAGGCAGCCACATCAGCATAAGAAATGATTGAACCACCTGCACCAGGAAAATAGAACCTTGAAGCCGAAGGGACCTCCATAGAGCCAAAAATAGGAAAAAAACTCGAACCAAAAGTAGTTGCTAGAATAAGAGCAAGACCCACATTGGAGTCAAGGCCAAAACCAGGAACAGAGGTTGAGCCAGAGTCAGATCTAGGCACAGAGGTAGGATCGAAGCTAGGGGCTGAAACTGAAGCTAGGCGAGAAAAATAAAAAAAATGAAGAGCCTAACAATGACACAAACCAAAGCTAGTCGCTAGAGAAAGAGCAGGACCCACATTGGAGTTGAGGCCGAAACTAGGAACAGAGGTTGAGTTGGAGTTAGAACCAGGCACAGAGGCAGGATCAAAGCTAGGGGTTGAAATTGAATCTGAAGCCTAGCACAGGGAGCCAGGTGGGAAAAATAAAAAGGATGTAGAGCCTAACAATAACTCCATAGATGAGAGTCCATGTAGGACCAGATGCAGAGGCCAGGTTACCTAGGGCCGAAGCCAGGCGAGAAAAAAATTCAAAAAAAAAAGGCTTTCAAAACTTTAAACTTGTTAAGGTCCACCCAATCTAGGGGTTTACTGGTTGTAGTTGTTAAGAAATAACTAAAATCTTTGATCTGTTGACCCTATGGCAAGACAATTGTCAATTAGTGACAAATCACTTATGCTATCCAAGAAGGTCCATTAATACTACAACCAAGATTTCCATCAATAAGTAGATTTCAGTGTAGCCTGAGTAGATGAAGGTATATTGTGTTAACCAAGGTCATAGTATAAGCCGAGTTACTCTGTATCATCAGTGGAAAACAAGCTTCATGTGTTAATTGAGTTCATAGTGTTAACCAAGTCCACTATGTGAACTGAGCTCCTATATCACCCAAGTGTCATAGTGTTAACTGAGCAATAGTGTCACCCAAGCTCACTGTATTGTTTGGGCATCAATATTTGGCTGGCTCAAAGGTATATAATGATTATTTTGAAGATATCTATTGTGGGACTTGACTTGATTTGAAGTTATTGTTTGAAGGGTATATAAGGAAGGTAAATTCATTTGTCTAATATATAGAATGGAGAATATATGATTACTTTGAAGACAAGAAGCAAATATGAAGAAATTTAAGTAATTAGGCTACAAGGCAGTATAAAGGGTAGAGTAGAGAATCATCCATCACAGTCAAGTGATCATATTATTCGAGGGATCCACATCAACAAATAGAGTTGCAAGGCAGATATCAACTAGTTGATTCATCCTAATAGGTGCATCAATCAAATCCTTTAACGAGGTGGACCTAACAATCCTTTGCTAAATATCTTAACAAAGTATATACTTCATTTTATTGTAAAATCCTTTTACAAAGTGGACCTAACAGTCCTTCATACTCCTAATAGAGTAGATCACCAGAAGTGATCAATTGTAAATCCTAACAGGCCAACTTTATTATTGTAGTAGTGAAGCATTACGGGTGTCATCCCCACCCCAGTTTTACCTTCTGTTTGGCAGGTTTTAGGGTTACCATATCTTGTGTCAAAGTGTTACTATATTTATTTCTTTATTGCTTTATGTTCATGAATGGAAGTAGATAAGACAATGTAAAGAAGTAAGGTAGAAGTAATCTAAGTGATTAAGTTTAATTGGTTCCCGATTCACCCCCACCCCAACCACACCTCCCCCCCCCCTTCAGTCACTTTCTTGTCATTACATTTCCAACAAGTAGTATTAGAACTTGGTTCTCCTATCAGAGGCTTAACAAATTGAGAGTAAAGATATGAGGAAATTGAAGTGTACAAGTCAGAGAAAGCTATTAACAATGAAAAATTGGATCTACACATAGCTATGGAGCAAGTCAAGAAATACGAGGAACAACTTGTAGTGCCTCTCATGTTTGTAGTACCTTGTCTATTTTTTATTTGAGAGATACTTGATACTCTTATTATATGCACCTTGAGATGACCTAAGGGTTGAATGTTATACTTTGATTCAATATCATAGATTCTTTACTGCTACGTTGTTCAGTTTATCATATTTACATGTTGATGCCATTTTGAGATGATAGTAGATCTATGATGATATCTAATTATCTAGTATTTGGACATATTTTCTGATTATGTTACATGACTGATTTTATGCTATGGTTATTTACTTCATTCTTGTCTCTTTATGCTATATGTGAATGTGAGTGATGTAAATGGATTAATTAGGTATTTAATGCATTATTGCTTCGGTTATGATATTATTATGCATTGCACCTAATCATGTATTTTAGTGTGTAGGAATTCTATCCCTGGTAGTGGTAGATGGAGCTAGGGCCCATTTGGTTGCGAGGATAGGAATTGAGAAATGGGAATTGTTATTCTTGAATTGTTTTTTTGGAATAGGAATTGGTTTTCTCTGTTTGGATAGACAAAATAGAAATTAGAATTTGATTTTATTGGAACTATCATTTGAAAGATGATGAACAAATGTTTATCCAACCCCATCCACCACCTGTTGAATTACATAAATTTTGATATGAGAATCAGAAAAAAAAAAATGTTAAAGAACAGAAGGTAGATAAGGCCTGAGATTATTATAAAGAAGCGAGAGTTGACTGGCAGTTTGTAGACCGTGTGTACAGTAATAATAGACTGATACAAAAAAGGCAAAATGTTGAAACAAAGAATAAATCTAAAGCATCCCTGCATATTGTAGAGCTTTCACAAGGGCCACCCAACAACCCACCTTCACGGGTCATGATTTTGCCATAAAATCTTATGTAACTTCTCAAACCCTTACAAATCTTGAATATATATATATTTTCAGTATCATTAGTTTGAAAATGGCCATGATTTTTCATTTTGAGGAGCTCCAATAGGAAGTTATAATGAAGTAGATCTAAAAGCATTTTCAAATAAGAAAAAATCAAAATGGGAATGGGAATACCAATTCCAATTACAAGTATTTTGGAGAGTGGACAAATGCTCATTTTGGGGCAAAATGAGAATACATATTCCTATTCCCAATTCCAATTTGGCACAACAAACAAAGAATTGAAAATGAATTCTAATTTTCTATTCCTATTCTGTATTCCAGCTATTCATATTTTACCAATGTCATCATATATGGTCGATGTATCCTTATTTAACTATTTAAATTAAACCTTTCAATTAGTATTAAATCCAAACTCATCTGCATTATGTGATAGACTAATGAGTGTGCCTGTGCATTCAGAGGTTTGCATTGTCATCAAAGTTCTTAAGTGATTTTCTATGATTTTGGGTTTTGAGGCTTTAAATCTTCTCAAATTTAATTTTTGGCAGCTTTGCCTTAGGTGAATTCCCATTATGAGGAATAACCTATTTTCATTTGGGTCAATTTTGGCTAATTTCCCTAATCGACTATTCACTCAAAAAGTGAATAAATATTGAAAAAGGGATTTGTATTTTCAATTTTCAATTATAAAATTGGAGAGCTTTTTTGAAATCCTCTTCTTGAAAGATTTGATTTCTATTTGTTCTAGGAGCTATGAGTGTGGGATTGTTGCAAGATCAGTCTCATTAGATCCATCTTAGGTAGACCTTTCTTTGCCATGATTTTTGGCAGATTTAGCGGGCAATTTATTTTATTGGGCTATTTTCTATTTTTTCCCCTTTTGTTGTCAGGTAGGGCCTTCCGTTTTCTCGTTTCTATTCTATTGCAGGTTCTATTTTTGGTAGTTGTTTGTTTAGAGGTAGAGAACTAGTGTTCCCCTTTGTTTCTGTTTGTAGTTTTGACCAGCTAGTTGGGTATGAACATTTTCCTTATTTTTGGGATGGAGGTTTGGGGTTTCACATTGTTATGCTGGCCATTTTTACATATAGTGTCCAAACCCAAATATTATTGGCTTTTCAAGGGTTTTTGTACCCAAAAAAAAAAAGGGCTTTAATTTTGAAGTTTTTCATTTTTTTGTGGGTTTTATGTCATTTTGTGTACTACCCTATTTTCTCAAGTTTTCCTGGCACAATGTTGATCATGGACTTGGATCATCTGTTTGGATGTCAATCAGACCATTCTTGCACTTTTATGTTACATTGGGATGCATGCCACATTCGTCCTCCTGAGTCTATTTTCAGTTGAGTGACTTTTTGATCTATGTTCTCATCCATCCCTTGTGTTATGATCTTTGTGATGGTGGTGCACCACACATGAGAATGTGTGTGTACATTTTTTAGGTGAGTTGCAAGGCTTGATCTTCCATGGTACTTCCAGAAGTTATGATCATTGGGGTTGGGTTGGGAATTTACATGCCTATGAGCACTCATCGTTGGATGAGATTGGGTAGGGTAGGGTAGCATATGGAGGGGGCTTCTATCTTGTAGCCTAGTGTCATGACACCATAGGGTTGGTAGAGGAAGTTTTAAGTAAGTGATAACTAAATAAAACACTGGGTGCTAATAAAATTTAAGATAATAAAACAATGCTTCAATGTGTGAGCCTTCTATTGGGAAGTTGAGTTTGCATAGATCTGAGCTTGGGCTTGTCAATGGCAAGCGAATCTCCATGGTGTCAGCTCCTACTTAGTAGCCCATTGAATGTCTGACCAAGACCTATATTTTATGCATTGTCTATGTTCTTGGTTTCAATCATCATATTGTTTGGCGTGTGTGTTAGCCATGGATGTTTTCTTTGGGTGTGCATGTGGTTGGATCATTATCTCCATCAACATGGCAGGAGTGGGCTTGCAAGTTCCACATGGTTGGGAGGCATATCTACCAATACCATTTCTAGGGACCAGTGTACAAAGACACTCTTTTGTCCTAGTGCGGCCATGGCTGGATGTTTTCACTTGGTACTTCGGGTTCCAGAGTATGCTTTCTTGTGATTTATGCATTCATTGGAATTCTTATATATATTGTTAGATGATGTTAGTTACTAACACATTTCCTTATTGTGATGATTAGCATATGATAGTTAATGTTACTTGTATTTGTGAGATTATCTTATGCTTTACTCCTGACATGTTAGATTTCCTTACGCTTATGATGTAGCATGTTTTAGTAGTGATATCTCTTTATGATAGTATCGACCATCTATTTGGTAGCTTGGGATGTTATGCATAGGGGATGGCTAAGGCCTATGATGGTCTTATGATGCTATTACAGTTGGGAGAACCACATACTTAGTTTGGTTGTATTGTTCATTGTGATGTTGTTTTAGTACACTATGATGTTTCCTTCTATACTTTCCTTTCACTGCCATGTTTACTTATTAGATGGTTAGATGTTGTCTTCATCTGTTAGTAGTGTGTTTAAGTGTTTACTCCTCAAATTATAGATTTAGTACTCCTTGGTGTGGAGGAACTTCATCCCTTAGCTTTTTATCTTTTTGATTTCTTGCATGTTGTCTTTGGATCTCATGCAAAATCGTGCTTTTTCACATGAGAATGAAAGATCTTGCATGGAGTGTTGGGTTTTTTTGTATGGTATTTGACAACTTCTCGCATGAAACCTAACACCAGTTTTGGGTGTCTTGGCTATTTGGCCAAGTACCTTCTCACACCAGTTGGTGCACATCGTCATGTGTCATGCTACACATCTTCGCACGAGAATCTATCTCTTGTTGGTCCTCGCACAAAAAATAGGGGGCATCTCCATTGGCTTTCAGGGATCAATTTTTGGTGATTCTAGTACCCATTGGGTTTACTCAATTTTCCATGATCTAATAGATCTTAGATTCTTGTGTTGTTGTCATTTTGGTTTTCTATTTTCTATTATGTGTGTGTCAGTTTGGGTAGTGACGTTTGGAGATTTGTTAGTTGCTAGGATGGTGGTTAAGTCTTCCATTACAATCTATGTGATCTGTGTATGATGTTATCATGTGCACTCATACTTGTTTTAAAAAATAAATATCATCTTTGTTTCAAGGATCTCTAGGTAGGGCATTACAAAACTCACTCACTCTTTATCAAGGAGAAAAGAATTGGCTATATGGATGAATGACAATCTCTAAACAAAAGAAACAATAGAAGATCTATACAAAGAAAGAATTTCAAAAGAAGAAGATGCAATAATAGAAGATCTACTGGTGAGGAATGCTACTCTACAAGAAGAAGTAAGATAATTGAAAAGAGAAGAAGAAAGTCACTCAGTCAGGCTATGTGAAGTCATGGAATAAAATAATAAAGAAATAAATGATAGATGATCAAAGACTACTTGCTACAAGGCTAGAGGAAAAGACCAATGAAGTTCAACAGTTATCTCAACATTAGGCAGACATGGTAGATCATTTGCAATCAAAAATCCAAGAATAGAAAATGAGAGACTCCAAAATGAACTAAGAGCTGAAAAGGAACTAAATGAAAGAAGACTAAGATCACAAGAAAGTGTGAAAAAACTATATAATCATTGGAGTTAGCTTGGGAATATGCATGCCTACAGGTACTTATCATTGGATGAGCATGAGAAGGGTACGGTAGCATATGGAGGGGGGTTCTATCTCACAACTTGGCAATCATGGCACCATAGGTTGGTAGAGGAAGTTTTAATCAAGTGATAACTAAATAAAATGTGTGATTGGTAATAAAAATTAAGATAATAAAAAGGTTTAGGATGTGCTCCTTCAATTGGGAAGTGTAAGCTGCCAATACTAGCTTGGGCTTGTCTGAAGGGAAATTGAGAGCACCCCAGAAAGAGAACTAAGATTAGTATGCACATCCTGTATCCAATAGTTCCTTGAACAACTTCTAATAAGAAAATACAAGTGCATACTACTAAGCCATAAAAGCGGAAATAGACATAGTTTATTTCCAACAATAAAATATTAAATGAAAGTGATTGCAACTTACTGATCTAAATAAATTTTAGTAGCATTATGACATATAGATTATTATTCTACAATCATGAAACTAGAAGAATGAGATAGAATAAATAACATAGATATACATGGGGAAAACCTTTCCAAGTAAAAAAACCCACCCTCCAAACCATTGAGCCAATGTATTATTCAGCAACAAGTTACAATACATTTTTAGCCTTCACATGGAGATTTACATCTTGCTCCATCCTAGAGAAAATCTAGCAGCATAACCCTATGCAAATAACTTCTCATCTCTCTCTTGCACACTCACTATCTACAACCCTCAAAGTGCTTATATAATGTGCTTTCCATTTTTAGGGCATCTTCCAAAGATAGCTCTTACGCATCATAGGAATCCATCATAACCGTTTTGGTTATGATTTCCTTAAACACTATTAAATATTCCAAAGATAGCTCTTATGTGTCATAGGAATCTGTCACAGTTCAAGATACTGACACATGCAAGTGGAGTGACACATCAACATGCCAACTAGACATGTATACTCACACTTAATAACATTATTTACAAAAAATACATTTACAAAAAAAAAAGAATAGGAATTATCCAAGGTTGAGACATCTTATTCCTAACATTTTCAATGCCAAGCAACTCTCCATGATGTCAACCCCTACGTAGTAGCCCTTTGAGTGTCTGGCTAGGACCTATAGTTTATGCATTACCTCTGATCTTGTCTTCATTACTGTCTAGCATGAGTGTTAACCATGGATGTTGTGCTTTATGTGTGTTTGTGGTTGGATCATTATCTCCATCAACATGATGGGAGTGGACCTATGGGTTCCACATGATTGGGAGGCATAGATACCTTCACCACTACTGGGGAACAGTGTACATAGATAGTCTATTATCCTATTGCGACCATTTCTAGATGTTTTCACTTGGTACTTCATGTTCTGGAGTATGCTTTCTTGTGATTTATGCTTTCATTACAATGTTTGGATATCATGTTTAGATGATATTAGTTTAGTTGATGCATTCCTATATTATGATGTTTAACATATGATTAGATGATGTGAATTGCTTCTTTGGAGTATCTATTTCTTATTGGTTTAGCATGTTAGATTTCCTATTCGTATGATGTTTAGCATATGATAGATGATGTGGTTGATTTATTGGAATATCTAATGATTTACTTTTAGCATGTTATATTTCCTTATTTTTATGTTGTAGCACATTTTAGTAGTGGCATACTTATAAGATAATTTTGACAATTTGGTTGGTAGTTTGGGATGTTACACATGGGGGGTGGCTAGGATCCATGATGGTCTCATGATGCTATTATGGTTGGGAGGAACTATGTACTTAGTTTGGTTGTTTAGTTTATTGTGATGTTATTTCTATACATTGTGATGTTGCTTTTAGTTCTTTCCTTTCACTACTATGTTAGGTGGGTAGATGTAGTTCCATCTTGTAGCTATTGTTTCAAGTGTCTTTGCCTCAACTGTGGATCTAGTACTCCCCAGTGTGGAGGAAATTTATTTCCTAGCTTTATATCTTGATGTTTTCTGGCTTGCTAATTTGTATCCTCATGCAAAATTATACTTTCTCATGCAAGAATGCAATTATTTGTGTGGTGTGTTGGGTTTCCTCACATGGCTTGTGGTGAATCCTCAGTGAAACTCCACACTAGTGAGTGCTTTTGACTGCTGATCTCAGCATGTCCTCGTGTGAGATGATATTTCCTTGTGTGGCTTAGTGTACTTTCTCATGTGAATAGGTACTTTCTTGCGTGAGACTATCAGTTGTTATTCTCTCATGCGAAAAATAGGGGGCATCTCTGCTATTTTTCAGAGAATGCAATTTGAACTTTTAAGATCCTTTAGGAATGTTAGTGGTTCCATGATTTGATAGATTAGAGATTTTATGTTTTGATATCATCTTTGGCTTTCATTCTTTAGTTTGGTAGTGTCAGTTAGGTTGTGGTTATCCTTGTATGATGTTGTCATGTGCATTCATATTTGTAAAAAAAATATCTTGGTTTGTATTGAATCCTTATTCCAAGGATCTCCGAGTGGGACATTACAGACAACCTGTCATGTTCAAGATTTTATTTACTAGCTGTTAGGATTCAAAATAATTTAGAGAGGGGGGTGTGAATCAATGCATGAAAACTTGTACAAAATCTTACTACTATTTACAGCTAATCAAGCATATAACTAATAGTAAAAAATAGAGCATAATAAAACCAATTGACCACATACATAAGACACCTAACATAATGAATTTGGTCTAACAAAAACCCTTCATTAGAAGGTAAAATTGCAGAGGGGATGGTAACCACAAATCTTTACTACTATACTAAATGACTTTTCCTAGTTAAGATCATACAATTACCCTTTATGGGGTTTTCACCTCGTTAGGATTAATTTTGTACCTTGTTAGAAATATAATTAGACATGCTAAGGTCTACCTTGTTAAAGGATTTATGAAATTGAGTTAAGAGTCTACCCTATTAGGGGATTTAAAACTTTAAACTTGTTAAGGTCCACCCAATCTAGGGATTTGCTAGTAGTAATTGTTAAGAAATATGTACTACCTCTCGTGTTTGTACTCTATACCCTGTTATATTTTGATCTGAGAGATTCTTGTTACTTATGTTATTTTTACATTCGAGATGACCTGATGGTTAGGTGTTGTACTTTGTTTTCTAGTATCATAGATCCTAGATTATTATGTTGTTCAGTTGATCATTTCTACATGATGATGCCTTTTTTGAGACGACAATATGTTTAATGATGATATCTAGTTATCTGGTATTTAGACATATCCTCTTAGTTCATTTATATGATGGATTTAATGCTATGGTTATTTACTTCATTCTTGCTTTGTGCTGATTTATGTGAAAGTGAATGATGAAAATGGATTATTTAGTGTAATTAAATAAATGGTTAAATTAGGTCATTCAATGTATTTATTACCTCAGCTATGTTATTATATGCAATTGCACTTGATATGTTTTAGTGCACAAGATTTATGTCATTGGTAGTGGCACATGGAATTATTGATTTAGTTGTTCATATCTAGCCAATGTCATCCCTGTATGGTTGGCACATCCTATTTAATTGTTTAAATTAAACCTTTCAATGATTTAATAAATTTGGTTTGCATTATGTGATTAGGCCCATGAGCGTGTCTATGCATTTAGAGGTTCGCATTTGTCGCAAAAGTTGTTAAGGAATTTTGCAATTTTGGTTTAAGGGTTTCTTGGGTTTTATTTTAATTAATTTTAATTCTTGAAAACTTTGTCATAGATAAATTCCAATTACTTAGAATAACTTATTTTCATTTGGGTTACTTTAGGGTTTAACTAGGTTACCTCGTTATTTATCCTAATCGATTATTCACTCGAAAAGTGAATAAGTATCCAAAAAGGAATTTTATTCCTAACTTCTCACTTTTAGAAAATAGAAATTTGAGAGGAAATTTCCAAATCCTCTTCTATAGGATTGTATTTTTTTTTGCTATAGGAGCTATGAGCATGAGATCATTGCGAGAATGGTCTCATTAGATCTAGCTTGGGGAGACCTTGGTTTACAACGATTTTTGATAGCTTCCATAAGATTTTTATTTTATTATTTAGATTCCCATTTTGATCCTTTTGGTTGTCAAGTAGGGCTCTCTTGTTTTATTGTTTCAGGTCTTTTTGTTCTTTTTTTTCTGGTAGTTATATGTTAGGAGCTTGAGAACTAGTGCTCCGCTTCGTTTCTAATTACTAGTTCTGCCCAATCGGGTAGGTATGAACATTTACCTGATTTTTGGGATGAGGGTTTGATTTGTTGCACCATTATGCTGGCCATTTTTGCATATGGTATCTAAACCCAATTTTTATTAGTTTTTTGTGGCTCATTCATTCTTGGGTTGAATATATTTTATTTTCATTGATTTTTGTCAATGTTGGTTTTTTGAGGTTTTTGCCTTGATTTGCATGCCACCTAGCTTTCTTGGGTTTTCTTACCATGATGTTGGTTGTGGATTTGGATTATTTGTAGGATGTCAATCTATCCACTATTTCACTTTTATGTTGCATTGGGATGCATTTTGCATCCATACTCCCAAGCTTGTTTTCAGTTGAGTGTTATTTTTCTTGTGTTCTCATCCAACCCTTAGTTTTATGATCTTTGTGACGTTGGTGCACCCACACACAAGAATGTGTACATGCATTTTTTAGGTGCTTGAGTGGCCTGATCTCCTAGTTGTATTTGGTGGAGTTATGTTCATTAGGGTTGGGTTGGGAATATGCATTTCCTATGGACACTCATCATGTGATGAGTATGGGTATGTAGGGTAGAAACTTGGAGGGTATTCTCTTGCAACCTTGGTGACTATTTCCCAGGTTGGCATGAACAAGTTTTAAATAAGTGAAAATTAAATAGATTAATAGGTAATAAATCTAAGATAATAAAAATTATAGTGAGCACCTAATTTGGTTCAAGGCCACTTGATATGTGAGCACCCAGTTTAGTCTGATGACACAGTGTGAGAGCCTCCCTGGGGAGTTGAGTCTGCACAATATTCAGCTTAGGCTACTTGATGCTAAGAAACTTGCACTCCATTGAGTTCCTACATAGTTGACCCATAGATTATTTGACTATGACCTAATGTAATTGCATTTTCTTATGATCTTGGTTGCAATCCTCTTTACTATCTTGTGTGAGTGTTAGCCATGGATGTTTTCTTTATGTATGGTTTTGGTTGGATAATTATCTCCATCAATAGGGTGGGAGTGGGCCCATGGGCTCTACGTGGTTGGGAGGCATAGCTACCTATACCACTGCTAGGGATTAGTATACAGAGATGATGTATTTCTTGTTACAACCAATGCTTGATGTTTCACTTGGTTTATCTAGGTTTCTAGAGTATGGTCCCTTGTGATTTATGCTTTAATTGGAAAGCTAGGATATCATGTTTAGATGATGTTAGCTTTATTGACATATTCCTTATTATGATGTTAGCATATGGTTAGATGATGATATTCACTCTTAGTTGGAATATCTATTACTTTATTGGATTAGCATGTTAGATCTTCTTGTTCTTATGATGTTATTATACTGTAGTAGTGACACCCTCATAAGACAACTCCAACTATCTAGTTGGCAGTTTGGGATGTTATGCACAAGGGATGGCTATGGCCTTTGAGGTCTCATGATGCTAATACAATTGGGAGGAATCACACACAAGTTTAGTTATTTATGTACATTGTGATGTTTCTTTCTACATGTTTTTCATTACTACTATGGTTTAGATGGTTAGTTGTGTCATGTCATGCTATTCTTATGTTCGAGTGTCCAAGCCTCGATTTGTGGATCAGATACTTCTCGACGTATAGGTTATAACTCTATTTTCTTCCTTCTGAATATTCGTCAGAATGTTTCTTGCATTCTTGGGCAATAGAGCTTTAGCATTGGGTGATATTGGTGAAGTATCACATGCTCAAATATGATCTATTGTACGATACTAGTTCAAGTATCGCATTCCCAAAGGAGTTCCATCATACAATACTAGAAAGTATCACATGCCCTTTGGAGTTCTATCATACGATACTGGAAGAGTGTCACATGAACATAGTCAACTCTATTGCTCAGACCCTAAAAGTATCGCACAACAATGAGAGAAATGTCATACGATACTAGTGAAGTATCACATGGCTATATGGAAATGTCATACAAGCTTGTGAGAAAACCTGCTCGGGTGACCAACATGCACCTTTTGACTTGAGAGAAAGGTTTTGAGAGGTGATTTGGATACCCTTTATGGAGTTCTTAAACCCTAATGTTTGACCTTTCGAATCTAGGATGTTTTGAATTCAAATGCATTTTTGACCTCTATAGCTTCATTGTTTTTGGTTAGTAGTGGCAATTGGAGATCATTGGTGTCTTGATGTTTGTTTAGCCTTCTATTTTTATCTTTTTGATCCATGTATGTTGATTTTTGGGTGCATCCATACTTATTTAAAAAAAATATATATCTTGGCTTTTATTTATCCTTGTTCCAAGGATCTTTGGGTGGGGCATTAAAAAGTAACTAAAAGCTTTGATTTGTTGACCCTATGGCAAGAATTATTGTTAATTAGTGACAAACCACTTAAGCTATCCAGGAAGGTTAGTTAATATTGTAACCAAGATTTCCATTAGTAAGAAGATTTTAGCATAACTCGAGCAGATGAAGGTATATTGTGTTAACCAAGTTTGTAGTATAAGCCAAGTTATTCTCTATCATTAGTGGAAAACAAATTTCATGTGTGAAATGAGTTCACATTGTTAACCGAATTCCACTATGTAAACCAATCTCCTATATCACCCAAGTTTCATAGTGTTAACCAAGAAATAGTATCACCCAAGATCACTATATTGCCTAAGCATCAATAGAAGATTAAATGATAGTATTGCTCGAGCATCAGTTCTTGGGCTGACTCAACGGTATAAATTGATTATTTTGAAGATATCTTTAATGAGAGCCAACTTGATTTGAATTTATTGTTTGAAGGGTATATAAGGAAGGTAAATTCATTTTTCTAATATATAGAATGGATAATACATGATCATTTTGAACACAAGAAGTGAATGTGAAGCAATTTAAGTAATCAGGCTATAAGTTATTATAAAAGGCATAAAAAAGACTCATCCATCATAGTCACATGATCATATTATTCATAGGAACCACATTAAAAAAATTGAGTTACAAAGTAGAGATAAACTAGTTGATTCATTCTAATAGGTGCATTAGTCAAATCCTCTAACTAGGTGGACCTATTAAATCTCTTAATAGAGTTGATACTTCATTGTATTGTAAAATTATTTTACAAGGTGGACCTATTAGTCCTTCATACTCCTAATAGATTAGATCACCAGAAGTGGTCAATTGTAAGTCCTAACAGGTCAACTTTATTACTGTAGTAATGAATCATTGTGGGTGTCACCCCCACCTTAATTTTACCTTCTATTTGAAGGGCTTCCAAGTTACCATATCTTGTGTAAAAGTGTTATGGTATTTATTTATTTATTACTTTATGTTCATGAATGGAAGTAGATTAGATAATTTAAAGAAGTAAGGTAGAAGTAATCTGAGTAGTTGAGTTTAATTGATTCTTGATTCACCCCCCCCCCCCCTCTCAGTCGCTTGCTTGTCATTACATTTACAACAATTGGTGTCAGGGCTTGGTTCTCCTATCAGAGGCTTAACAACTTGAGAGTAAAGATCTGAGGAAATGGAATTATACAAGTTAGTGAAAGCTATTGACAATGAAAAACTAGATCTACACAAGGCTATGGAGCAAGTCAAGAAACTTAAGGAACAATTCACTCACTCTCTTAAAAGGAGAAAAGAATTGGCTATACAGATGAATGACAATCTCTACATAGAATAAACAATAGAAGATCTATACAAAGAAATAATTTTAGAAGAATCATATGTTGCAATAGAAGATCTAATAGTGAGGAATACTACTCTACAAGAAGAAGTAAGAAAATTGAAAAGAGAACAAGAAAGTCACTTGGTCAGGCTATGTGAAGTCATGGAACAAAATAACAAAGCAATAAATCATAAAGAAATGGAAGATGAAGATATAATACTACTTGCTACAAAGATAGAGGAAAAGACCAATAAAGTTCAACAACTGTCTCAACATTAGGCAAATATGGCAGATCAACTCGATGATTCAAATCAAGGAATCACTAATCTGAGAACAGAAAATGAGAGACTCTAGAATGAACTAAGAGATGAAAAGGAAATAAATGAAAGAAGATCAAGATGACAATAAAGTGTGAATCAACTATATGAGCAACTTTGAATAGACCTAATAACACTACTAGTTTAGGGTACACCAATCAAGGAGAGTCATCACAACAAGGAGCACATAACAAAAAAAGGCCTACACACAAGAATTATGGAAAAATAGGTCATACATCAAATTTTTGTTGGAGAAATATCATGTAACTCAAGCTCAAAGGTTAGCATTATAATTGCAACAAGTATGGTCACAAGGAAAATGAATGTAGAACTAAATCAAAGTTTGATTGTAGAACTAGATCAAAAATCTTCAGAGTGTAGATCAAATCCAAATAATCAACACAATGGAACTAGTCAAAGATAATTTATTGGTTGGGACTATAATACATGTAGAAGATGTCATTAATATGGAGAATATGGACACATTGGTGTAAATTGTATAGAGACTCACATCAAAATTAGAAATACCAATATGAGATGCTATGTATGCAAAAATATAGGCCACTTAGCAAGAAACTATATGAATAGAGATGCAAAAAATACTAGTGAAGACAACAAAGGAAAGTCAAAGATTGAAGAAATCAAAATAGAGAGGAATAAAAAATGGGTAAGGAAATCAGAAGAAATCCCAAAGCAAGAAACTATCATCATTCATTCTAATGAGTTGGGTGAAGTATCCACATCCAATTAGGTAGTCAAGAAAATGATTGGAATTGAAAAGTCAAGAGGATCTTACATTAGTTCCATACAAGAAAGAATATTCAAATCAAAATAGTAAGATACATGAGGTCAAGTAACAAAGATATGTTTTAACTAAGTTACAACTTAGTTGTAACCAAGTTTCTTTTTGTCACCAAGCAAGACAAGTTAGAATCTAGTTCTAACCAACTTGTGGAATGATTAGTTCATGTCGAGTTTGAATGAATTAACCAATCTATTCTACCTACCATTGTGCGATGCATTTAAGAGGCCCTAATTTTTCAAAATCTTAACAAAAGGAAAAATCAAGGGTTTTTATTGTTGGAATTATGATATATTTGTCATTAGTGCAAACACTTGTTCAATTCCAAATGCTTATCTAACTCATCACTTAGTCTACAATGTATACCGAGCATTCAGTGGTTACCTTGTAAGTTCAGTAGGTAAATAGTTCTCACCGAGAATTCCAGAGGATACTGAGTGAATGAGAAGTTCAACAGTGTTTACTGAGTGAAAAAGGTAAACGAAGGACTCAGTGTTTACCAAGTGAAAAAGGTAAATGAAGGACTCAGTGTTTACTGAGTGAAAAAGGTAAAAGAAGGATTTAGTTTTTATCGAGTAAAGCAAGGTAAATGAAGAATTTAGTTTCTATCGAGTGACACTATATCTACCAAGTCACCAATGGTTACCGAGTTCCAAGCAATGTTGTGTGGCTAGTATGAACCGAGCCTCTACTCCTACCAAGTGTGTGATGATGCTGAGTAACGTAGTGGATGTCGTGTATTAGAAGGTCACCAAGTCAGCTTGAGGAACCTGAGTTTTCTACTATCTGGCCGACTCTGTAATACTTTGTTCATTTAGTTTTGGCCAACCTTGTAATTGTAAATATTGGAATGGTCTATATGTAATGTATGATATCATTTTTAGTATGGATGGATATGAAAAAAAAAGGTGATGTTCGCATGTGAAGAAGGTATTGCTATATTTTGAGAATAGTGTAAGCGAATCAACAACAAAGTAAAAGGAATACAACAAGGTCAACATAGGAGCACAAAAGTTATATCTATCACATCACGTGATCAATGCAAAAAGGAATCTTATCAGAAAATAGTTGTAAGCAGATCCACTACTTCATCCTAACAGGTGAATCAATTTATAAATCCTTTAACGGGGTAGACTTAACAGTCCTTTTGTAAATCTCCTAATACAGTGCATACTTTACTGTATGTTTGTAAATCCTCTAACAAGGTGGATCTAGCAGTCCTACTTGCTCCTAATAGAGCAGATCACCATAAGTGATCATTGTAAGCCTTAACAGGCCAACTTTATGCTACAGTATTGAAGTTTTATGGGCATCATCCCCACCCTAGTTTTACTTTCTAATTGGAAGGTTTTTGGGTCACCAAATCATTGTGTTCATGTGTTATGAATGTTTATCTTTTCACACATATAGTAAATTAAATAAATAAATGGTTAATGATTTCAGTGCTGAATTGATTTAAAGTTTCAAAGTTACTAATTTACCCCTCCCCTCTTAGTAACTTAGCTAGTCTTGATTATTTCAAACAATTGGTATCAGAGCTTTGTGGTTCTCAGGATAAAGTTTGACAACTTGAGCAAAAGAGCAAGGACAATGTATATATTCAGACTTGACAAAGCTATTGAAAATGAAAAGCTAGATTTGGGATTGGCCATGGCTCAACTCAAAGAAGCAAAGGAGCATCTTTCTCAATCTCTAAAGAGAAGGAAGGAACTTGCAAGAAAAATGAATGATCATCAGTATGTTGAAGAAAAGATTGAAGACCTTTTACCATCAAGCAGTTCAAATGAAGCTAATGAAGCAATGAAGGAACTCCTAGCAAAGAATGGTTCTCTGTAGGAAGAAGTAAGAAAGCTTAAAAGAGAACAAGAAATCCATTCAATTAGACTATGTGAAGTTTTGGAATAGAGAAACAAGGAAAATGAAGACTTAGAGGCAAGAAATAATCTTCAACATGAAGATCTTATAGGTCAACTATCTAATGCAAATGAAGAAATTATGAATCTAAGATCTGAGAATGAAAGTTTGAGAAATGATTTAATCACTGAAAGAAAAATCAATGCAAGCTTACAAAGTGATCTAAGACCTGAAAGACAAATCAATGAAAGTTTGGAAAATGACTTGATCACTAAAAGGAAAATCAATGAAAGAATGATGAAATCTCAAACAGACATGACTCAGTTAAATCAACTAAGTGAGCAGAATCTTCATAGACAAAAAGGTAAATCTAGACTTGGTTATAAGGAAGAAGGTGAAACCTCCAAACAAGGTGCCCAAAGGAATCAAAGACCCACTTGAAATCACTGTGGAAAGATAGGTCATACATCAAACAAATGTTGGAGTAATGGAAATGAAAAATTCAATGGTAAATGCTTGAACTGCAATCAGCATGGTCACAAAGCTAATGAATGCAAAGAAAAACCAAAATTTGAAGGCAAATGTCACAAATGTGAGAAACAAGGTCACAAGGCATCTAAATGTAAATAAAAAACATTTAATCTAGCAGAAAAAATTGTCAAAGCAATATTTTGTTGGGACTACAATACTTGGTGTAGGTGTCAGTATTGTGGAGAATATGGACACATTGGGATAAACTATGCAAGACATCACCTAAGGAAGAAGGATACAACCATAAGATGTTATACATGTACTGAACTTGGTCATATAGCCAAGAATTGCATGAATATTGGACGAATTGAAGATGAAAAGAAAGCTAAAGTTGATAACATTCGAAAGCAGATGAGACAACAATGGATTCCTAAATCTACTGAGTAAGACAGTTCAAATAATGGTCATGTCACTCAAGAAGTAGGTGACTCCACCATTTCCAATTAGATTTAAGAAGAATCAGGAAACTACATCATCAAGCCATATCTTAAGTAGTTCCAGAGTGAAAAAGTGCAAATGATCAAATCAGTATTTTAGATACAAGGATCAAAGAAAAGTTATCATTCACCGTGTTACATCTACCAAGCAAGGTTGGCTAAAGACCTTACCAAGCTAGGTCGGGAGTATTAAATATTTTGTTTGACCACCAAGTTGCAAGGTTTTACCGAGTAAATAAATGACAAATTGGAAAGCACTATGTCATCTTAGCCACCTTCGTACCGAGCATTAATGACAGTATTTCCATCAAAAGGGCAGAATTTGATTTCATTTTTCACCATGACTTTAGAATACTTAGAGCTAAGAGATTTCCAATTGCACGGCAATGATTCCAAGTGATTTGAAATGAATTTCTTGTGAAGAATTTATTTGAAGAATTTATCATCCACTGAGTAGCAATGGCATCAGCAAGCACTAGCAGCAGCAAGGCAAAGAGGGGTTCTAAAATGCTTGTGAAAGGAGTCAAATGGAAAGCCCCAAAATTCAAATTAGTGCCCGCAATTGTTGAATCACTTGACCCACACGGAGCTCAATCGCAAATTCCACCAAAGGTACTTCTTATTAATGATATTCATGCTCATTTCAAATGCAATATTCAAGAAATTGGTACATTAGATATGGACAATGCCCTAGGACAATTATGTGTTGATGGAGCCCTAAAACCCGAGCATAAGCACTTAGAAGAAAAATGCTTGACCCACGTTCTACACCTACCAAGGAATTTCCAAATTAAATGGGTGAGATATGTTCTGAGCCATGTAAATAATGGTCAGTTGTGATTAGAGCAACCCATATTGATAACCAAGAAGATGATTAATAAAATCACGGGTTTGCCTATGCTTAGCAAAACCAAAACCACTAAAACCCTAATTCGGGATGAGTTGTAGAAGAAAACCCTAGTAGAATGAGATAGAAGAGGACTAAAGCTTAACAATTTATTTGACATAGAACTCAGGTTTGGCATTTATGTAATTTCATATAAACTATATAGTTCCAGTAGATTGAATAGTGTATTGTGTGAGGCTGTGGATTTAGCATTTAAGATAGTAAAGAAAAATCTGGAATATGACTTGGTAGACTTACTGTTGAAACAGTTAAACAAGAATATGGAAAGTATTAGGACTTCAAAGAATAACCCTTGTAAATATGGCTCATTGTTAATTTGCTTGTTCTTTTATGTACACAAGTTTTTTCCATCTAAAGGATCTATAGTGTGGAGAAAAGATGTTCCAATTCTATATCAGATTAATGAGTTTATAGTAGAAATGGGTGAAAATTTTGACAAAGTCATGGATAAATATTTTTAAGACTTCAAGGAAAGGATGAATAATAGGTTCAAAATTCCTCCTAAGCTTGTTGAGGATTATAAAGATGATATATGTTTCATGGTTGACTGTGATAAAGTGTACATACATGCAGTCATACCCCGAGTGGCATGGGTAAAACCATTGCCTTATGAATTTAATATTGATGAAGCAAGAGACATCATTGAGGCACTGGTGAATGAACCAGCTATTCCTAACATCCTTGCCTTTGGAACTTATGATGAAGCAAAGGCTAGAATTGAGCTTGAAATCAAGCTACCACAGGCCATAAGCAAAGGCACGAGGAAGATAACCAAATTGAAAACTGCAACTGATCCTCTCATGCTAACAGAAGGAAAAGGTGAGGACGAAGAAGATGAAGAAGAAGGAGGATAAGAAGAAAAAGAAGAACAAGAATCTAAAGAAGAACCTCCAAAGAAGAAAGGTAAGGAAATCATTACCAAACCTAAGAAGAAGCCTACTGCAGCATTCACCAAAAGAACTAGAAAAAGCAAGCAAGAACCTATACTGGTCAGGCCTCCACCCACATTTGAGGAAAGGCTCAACCAATTGGAAGAAGGAGCTAGCATCACAAATTTCAAGGTATTGAAATTTGAAACAAGAATAAATGCTGAGAAAATGCAGATTGAGGAACTGGTACTCAATAAGATGGGTAAATGGAAATACTCCCTGGACCAGCTTGCCTCTCAAATCTCCAAAGAACTACTGGAGATATTGCAACCGAGATGGGAGTCAGACACCCAAATGGTAAAAGACATATATGAGCAATCTCTAAAGAATCTTCTACCAAATCTCACTGGAGCAAAAATAAAGGCTGCAATGAAAAACCATGAAGGTAAAATGATGATCAGATTTCACACCTATTTGATTTTAATCAAAGACATTGAGCATGTTGTAAATGATGCAAAAAACATGTGGAAAAACATCTATCATCTACATAAGCCCAATGAAGACCCAATAGAAATCAAGGATGATGACAGCAGTGACAGTGATGATATTAATGGCACTCAATCCATCACAGTCTCACCAAGAGAGCTGCATGCATTAATGGAAGAAGACAAGGAGGAAGAAGAAATGGAGGAAGCAGCTGAAGAAGAAGATAAGGAGGAAGATGATCCAATGAAAATTGCAGTAGCAGTTATTGCATCCCTTCCTCACTCTCCACCTAAAACTATCACATCATCAAGGTTGGAGTCAGCTTTAGCAGGTTTGATAGCATCTACATCAGATTTATCATCTGCACCTACCACATAATAGCTCCAGGTATCATCAATGGAAGTGTCTACCACTTCATCTAGCGAGGTGCAACCCTCATCATCAGGTACCGAGTCATCCTCCTTAGCAGTCTCTACAATAGTAAGTACATCAAGTGTAGCAACCTCTATTACAGTATGTATAGTAAGTGTACCCATTTGTACTACAATTTTGTCAACTACATTAGCACCAATTTTTGCACCAGTTAGTCCTCCCATTATAAATATTCTAGCATGTACATCAGTTTTGGGAGAAACATCAATTTTTGATACAGTTAGCACTTCTCTCAGCCTTCCTTTAGTTGGTCCTATTCTAGTTTTGTCAGTCGGTCCAACCTCATCAACCATTGTTTCTATTTCTAAAGGAAAAGATGTAAGCACTACAGAAAAATCAAAGAAATTCATGCTTACTAGCAAGGCAATGGATGAGGACATAGATTTGAATAAGGACATTGTCATTCCAAAGATAGATCCGGATACTGCATTAGTTGATGAAATGAGACTGGTCAGTCAGCTATTATAGCAGAAGGCAAGGCAGAAACAACTAAGGAATGAGAGAGATAAAGAGTATAACATAATTGAAAGTGCTAAGAAAATTATTATAGAGGCTATAGGTGTTGATATTGATTCATCTCAACACATTTTTTTACAACTGGAAGAGGCTATAAATAAATTCACTAAGGACACCTCTGGTCAAGAAAAATTGATTGAAAAGGCTAAAAGGAAATTTGATAATAAGGTGCTTGCGCACATTGTTTAGCATATTGCAATAAAATAGGTAGAATTGTCCACAATTTTGGCCAATCTTGAAAATTCCTTTAATAATGTAACTTCACTTTTTGCCAAACTTTGTGATGTTACCGAGTACACCAAGGAGATCAAAGAAAAATTGAAAAAAATTGATGAGGATATGAAGGTCAGTGCTCAAATGCTGCAACTTGACCCCAATTCAAGTTCATCCCCATCATCTTAGAAATAGATTTTTGTCAAAAAAGTAGGTAGAATTGTTGAGAGAGGAAGCAAGGATCAGGTCTACCTTGATTGACATTTAGAATATGATCCTTCCTATCATGGACACAATGTAGAAACACATTGTCTACTCCAAAGCATTGATTCATGACAACAATTTCTTAGTTGCAGATCATATGATTGAATCTTCAACTGAAGTTCAAATAGCACTCTCCACCTACAAAATTTTGCAAGAGAATTGGGATAAGACTTTGGCTCTTATTCTCAAGGTACACTCTGAGTTTATCTCCCATTTTGGTGTCTCTGTGTAAATATATTTTTTAATTTGGCATTATTGTCAAAAAGGGGAAGATAGAGAAGATATAGAGATATTTGTAAATACTCTATACATATTGTATGGGGGAGATATATGTAAATAAAGAAGCTATGTGTGAAGCTATGTGTAAATCAATATGTCAAATTTTGCACATAAGTTTTGGCTCATAAGTGTTTTTGTCACTAATGCCAAAAGGGGAGATTGTTGGAATTATGATATATTTGTCATTAGTGCAAACACTTATTCAATTCTGAATGCTTATCTACCTCATCACTTAGTATACAGTGTATACCGAACATTCAGTGGTTACCTTGTAAGTTCAGCAGGTAAACAGTTCTCATCGAGCATTCCAAAGGATACCAAGTGAATGAGAAGTTCAATAGTGTTTACCGAGTGAAAAAGGTACATGAAGGACTCAGTGTTTACTGAGTGAAAAAGGTAAATGAAGGACTCAATGTTTACCGAGTGAAAAAGGTAAATGAAGGACTTAGTGTTTACCGAGTAAAGCAAGGTAAATTAAGAAGTTAGTTTCTACCGAGTGACACTATATCTACCGAGTCACTAATGGTTACCGAGTTCCAAGCAATGTTGTGTGGCTAGTATGAACTGAGCCTCTACTCCTACTGAGTGCATGACTATGCCGAGTAGCATAGTGGATGCTATGTATTAGAAGGTCATCAAGTTAGCTTGAGGAACCTGAGTTTTCTACTATCTAGCCGACTCTGTAATACTTTGTACACTTAGTTTTGGTCAACCTTGCAATTGTAAATATTGGAATGGTATATATGTAATGTATGATATCATTTGCAGTAAGGATGGATATGAAAAAAAAGGTGATGTTCGCATGTGAAGAAGGTATTGTTATATTTTGAGAATAGTGTAAGTGAATCAGCATCAGAGTAAAAGGAATACAACAAGGTCAACATAGGAGCAAAAAAGTTATATCTATCACATTAGGTGATCAATGCAAAAAGGGATCTTATCAACAAACAGTTGTAAGTAGATCCACTACTTCATCCTAATAGGTGAATTAGTTTATAAATCCTTTAACATGGTAGACTTAATAGTCTTTTTGTAAATCTCCTAATAGAGTGCATACTTTACTGTATGTTTGTAAATCCTCTAACAAGGTGGATCTAGCGGTCCTACTTGCTCCTAACAGGGAAAATCACTAGAAGTGATCATTGTAAGCCTTAACAGGCCAAATTTATGCTGTAGTATTGAAGTTTTGTGTGCATCATCCCCACCCCAATTTTACTTTCTAATTGGAAGGTTTCTGGGTCACCAAATCATTGTGTTCATGTGTTATGAATGTTTATCTTTCCATGCATACAATAAATTAAATAAATAAATGGTTAATGCTTTTAGTGCTGAATTGATTTAAAGTTTCAAAGTTACTGATTCACCCCTCCCCTCTTAGTAACTTAGCTAGTCTTGATTATTTCCAACATTTATGTCTTACCTTGTATTCAATTTTTAGAGTGATTTCAAGCACCAGAGTGACTAAAAGACAAAGTTTTGAAGAGTCTAGTTGTAATAAAAATTTCATTTGTTGTGAATTAATCATTCATCGAGCATTATGGAATCCAACTCTAGTTCAAAGGTAAAGAAGGGTTTAGAGATGTTGGTAAAGAATGTGGTTTATGAGACAACCAAATTCAAGCTTCATCTAGCAATTTTGAAGCAAAAGGATCCAATGGGAGCACACTTAACTTTATCTCCAAAGGTGTTGTTGATAAATGATATCAGGTCATTCTATTACTCCACTATTCAAGAATTAGACACATTTGAAATGAATGAAGCATATAATGCCCCGTGTAATAATGGAGTATTGAAGCTTAAACATAAACATCTAAATATTAAGGGTTTAACTCATGCCCTATACATGCCAAAGGATTTCAAAATATAGTGGATCATATTCATTCTGAGAAGAGTTCGCAACATGTCCTTATATCTCAAGAAACATGTGAAGATCACAAAAAATATTGTTTATTGAGTTAAGGACTAACCATGCCAAATAGACCCAAAATGACCAAAACCTTAGCTTGCGGTGAACTAGCAAAGAAAACTCTAACAAAATGGGATAGCAGAGGAATGAAGCTGAACAATGTCACTAACATGGAGATAAATTTCAGGATTCATGTCATTGCTCACAAGATCTACAACTTAAGTAGGCCAAATAATGTTCCCTATGAAGCAATCGAATCGGCTTACAAGGCAGTGTAGAATAATCTATCATTTAATCTTGTTGAGTTGCAACTCAATCAACTAGGAAAAAACATGGAGAGCATCTGCACATTGAAGAAGAAGATATGTAAATTTGGATAGCTCCTTGTTTGTTTATTCTTCTATGTTCAAAAGTTCTTTCCATTAAAAAATAGTGTGGTGTGGGGTAAGGATAGATTAGTAATATACTAGATTAATGATTACATAGAAGAATTGGGAGAAATATTTGATGGTATAATGGATGCATACTTGGTAAATTTCAAGGAGAAAATTTAGAATGGGTATAGGAAACCCCAACAATTGGTTGATAAATATAGTCAAGGTATGTGTTTCTTTGTTGATTGTGACAATACTCACATTTGAAGAAGAAGAAGAAGAAGAAGAGAAGGAGGAGGAGGAAGAAGAAGGTGACCCTCTCATTCTCATTGAGGGGAGAGGTGAAGAAGATCAAGAAGAAGAAGAGGAAGAAGAAGAAGAAGAAGAGGAAGAGGAAGAGGAAGAAGAAGAAGAAGAGGAAGAGGAGGAGGAGGAGGAGGAGGAGGAGGAGGATGAAGAAGAGGAAGATGAAGAGGAAGAAGAAGAAGAAGGCGACCCTCTCATTCTCATTGAGGGTAAAGGTGAAGAAGATGAAGAAGAAGAAGAAGAGGAAGAAGAAGAAGAAGAAGAGGAAGAGGAAGAGGAAGAGGAAGAGGAAGAGGAAGAAGAAGAGGAAGAATAAGAAGATGAAGAGGAAGAGGAAGAGAAAGAGGAAGAAGAGGAAGAGGAAGAAGAGGAAGAAGAGGAAGAGGAAGAGGAAGAAGAGGAAGAGGAAGAGGAAGAGGAAGAGGAAGAGGAAGAAGAAGAAGAGGAGGAGGAGGAGGAGGAGGAGGAAGAAGAAGAAGAAGAAGAAGAAGAGGAAGAAGAAGAAGAATAAGGAAGAAGGAAAAGTGATCATAAGGAAGCTACCCTTTTGTTCACAACTGCTAGAAAATCCAAAAGGAAGCTGAAAATTTAGGATGATGAAGAAGAAGAGGAAAACACTCCTATTATCTAGCTAAAGAAGCCCCTACTATCCTTTGAGAAACAAGTGAAGATATTAAGAGAAGTAAGTGACATGAAAGGTTTTAAATACATCAAATATGAATCTAGAGGCAAAGAAGAGAAACAACAGATAGAGGATGCTCTTATAGAAAATGGCCAAATGGAAATAGGACTAAATGAGTTAAAAGGACAAGTCCCTGATGTCCAATTAAAGGAAATTACATAGAGATGGAAAAATGCTATGAAAGAAGAGAGGGATATTAAAGAGAAAAAATTGAAGAGAATTATTCCTAACTTGAAAAATGAAGAAATAAAGGAGGCCATGAAAAATCATGAGAATAGATAGACTCCTAGATTCCAGGCATTTCAAATTTTGACAATAATATTGAACATGTTGTATAGTCCACAAAAAAGTTTTGGAAAACCATTCTTGAAGAAGGAGGTAAAATGATGAAGGATAAAGATAAAGAGGTATAGACTATAGAAGATTTTGGTATAGAAATAATGGTAGCTTTAGTGATTGCATCTCTAGCCTCCACTCTAAGCCAAGCCATTGCTACATCCAATCTAGAGAAATTAGAGAAGAAGGAATAAAGTTTTCCATCTACTCAAGTAGGAACCAAGTTGTAGACTCAATCTACTTTTGGCACAACTTAAACTGAGCAGAAACCAAAGGATGAAGACAAGGTTGACAAAGAAGGAAAAGAAGAAACTAAGAGTAAACCGAGTGGAGAGGAGAAGAATGATAAGGAAAAAGATAAACCAATCATTGTCTCTCCTAGTACAAAATGAAAGCAAAAGGAAAATATATCTGATGAGATTGACCTTGATATTGAGATTTTAATTCTAAATTGGGATCAATCCAATCTCACTATTGAGAAAATGGAGATCCTTAGTGATCTATGGAAAAAAATAGCACAACAGAGAAAGTTAAAAGAAGAAAGAGATAGAGGAAAAGTTCTTGAAGACATCAATGACATATTTTTGGATGTTATGCAAATAGAGGTAAATAATAAATCCCCATTATTGATCAATTAGTTGATATTATACATAAATTCAATAAGGACACAGATGGGCAAGAAAAATTTCAGCAAAGGGAAGGAAAAAAATTGAAAAAAGTTATGGAGAATGTAGCAAAGAAGATTGCTATTGATCAAGTGGAATTGTCCATTCTTATTGGAAATATTGATGGAGTTATAAATAATGTTTTTTCCTTGTTCAAAAACTTGTGTAATACTTCAATTTTCACCAAGGAAGTAAAAGACAAATTGGCCAAGATTGATGAGGATTTGAAGATCAGTGCTAGTTAGTCAGCACTTGACTCAAGTTACAACTCAAATAATTTTGTGAATTTCATATTTTTGATAGATTTGTGGGTAGAATTTTTGAGGGAGGAAGCCAAAATAAGGGAAACCATATGAAAAATCTAGAGTATGATACTTCCTCACATGGATGTGATGCACAAACATTTGGCACATGCTAAGATATTAGTACATGACACCAACTTCTCAATTATAGATCTCATGATGGAGCTATTAGTTGAAATGTAGATTGAAATACACATCTTGAAGGAACTTTAGGAAAATTGGGATAAAAATATGTCTTTAATTTTGAAAATGCATAATGATTTCCTCACACATTTTGGTATTACCTTGTAAGTATATGTTTTGGCATTTGTAACAAAAACAAGGGGGGAAAAATAGTATGTATGTAATTAAGGAGGAAATATGCATATGGGAAATGTATAGAGGAAATATGCATATGAGAAATATATAGAGGAATATGTATATGATGACTAGTCAAACAAAAACAATTTTAAAAAATCCAAGTTCAGATAAGTTGTAACTGAGCTATAGTTTTCAGTTCAAACCAAGTTTCAAAATTGGCAAGCACATGCATAGGGTGAGTTTGACAAAAAAAATTGATTAAGAGATTTTTGATTACTAACAGAACTACTCAAGATAAGTGTTTTTGTCACTAATTCCAAGGTGGGAGATTGTTGACCCTATGGAAAGACATATTGTCAATTAGTGACAAACCACTTAAGTTATCTGGGAAGGTCAGTTAATACTACAACCAAGCTTTCAGTTCGTAAGAGATTTTAGTGTAGCTCGAGAAGATGAAGGTTAGTTAATACCATGTTAATCAAGTTCACAGTATAAGCCAAGTTATTATGTATCATTAGTGGAAAATAAATTTCATGTGTGAACTGATTCCATAATGTTAAACAAGTCCACTATGTGAACCAAGCTCCTATTTCACATGAGTTTCACAGTGTTAACCAAGAAATAGTGTCACCTGAGCTCATTGTATTGCTCGAGCATCAATAGAAGATCAAGTGTATAGTATTGCTT
The DNA here is from genome assembly GCA_028749045.1 of Cupressus sempervirens. Classification (NCBI taxonomy): domain Eukaryota; kingdom Viridiplantae; phylum Streptophyta; class Pinopsida; order Cupressales; family Cupressaceae; genus Cupressus; species Cupressus sempervirens. Next base: position 506,658,582 of record CM053793.1, on the reverse strand, counting down.
GAGGATAAGTACTTATGCCAACTCAAAGGTATAAATTGATTATTTTGAAGATATCTATTGTAGGAGCTAACTTGATTTGAATTTATTGTTTGAAGTGTATATAAGGAAGGTAAATTCATTTGTCTAATATATAGAATGGATAATACATTATTAGTTTGAAGAGAAGAAGAAAATATGAAGAAATTTAAGTAATTAGGCTACAAGGAAGTATAAAGGGCATAACATAGACTCATCCATCATAGTCAGGTGATCATTTATTCAAAGGATTTAAATCAACATATAGAGTTGCAAAGCTGAGATCAACTAGCTAATTCATCCTAATAGGTGCATTAGTTAAATCCTCTAACCAGGTGGGCCTAATAGTCCTTTCCTAAATCTCTTAATAGAGTAGATACTTCATTATATTGTAAAATCATTTTACAATGTGGACCTAATAGTCCTTCATGCTCCTAACAGAGTAGATCACCATAAGTGATCGATTGTAAGCCCTAATGAGCCAACTTTATTACTACAGTTGTGAAGCATTGTGGGTGTCATCTATAATGCCCTGCTCGAAGATACTTGGAATAAGGATTCATTAATACAAGCCAAGATATTTTTTTCATAACAAGTATGAATGGACATGACAAAATCATATAGGGATCACAAGGATCACAACGAAAGACTTCACCAATAATCTCGACAACCAACAAATCTCCAAACACCACTACCAAAATGACACACTCAAATAGAGAAACAAAACCAAAGATGACAACTAAACAAAGAATCTAAGATTTGTCAAAGCAAGGAAAATTAAGCAAACCCAAAGGGTACCCAAAACACGAAATTGCATTCCTTGAGAACTAGTTGAGATGCCCCTTATTTTTTGTCTGAGGAAACACAACTGATAGATTTACACATGAGGATGTACAACAAGCCACACAAAGATCTGCCCAATTGTGCGAGGACTTACTTGGCCCAACAACCAAAATACCCCAAACTAGTGTTGGGTTTCACATCAGGATGCACTATAAGCAGTACAAGGAAATCCAACACACTACATGAGCTTTTGCATTCTTGTGCAAGAAAGTTCCATTTCATGAGAGGATACAAAATAGCAAGCTATAAAACATAAAGATGAAAAGCTAGTAAATAAATTTCCTCCACACTGGGGAGTACCAGATCCACAATTGAGGTGAAGACACTCGAACAAAATAATTGAAAGATAGAAATTGCATCTAACCATCTAACATACTAGTGAAGGGAAATGACTAAAAGCAACATCACAATGTACTAAAATATAAAACTAAGTGCACAGTTCCTCCCAACCATAATAGCATCGTGAGACCTTGAAGGTCCTAGTCATCTCCTGTGCATAACATCCCAAACTACTAACTGGATAGTCAAAACTATCTTATGAGGACACCACTACTAAAACATAATAAAATCATAAGAACAAGGAAACTATCATGCTAATCCAATAAGCAATAGATAATCCAACTAAGAAATTAACATCATCTAATCATATGCTTAACATCATATGACTAGGAAATCTAACATGTTAACAAGTAAAGCACTAGATATTCTAACAAATCCAATCACATCATGTAATCATACGCTAAAAATCATAATATAGAAATGCATCAAATAACTAACATCATCTAAACATGATATCCAAGCATTCCAATGAAAGAATAAATTACAAGAAAGCATACTTTGAAACTTGAAGTATCAGGTGAAAACATCCAACAATGGTCACACTAGAATAATGGACCATCCATGTACACTGGTCCCTAGTAGTGGTGAAGGTAGCTACACCTCCCAACCATATGAAACCCATAGGTCCACTCCCACCATGTTGATGGAGATAATGATCCAACCGCAAAACACATAAAGAAAATGTCCATGGCTATCACTCACACTAGATAGTAAGGATGATTGAAACCAAGATCATGAGACAATGCAAGTACTATAGGTTCTAGTCAGACACTTAATGGTCTAGTATGTAGGGGTTGATATCATGGAGAGTCACTTGACATCCAAAAGCCCAAGCCAGTATTGGCAATTGAACTCCCCAATGGGAAACACAAACTCTGGGTGGCAGTTCTTCCCAATGGAAGGCACACAATCCCAACCTTTTAATTATCTTAAATTTTATTACCTTTCACACATTTTTATTTAGTTATCAATTGTATTAAACTTCCTCTACCAACCAGTGGGAAATAGTAATTAGTTTGTGAGATAGAAGCCCCTCCATGTGCTACCATACCCTACCCATACTCATCCAATGATGAGTGTCCGTAGGCATGCATATTCCCAACCCAACCCCAAATGATCATAGCTCCACTAGAATAAAAATAGGAGATCATTCCTTGCAAGTCACTTGACAAATACATGTGCACGTTCTTGTGTGTGATGCACCTATTAAAAACAATAGTCCACCAAGATAACTTGGGGGGGAGGGGGGGCTTGAATCACTTATCCAACAATTAAAACATTTATCTTCATTAAATAACCTTAACCATTCAACCAAAGTGAAAAAAAACCATAATAAGATGCACATAGACAATTACACCAGATATGTTGACTAGGGAAACCCTTGATCAAAGGGAAAACCTTGGTGGGAATGATGCCCACAAGATGATGTACTAATATAAATATTCCTTTTAGAGGATGGACCCTATTAGGAGTGTGTTACAACATTTAGTAAAATGAGTCCTTTTTAGCAAACTTTGAATCCCTATTAGGAGATTTGAACCCTGTTAGGAGTTGTACCAACCCTATTAGGAGTTGTGGTATAGTGTATGCAAGAAGAGCCCACTGCCCAAACATGAAATTTTAACTACAAGAAGAGCTCATTGCTCAAACATGTAATTTACTTTTATCTTCTTCTTTCCTTTTTTATATCCTCTATACTCTCAACTAGACCAATCATTGTCAGACCTTGAAGACTAGGTCACAAACCTCTAATCCAAATACCATACCTTGGATCACTCAGCAAAACCTCATCAATGAAGTTTCCTTCACTTCTGCACTGCTCTACTTGACTTCACATGCCACACTCTTTGCTACTTGTCATTAATTCACATTACATTCATTTGATACCATGATAAAGGAAAATGTCCTTCCTTTATATTGAGTTCATAAAATAATTCCCTGAGTCAGCTATTAGTCCTTCTCAATTAATTATTATAGGACCACATTATGAACATGTTACACTTAGCGATAACCTCTATCTTTCACCTTACAACTTGAATAACTTTCCATACATGCAATATTATGACAAGGGAGCTTAGCCATGTCATCCTCAACATGTCTTCATCATGTCCTCAACCTCAATCTTCAAGATATCAACTCTGCTAAGAGATATAAAAAGTTTACCATAACATGCCTCTGTAAAATCTATCTTAGAATAGACATCACCAAAGCTTACATAACTTTCTCTAGGATTTTCCTTTTTACTTCTAATGTTAATTGCATATACTTGATACTTAGAAGTATCTATTATAACCTCAGGTGGTTATAATGCTCAACTAGCCATCCATACCAACTTGATCTTTCTGTTGTTCTTCTGTCAGATACAACAAAAAACTTGCAATGTTGACATCAAATATGCTATGTTGACATCAATGAAAAACTTAGTCATGATGTAACATATCATCATAGTAGTACTCCCCCATAGGAATATCATCAACATTCATGGTTCTAAAAAATCTTCCAACAATATTCCCAATCTTCCAACAATCTCCCCCTTTGGCAGTGATGGCAACATAGATGAAAAACATCTAGTTCCAAGAATACCAACAAAAGACTATCAGTCTTTAGATTCTCTTCATCAATCATAATCCCCCATTGATATACCTCAATGTGCTTTGTATCAAGCTATTATTCTGCATACTATGCTTATGCCAAACTTCTCCCCTTTAGCATAATTTTTTTCATGCAAAACTTCTCCCCCATTGACATCAATGTCAAAAGCTTCTGCAACCAACATCTCTACATAAAACTTAACAACAACTTACTAGCTTGAGTGTCAAAAGACACTATTTAAAACAACATCAACAATAGTCCTAGATGACTCTATCGATCACAGATACTCCCCCATATAGGAAGCATCAACATTCAATCTAGACAAATAATGGTGCTATGTTACATTGGACTGATACACTCTTGCATCTTCTACTCTAATGTACGAAGGGGCATAACCCCAAGCATACCTTAGAAATACTCAAAAGTCTCTTTGGGAAGAGGCTTAGTGAATATTGTTAGAGTAATTATTTGTTCGCACTTATTAATTAAATCACTTTGATTTAATTAAATAAGTTTCCTATTACTCTAATTTGCTTAAGCTATCTTGGAGGTGCATATGATTTATATTTTACTAATTATATTATGCAACCTAGCTTTTTTAGGCTTTAGGTTACCTTTTTCAGGTTTCGATCTCCTTTTATAAGGATTGATCTCTTTGTATTTTTAATTATGAAGATTCGTTGAATAATATTTTCTTTGTCTAAGTTTTCCAGATCAAACCCTTGCCTCTTATCTTTTTCTTCTCCATGATAGGTTTTTTGCATGTAGGTTTTCTTGGGCTTCGTGGATTTGTTGTGCACTTTTGCTCAAATCCTACATGGTATTAGAGCCAGATCTGCTGTAGCTTGTTCGGTGTTTCAAGAAAAAGGGAGAACAAGGGTTTGGCAGATTATATTTGGTATTTTTTTGAGCTTTTTCTAAGAAAATAGGGGGGTCATTGACTTTCGAAGCAGTTTGAGGCCAAACAGACCTCACGAATCAATTCAAAAGGTGTCAAAACCCCTGTTTTGATATAAAATTTGTCCGATTTGGACAATGTTGATTTGGGAGGCAAAATTTTTTTGCTCGACAGGGCCGTATAGTCCTTGGCACATAGATCAAGGTAGAAATTTCAAAAAATGTCATAAAAAAAGAGATTTTTGTATAGTTTTTAGCTGCGACAGTTAGTTAGCTACAACGGAACTGCTAGCAGTTAACTGCTGCAGTCACCGGCCCGCAGTGGCTCCGTCGGTGGCTCCCGCCTTAGCCTCATAGCAGCTCTATTCTATGGTGGCCCTCCACCCTCCCACCACCCCGGCCGCTGCTCTACTGGTGGTGCAAGGGTGGTGTCTTTTTTTTTAAAAATTATTTTTTTATTAAAAATAAATAAATTTTCTTGCATTTCAGAGGGCCTGGTGGTTTTTTCTCCGTAACTTGAGCATACAGACATATTTTTTTGATCCAAAAAATGCAGTAGAAAGCTAGTTCCAAGAAAAAGATATTTGTGTAGGCTTTTTTGAGTTTTGATGTAGTTTGGTTGCTTGTTTTGGCAGTCAAAGCTAGATGTTCTATTTTTCACTTCGAGAGGCATATCTTGAGTATCTAATCTCCATTTTTGGACTTCTTTATATCGCTTGAAAGATCTTTCTATGCTCTTCTTAGTGATGTTGGTTGTTTTTCTAGATTCTATTCCAGACACATCCTATTTAGTCTTTTACATTTTAGCATTTTGGTGGATATCCTGATTGTTTCAGGTCTAGGGATCGATTTTGTTGCTTCAGATGCTTTGTTTTGGGCTCTACCTTCTATTGTTTCAGCCTTATGTTTTTTTGATCATTTTTTATATTCATTGTAAGAATCGATATGAAATGCACTAAGATAAAGTGCCACTCTTGCATTTTGGGATCTTTTTCATCATTGTGATTCATTGTACTCGCACTATTTTATAAAGTGCCATGGGGGGGATAGTTGTTTTTCGCTTATAGGCCCTCTTTCTTTTTTGCCTCATGCAATGTCAATGATATGTGCCTTTATTGGTGTTTGTACCTCACTCTCGATGTGTCTGGTTCTTGTGTTGTAGGAGATTCTTTGACCCACCTTTTCAGTTGCTTGTCACCTCACCTGCATTAAGGGGAGGTTATATTGTTGTTCTATGCTTCTTTGGTTGATGGTTTGTTGGTGTGAGCTATGTATTTAGTACTTGATCCTACATACTAGGCGATTGTAGTGGCTGGCTACCTATGCATTTTGGTGAGATGGATCATCTACCATATAGACACACTTGGTTCATGCCTTCTATTTCCATGGAGTTTGTACAGATCAGCATTTTTGATAGAGTTTTGCAGCTTTTCATGCTTCAGTGGTTCTCTTCATGATCTTTCTTTGTTCCTTCTTCTGGAACATTCTTTTCTATCTCTTTTTGGAGTAGGGTTTTTCCCATGTGGTTTTCTCTATTTCTCCTCTTTATAGAGATTTTGTTGTGATTGGGTACCTAATCAGGCCTTGTTGTCGGGACATAATTTTATGCTTTCATAGCTGTGCTAGGTTAGCTTACCTCCTAAGCTTCGCTTAAGGGGGGTTGTTAGAGTAATTATTTTTTCACACTTATTAATTAAATCACTTTGATTTAATTAAGTAAGTTGCCTATTACTCTAGTTTGCTTAAGCTATCTTGTAGGTGCATATGATTAATATTTTATTAATTATATTGTGCAACCTAGCTTTTTTAGGCTTTAGGTTACCCTTTTCGGGTTTTGATCTCCTTTTAGAAGGATTGATCTCTTTGTATTTTTAATTATGAAGATCCATTGAATAATATTTTCTTCGTCTGAGTTTTTATATCAAACCCTTGCCTCTTCTTGTCTTTTTCTTCTCCGCGATAGGTTTTCTGCATGCAGGTTTTCTTGGGATTCATGGATTTGTTGTGTGCTTTTTCTCAAATCCTACAAATATATCTGCAATCTTCTTTTTAGTGATCACATGCTCCAATCTAATTTTCTTTTCCACAAATTTTTCTCTCAACATATGATACTTAATATAAATGTGCTTAGTCTTCAAATGTGATACTAAATTCTTAGACATATTTACTATGCTTGTGTTGTCACAATTTATAACAATAGGTTCACTAATTTCTATCCTTATATGGACTTCAACATTTGGTTCATCCAAATGACTTGATTGTAATTATTTGCTGCTACAACATACTTTTCTTTTGCTATACTTTGAGCTATACTATCCTACTTCTTACTTAACTAAGAAACCAATTTTCCTCCAAGAAAGAAAGCTCATCCACTGGTGCTCTTTCTATCATCCATACTGCTTACCCAATCTACACCAATTTAAGCACTTAGAGTAAAATCATTAGATATGTCATACCATAGTCCAAACTAAGATGTTCCCTTTAGGTATCTAAATATTCTTTTCACTACTACATAATGTTCTTCTTTGGGATTAGCCTGGAATCTTGCAACAGTTCCAACTACATTTTCTGTATCTGACCTTGTGTGATTCAGATATTGCAATCCTCCAATCATAGATCTATACTTTTTCTACTCAACAATAGGTGTCTCATCCTTTGCAGATAACTTGTGTCCAGTTACCATAGGTGTTCCAATAAGTTTACATGTTTCAAAACCAAACCTTTTCAGTAAATCCTCCAAGTGCTTAGTCTGAGAAATAAAGATTCACCATAGGTGTTCCAATAATTTTACATGTTTTCAAACCAAACCTTTTCAGTAAATCCTTCAAGTACTTAGTCTGAGAAATAAAGATTCCTTCTTTGTTCTATACAATTTGCAATCCTAGGAAATATTTCATCTCTCCTATCAAAACTCATTTCAAATTCTTTCTTCATTTCTTCAGAAAACTTCTTAATTTCTTCATCATTTCCTTCAAATATAATGTCATCAACAAATATTACCAAAATCATCAAACCATCATTAGTTTCTTTCCACTATAGATTACTATCTGCCATACCTTTGCTATATCCAAGCTTTGTCAAATGCTTGTCCAACATTACATACTAGGTTTTGGGTGTTTGCTTTAATCCATCCAATGCTTTCCTTAGTCTACATACTATGTTCTTGTCATCTGTCAAAGGACATCCTTCAAGTTGTTCAATGTATACCTCTTCTTCAAGTTATCCATTCAAAAATGCTGACTTGACATCTATTTGATATACTTTGAATTTCTTTTGTGCTACATAGGCTATGAATAATTTTATTGCTTCTATTTTATCCATTGGAGCATAAGTCTCCTCATAATCTATTCCTTCTTGCTATGAGTAACCTTTACATACCAATCTTGCTTTTTTTCTTACAACTTATCCTTGCACATTCATCTTGTTCCTGAATACCCATTTAATTCCTATCACATTCTTGTTTGCTGGTCTAGGGACCAATTCTCATGTCTCATTCTTCTCTATCTAATCCAATTCCTCTTTGATAGCTTGCTTCCAATAGTCATATTTACATGCTCCATTTTCATTCTTAGGCTCAACTTGAGATATCAAGCATAGTTATTCATTTATTTTGCTTCTTGTCATCACACCTTTGTCTTTACTTCCGATGATCTGTTTGGATGGGTGATTATTTATCATGTTCTTTTCTGAAGTAGGAGTTGCTATCTCAACTCTTGGCTCTACTAAAGGTTTCAATATTTGTTCCTACCTTGGCTCTCCTTCATTCTACAAATCATTGTTAGTCTCAAGAAATCCTTGGCTTAGTAACAACATCATCATCTAAATTATAATCAACTATTCTCTCTTGTATTCTAAATTTCTCATCAATTCTCACATTTATGCATTCCATAATAGCCTTAGTTCTCAGATTATAACATATATAAGCCTTTCTTTTCAATGAATAACCAAGAACCACACCTTCATCAATTCTAGCATCAAACTTACCAATGTCATCATCTCTAATTATGTAATAGTTACTTCCAAATATTCTGAAATACTTAATTGTAGGTGAGTGACCAAACCAAAATTCATAGGGTGTCTTGTTTGTGTCCTTCCTGACTTGTACTCTATTCATAGTGTGGACTATTATATTCATAGCTTCTCTCCAAAATGTGTTGGATACTTCATTTTCTGCTAACATAACTCTTGTATCTTTTGCAACTGACTTGTTCCTTATCTCTACAACACCATTTTGTTTAGGCGTTCTCAGAGTTGATAGCTATCTTTTAATTCCATTTTCTTCACAAAACATGTTAAACTCATTCAAACTAAATTATCCTCCTCCATCTGATATTAAACATTTAATCTTTACACCAAATTCATTCTCAACTCTATTCTTGAATATCTTGAACATGTCAAATGCCTCAAATTTCTCTTTAAGAAATGCAACCCATATCATTCTAGAAAACTCGTCAACTATAATCGTAAAATACCTTTCACAATAGAATCCTTTAGTCTTTGTAGGACCGCTAAGATTTGTGTGTACAATCTCCAACTTTTCTATAGTGATAAACTTCTTGCTAGGAAAAGAAGTTCTATTATGCTTTGGCAAAATACATTTCTTGCAAATTTTGTTAGTAGGCTTTACAATCTTTGAAAAATCTCTAACTATAAACATTCTACTAGTGCCCACATTACTATCAAAGTTTATATGATAGAATCTCTTATGCCATAACCAACTATCATCTACCTTTGCAACCAAACATGTCATTTTAGTAGGATTAAACTAAACTACATTACCTCTAGATCTAGTTCCTGTTCCAATTACCTTTCCATCCCTATCTTTGATCATGCATGTATTTTTTGTGAACTAAAACTGATAACCTATTTCTACTAATTGTCCAAAACTCAAAAGAGTATGCTTTAAACCATCAACAAAGTATACATCCTCAATGTTAGTTTTACCATCAAGAGTTATAGATCCAATACCTTTTACATGGCATGGTGCATTCTTTCTAACTTTGACAGTTCCTCCATCTTGACTTTTGAAGTCAAAAAACTTGTTCATATCAATAGTCATATGATGTGAACAACCATTATCAATTGTCTAATTTGATTTCTTCTCAACTTGTGATACCAAATCTACTTTCTTTGGACTTTCTCCTTTAATTTCCATAAACCCAATTTCATCATCACTAGCACTTAATGCTTGTTTATTAGAATCATTATCTTCATTTGCATAAAAAAATTCTCTATCTTTTCTAGGCTTATGATTTCCCTAATATGTTTTCTCCCTTTTAGGACAGTTAGATGCATAATGACCATATTCTTTACATGTCCAACAAAAAAAAATTTCATACCTTCTGGTTCTCTCTTTGCAAGTAGATCACTGCCTTTCTTTATCTTTATATCTTCTATTGATCTAGATCTATCTTCACTTGTGCTACTATTCCCTTATATACAACATAAAGTTTTTGGATCTATAAATTCAATACTCTACTCTTTACAATAATCTAATAACTCACCAAGAATATCCATTACCTGGGTGTCAAAATTTCTTCTGTCAGATGTAGGACTATCTTCTCTGAATATGCTCACCATGGATCTCCCTGTTGGCTCCTGATTTAACAGTGTTTTTATAACCAAGTATACAGGGTAAGATTGCATCTATGGGTAGCTATCTCCAATAACGGACACACTTCACCAAGAACTTGGGCCAACAATAAGGTTGTACTCCTTCTGCACTTTAGGCTCTGCAAAACCTAGGCAGGTGAACCTCTTTAGATATAACTATGTGACTAGTACAATAACCATATTGAGGATCTATAAAAGCAGATGAAACCCCTAATTCTTCTATGCTTAACCAGGAGATCACAAGCATGAAATAGCTAAGGACATCACTCATGAAACTGGAAAGCTAAGTGCGGGTTATACTTTGAATACCTTTCAACATAAAATGAAAATGATTTAATAGATTGATGATAGCAAGACCCAGGTATGAGCAACAAAATCTAATGATCCTATCTGTGATTAGTGCCTTATCTATTGGGCAATTAAATGAATTATAACCATACATCTCTTGGAAATATCAGACATATTACTACGTCCAGATCTTTGATCTATATTTCACCTTGTGAATAGATATCTACATCAAAATGAATCTTATACTCAGAATATCCCATCATGAAATCAATAAACCCTGTGATAAACACCAAGCGGTTACATGGCTCTCTATTCCATAAGCAAGGTATTTCAATCACATACATCACTAAATGAGATGCAACCTAATCTATGGTCTTTGATCATAAACTAGAAAAGATTACAGATCCACAAACAGGAGACAAGATTCAGACTGAATTTGAAACCATTGCTGCTCTTTATTTGCTTTCCTTGAAACCAAATACATGAAAGATGTACAAAATAATTCATAAATCACCTAACAGACATGAACTATTTGCATAAAACTCAAAATGTTGTTCAATACAAGAAGAAATGTTGAAGAATGGTTTCTCAGTGCAAAAACTGGAACCTCTCAAATGACAGAAAGAAAGAAAGATATAGCAAGGAGATGAATTCTCAAATTTATTCTAAAGATGACAAGTGTCCACTTGAAATTCAATCCTGTGCAATTGAGTAATCTCTTTCTTCTTTCATCCCATCTGATCTGATTTTGTTTCATCATTATCTGCAATTGATTAGAAAATGTCTCTGTTCAAATGATGAAAGCTTTTTGAATCACCAAAATCTCTGATTGCCCCATGAAAAAGCCAGTGAAAATGAGTTTTTTACTGAGTAAATTTGAACAAATTTGACCCTAACTGCATTTCCATTGCCTTCTACTGACATTCAGGTCATTATCTTAACAAAAAATCAAAACTGAACTTGCTGGTCTGAATATGGTTGCAATTAAGGTACCTGATAGAAAACCTTGTGTAGCTTAACTGACTGATACCTGTGCAAAAATTGACTCTAGAATCAAAAATTTCATCTTCTTCCAATTTTGGCAATATATAACATCGCCTATCTTACATCTCAGAAACCCATTGAAAGTCATTTTGAAAACGACTCCTCTGCTAGAAAACCATGGTCTTAACATTTGATTTTTTAAATTTATTGAAAAATTTTAAATATTCTAAAGTAAAACTTTAGAAAAAATCCTATTTGATTTTAAAACTTGATGTGGGCATTTTCAACAAAAATAATAATAATATATTATTATTTTTAACTCTTCAATATTTCCCTGATCCTTTTAATCCGTGGTCAACCTTTGTTGATCAGGGGACACATGTCACTCCTTGATTGGCTCGGGCTTGTACAACTGGGCACCACATCATCGCTCACTGGTCCTGCCACCTAAGTGCCACCCAGCTCCATGTGTCATTGCCACCTTAGCATCACTACCTTGCTATGGTTATCCCGTAAGCATCTTCTCTTGGCGAGGTAGCGATGGTCGCAGGATCGCGACACGTGTCGCAATCTCCTTCACTATCACCACATCATTTCCAGTCGAGCCCGCTGTGTTAGCATCGCTATCTCGCCATGGTAACCTCCTTGCATCTTCTCCATGGCGACATAGTGATGATCGTCAGAATGTCCATGTGTCATGATCTCACACTTTCTCGCCACATCAGCACATGTATAATCTGGTTCAAAATTGTGTGTTATGCAACCCCGCTGACATCACACCTCCAAGTGGCATCCACTAACGCACGGGCCAATGCACATGAGCACTGCCCTTCCAAAGAGCACTGTCTTAAAGACAACTAACAACTAGTGGGTAGAAGTATTTAAAGTGCTTATTATTTCAATACCCACTCAATGTGGGATAAAATGATTCACGTTTTCTCCTTTCTTTATGCCATGTGAACGGTTTTCACCATTACTACGATTGCTTCAATCTGATGTGGGAATATTTGTTTGCGTGGGACTCCTGTCTGCTCACCGCCTTCTCTTACATTTTTAGTTTGATTTTCTAATTCATAGATTCTTCTCGTTATCATGCTGACTCTCCCTGCTTGCTGCGCTTCTTGTTTTTGCTTGAAAGGCATTTTGTTTGACCTCTGCCTTCTGCTTGGCATGCTCCCTACTACTTGGCATGAGTTTCTACTCTGAAAGTGTGGGAGTCATAAGCTCTTTTAACGTGAGCTTTTTTCTTGACTGCGTGATTGGGCGTTGACTGCTGCTGGAGCTCATTTTATGTTCTGTAGTTTTTATACTTTGACAGTGGTTTAGTCTCCAATGTGATTCTCTTTGAAATGCCTCCCTTCCTTGTTAGCGTGTAGTGGCTACATTTTCTTTGGATGGCGTTGGATCTCCTTTTAATGATGGCGTCTCCCCTGATGCTTTGGACACAGGCTTTCATTTTAACTTTGCCTCTGTCTTGTATTTTTCCTTGCGTAGATCTTTGACTTTTGTAAAAACTAGTAGTCTCACTCTATTCTTAGCGTGAGCTGCTGCTATTAATGTGAGCTCCTTCATTTTTTGAGTGCCTTTTTTTTATTGTATGCAATGCTCTCAATTTTTGCTCGTTGTGTTCCTTTTCCAGTAAGATCCTGCACAAGGTCCCAAATTGCATGCAAATGAGAGCCATGAATGGGGTTATGTAAAATCAAGTCACAAGGAACCAATCCTCTCTTCAAGTACTCCAATTCTACACTGGGAGTGTTTGCATTGGCTAGCCATACAACCTTATAGATAGGCATTTTGTTTTTTTAGATTCCTCAGTATCTGGACCATAATGATCTAGAGAGAGTTGCTTTACACCATAATCAAGTAATGTGTCACCTTGATGTCCTCCTAAGTCGGTATCATCCATTCAAGGATCACTCAATAGGCTCTTTGGAAAAATGAAGTTAGAAGTATCAGAAGCCCTCAAACTCTAGACAAGAACCTCTTGTTTGAGGTTTTCAAGTGTTGGGATAAAATCCCACCATTCATTTACCATCAAAACTTGTACACATCTGTGCTCTAGCCAATTCTTTATAATCAATTTGCTTGCCTCTCCATTCAATGCAAGAACTGCATAGACAGTTTCTTTGAGAGCAAGCCTTTGCAAATGGACATCAGAAGTGCTATCACTCATTGGAGATTTCCATCCTAGTTGCCAATCTTGAATTTCAGGTTTTTCACTTAAATCACTTCTAGCACACAAAGAAACTCCACCAAGAACATGTGTACCTGATGACCGATTTGCTCCATTCTTACTTTGATCTATAGTAACCTTGGCATTTTTGAAAAAGAGATTAAACCTAAAGCAAGTTCCTTTTTCCCCAAGTTCACCTTTGTCAACAATCTTGATATTTCCACCCATTAGATGCACCAAAGATTGAACAATACCAAGACCTAGACCAACACAACCATGATTTGCATAAGTTAATCCATCAATTTGGACAAAGTTCTCAAAAATAGACTTGTGTTTGTCCTTTGTAATACCCTTTCCTGTATCCTCTACCTCAAACTCAAACTCCATATAATTTGAGTCAGTTTGAACCTCAGAAGAGGCATGCAATTGTTTGTAAGCATTACTGGCCTGAATGACCCATTTGGGCACGCAACTCCAACATGCCTTGCAATGTTCAGCACTATGGTCCCCATTAACTGAGGGATTCCTATGGGTACCTTTCTTAACCCAAGCATAGAATATCACATGGCCTTTAGATGTAAACTTTACACTGTTGCTTAGTAAATTACATAGTATCTTCTTCAGTCGACTTGCATCACCTTCGACCCAAGATACTTTCTCTACAGACTCATCACACAAATCCAATACAACTTCTACACCTTTATCTAATGCCACAACAGAGAACATATCTACAACTTCTTCAAGGACTTGAACTATATTGAAATCTGTCTCACCAAGTTGCAATTTCTTGGCCTCAATTTTACTCACATCCAAGATAGTGTTTAATAAATCCAAACCTCTGGTCGGGCTCTAAAAATAGGTACACTGATTCTGTATTCCACATATTTTCAACCTACTGAATCTCATCTCATGATGAATTCCTGGTCAAAAGATATTGACCATCAAAGTTGCTTTCTCAGATTTATCTACAAGCAAACACCTCAGAAAGCAATAAACTGGGTTTGGATTCGGCTCAAAAAACTAGACAAATGAACACTTGGGAAGACGAAAAATGGGGCATTGATTCTTTGTCATGAGGATGATATGAATCTGCGATTTGGGCTCATGAAGAATCATGGGAAAATTTTTACAAGTGTCTGAAGTTGGCTACTTGGATTTGCAAGACAGGAAACAATGACAACATAACAATTTTTACAAATGGAATGACTCTGGAAAAGTGTGCAAATGGATTCGTCAAGATTTGAGAACTGACACACTTGGAGTATTTTTAGAGGACAATATAGGGGTATGATCCGTTTGATCTCACCAATCATGGATCTCAAGTTATTACATCTCGAACAGGGGTCCTGATAAATCTGCAAATGCTGACACCAATAAAACTTTAGAAAACTCGTTTGGAATCATGTTTGAAAACATATCAAACAGATTTGTCAAAAGATGAAACCTAACACATAACAAGTCTCTGACATATACAATTCAATGCAAAAATAAAATCAAGATTTTGGTCAATTGGGTCAAAGTTATAGCACGTCAAACAGGGCATCCCAGAATTAGGTGCAAAGTGCAAAAACATGAAAACAGTAACTGACCAACTTCGAGGGATTCAAAACCTAGTCAGACGAACTTGAAATGACTCAAAATTTGAAACATAGGTTCTTGGGTATGGACACTAGATAATCTCAAAGTGGCAAGTCATGACACATTTCTAGGTGCGATATATTCAATGGAAAACACAGTCTCCTGTCGCTATTTGACACTAGGGCAGAATTGCAAACTTGACAAATGCTTGAAACAAGACTTCATCAAATGACTTAGAAACTCAATTTAACTTCACAAAATGCTTAGGCATGCTGAATGAAAGGTGCTAGAAGCATTAAACACCTTAGGGGTCTCAAATGGACAGTTGGGTACAACCAGGCACATATGCATTTTAAAAGCATTTAAGGGCTTGATTTTTTTAATGGTTCTCAAAATTGACCATGCAATTTTTAGTCCCAACACTCCCAAAGTTGTTAAACTCTTCCTTTAAGGACCTAATGCTTTGATACCAATTGTTAGAAACAATAGTCAACCAAGATAACTAAGAGGGAGGGTGAATCAGTTTTCCAAAAATTAAAACATTTATCTTCATTAAATAAACTTAACCATTCAACCAAAGTAAACAAAAACCATAATAAGATGCATGTAGACAATTACACTAGATATGTTGACTAGGGAAACCCTTGATTAGAGGGAAAACCTCAGTGGGAATGATGCCCACAAGATGATGTACTAATATAAATATTCCTTGTTAGAGGATAGACCCTGTTAGGAGTCTATTACAACATTTAGTACAATAAGTCATTGTTAGGAGACTTTGAATCCCTATTAGAAGATTCCAAACTTGTTAGGAGTTGTGGTATATTGTATGCAAGAAGAGCCCACTACCCAAACATGCAATTTCAACTACAAGAAGAGCTCACTATTCAAACAAGTAATTTACTATTATCTTCTTCTTTCCTTTGTCCTTTCCTCTATCCTATCAACTAGACCAATCACTATTAGACCTTTAGACTAGGTCATGAACCTTGGATCCAAATACCAAACCTTGGATCACTTAGTAAAACCTCATCAACAAAATTTCCTTCACTTCCACACTCTCTGCTATTTATCATGAATTCACATTACATTCATTCAATACCATGATAAAGGAAATGTCCTTCCTTTATATCGAGTCCATAAAAAAATTCCCTAAGTTAGTTGTTAGTCCTTCTTAATTAATTATTATAGGACCACATTACAAACATGTTACACTTAGTGATAACATTAATCTTCCTCCTTGCAACTTGAATAACTTTCTGTACACGCAATATTATGATGAGAAAGCTTAGCCACATCATCCTCATCATGTCTTCTTCATTTCCTTAGCCTCAATCCTCAAGATATCAACTCTGTGAAGAGATATAAAAAGTTTACCAAAACATGGCTCTATAAACTCTATATCAGAATAGACATCACTAAAACTTACATAACTTCTTCTAGGCTTGTCCTTTCTACTTTCAATGTTAACTAAATATACCACATTCTTAGAAGTATCTCCCATAACCTCAAGTGGTTATAATGCTCAACTAGCCGTCCATTCCAACTTGATGTTTTTGCTATTCTTCTACTAGATACCACATAAAACTTTCTATGTTGACATTAAACATGCTATGTTGACATCAATGAAAAACTCAATCATGAATGTAACATATCATCATAGTAGTACTCCCCCATAGGAATATCATCAACATTCATGTTTCCAACCAATCTTCCAACACTCTTCCCAATCTTCCAATAACACCACCATCAAAAAGATCATAATACAAGGACTGGATAAGAACACAAGAAAAATATCACTCAATTGAAAATAAAATTCGTAGGACGGGTTCTATATGAATCCCAAAGAACAATAAAACTATACATCATGAACTCACTCAGCCAGCCTCAATCCATTAGGATGGATTCTACATGAATCCTTGTGATGCAACAAGACCAAAAATGATGAACTCTCTCAACCAACCTCAATCTAGGAGTATGGATTATAAACAACTCTTAGTGTCCATGAAATAACAGCAAGGGTCCAAAAGAAATAATAACACCAAGTATAAAATCACTCAACCAAACAAAAAGTGTGAAGCATGGATGTGGTATGCATCCCAATGAAAAAAGGTGAAATACTAATCTAACTAGCATCCCAATGGATGATCTAGGTCTATGACCAACATCATGCCAAAAAAACTCAAGAAAATAGGGTGGGACACAAAATGAGGAAAAAACCCCAAAACTCAAATTTTTTTAAAATAAAACCCATTTGGTCTTAGGGAAAAAAAGCCACAAAAATCCAATAAAATTTGGGTTTAGAGTTTTCTTGAAAAAAATGGCCAGCATAATGGTGCAAAACCCCAAATCCTCATCTTGGAAAATAGGAAAATGATCATACCTGTCCAACTGGGCAGAGCTAGCATACAAAAATGGAGGGAAACACTAGTTCTCAACCTCTTAACAAATGATAACAAAAAATAGAAGTAGAAATGGAGCCAAAACATTAAAATGACAGAGCCCTACCTCACAACCAAAAGGGCAAAAAAGGAATCCGAACCATAAAACAAAAATCTTGCAAAAGTAGCCAAAACTCATAGCAATCCAAAGTCTCCTCAAGCTGGATCCAATGAGATTGATCTCTCAATGATCCCATGACCATAGCTCCCACAATGAACAAAGCAATAAATCCTCATGAAGAGGATTTTGGGTTTTTCTCTCAAAATTTCTAATTCAAAAATGAGAAGTGAGGAATTAAACTCCTCTTTCAATACTCCACTTTGCAAGTGAATAATCAATTAGGGAAAATAACCAACCAACCAAGTTAAATCAAAAATCGACCCAAATGAAAATAGGGTATTCCTAGTAATAGGAATTCATCTATGGAAAAGCTACTAGAAATTAAATTCAATAAAATTTAAAGCCCAAAAACCCAAAATCATAGAAATTTCCTTAACAACTTTTGTGACAATGTGAAAATCTAAATGCACAGACACATTCATAGGTCTAGTCACATAATGAAAATGCATTTCGATTCAGTCAAACCATCGAAAGGTTTAATTTAAACATTTAAATAAGATACATTGACCATATAGGGATGGCATTAGTAAATATAAACAAATGAATCACTAACTCCATGCCACTGCCAAGTATATAAATCCTGCACACTAAAATACAAGATCAAGTGCAATTGTATATAATAACTTAGGAAAAGCAATAAATGCATTAAGTCACCTATTTCAACCATATATTTAGTTATACTAAAATAATCTATTTACATCACTCATGCTTGTATATAACATAATGAAGAAAGAATGAAGTAAATAACCATAACATTAAATCCATCACATAACATAATCAAAGATATGACCAAATACCAGATAACTAGATGTCATCATAAAATATACTATCATCTCAAAATGGAATCAACATGAAAATATGATCAACTACACAACATATTAGTATAGCATCTATGATACTAAAATTAAAATGTAATAGGGTAAATATCCACAACACACAACTAATGAATCCAACATGGACAATACATTTCTAATTATTTAAGAATTTAATAATGCTTGTTTAAATAACAAGAAAAGGAACTTTAAAACACATAAGTGAACATAGTCAATACATGACTAACCACTACTATAGGAATCTAGTCTAGTGTAGCAAGATAATAGTACATTGTGCACTCTATGCACACATTTCTGGGTAATCATGGAACAACACATAATACCACATCGATCTTGGTAACCACTAGCACAAACCTCAATGAACCATATAGCACATCATTGAAATGTCCCTTTTTTGATTTTTGTATGATATTTCCAACCTCTAATCAGATTTTCAAGATCAAACAACTAATATCACAAAGATCCACCAAATTTCTCAAGAAACCCCAAATCGGGTATGCCAAAAATTGTGCCAAAAGCTTCAGAGCTTCACCTATTATTAATAAATCTGGAAGTGGACTTTTTACAAAAATTTCAGCAACATAATATCCTACAAAATGAAATTTCCAGATCCGTATAGCCTTTACACAATAGTTCTCAAATGTAGGACAAAAACTATGCTCATCGGGCTCCCGAAATTAACACAAAAATGCTCGAAAACACCACAAAAACACTAATAATCTATCTCAGAAGTTCAATCACGTCCCAATACATATATTCAGATCTATTTTAAAACCTTAAATTCTGAAATACAACAGCAACCCAAACTGATATGAAATACTCACTGAAAACACCAAACTCATACAAAAAACACACCCGAAAACCCACAAATTTGCACTGTTCAGCACAAAGGCAAACTCTGTATGAGCATGCACATGGAATGGCTTCAAACTCCCATCCTTAGCCTTCTTGGAAACCTAAAAAATCCTATTCTTGGGTCTCCCTAGAAACTTGCAAACTCCCATTCTTGGGTCTCCTTCTCCACAGGTTTGGCAGCCTCTGAAGAATAACAAAGAATGGGCAAAAATCAACTTCTCGAATCTGCCCAAAATGCCTCCAAACCCCTTAAAATAGGGCATAACTGTAACTCACGTCCAAGAGAGGTTAATGAAACATATTTTAATAATAATTTTCATTTATTAGTCCAACGGTTTCCAAAGATTAACCCCCTTTTTTCGAAACTTCACTTTCTTGGGCCTGCCTGCCTTAGCAAAGATTATTATTTTTTAATTATTTGGAAAGGGGACATGACAAGTCCTCCCCTCCCAAAAATTGCTTGTCCTCAAGCAATGGCTGAACAATAAACCAATCAATCCACCTGGATCCCAAATGTAGTCATGAACTATACTACTACCAATTAACACAGCTCCTGCAATATCCTCTACAATATGACCAAGAGGAATCCATAATCAAACTGAGAATTATAGCTCAACCAAACTCCAAAATCACAACTTCCATAGTCAAAAACCCATTAGACACAAACTCTTAGAACATCAAAACCCAAGTAAAGTGGACTACCAACACAGTAAATACCATCAATGCATTCCACTGGCCTATACGGAATGTACAATCCAATTATGCAACAATGGTGAATGCTCCCAAATGAAACTGTACAAAGTATGGAGAATCCACACACTATACAATGCCTACAGTCAACACAACTCTGTAGATCACCGACCACTATCTCATAACCATAAATACCATGCACCCCTGATGGTGAAAAGCCATCACAAGATAAATAGCAAGAATTGGAACCCAAACCAAATTTTCCTGCCATCAACTCCTCAACACAAGGATCAAATGCTAACTGATGTACATACCTTGCAATATAATGTTGATAAAAAAAACCAACCTTAGTCAACAACTCACCATGAACAAGTGATACAACCCACTGTGACTGATCACCAGCTAAGTTAGGAGATGTCATAGCCAAAGGAGTAGAATCAATAACAACACCCGCTGAAGCATCACTCTGAAACTCCTGCTCTAAGTCATGTATTATCAAGCTGTCAACTGTAGAACCTATCACCATGTTATGCCCATCACAACCCTCATCCTGAGGTGTCAAACTATCCCATAATTGATGATAAGCACTAGGAACCAAAGTACATCTTTGTATCATCATCTCATCAACATGGTCATCAAAGGTAAATTGATGAGTGTACCTCATAGTGTAATGCCGATAGAATGCGCCAATCTCAGTCAGTGGCTCAGACTGTAATCTAGATGAAACTAACTGCAATTGATCATTAACCATGTTGGAACTAACTACTACCTCTGAAGATATCACCAAGGGAGTAGTATTACTAGCAGGAACCATGCCAACTACCGACTCACCAACATCACACATGATCTTTGATACATCTCTAGTCTCTGTGCCTTCAGTACTAGAGGCCACCACCCTATTAGGCATACAACAATCTGCTACAACACCCAACTCAACTAAACCTGACTCTAGTGGGAATGAACCTGATATGCCAATGTTAGTATCAAGGATGGATGCATCCCCATCTCCACTGTCTCTGACAATCTCGGCCATGGACATCCTCGGATCACCAAATACCATAGCTTGTGACTGTATAGAATTAGGTAAAGACTATAGTCACTCTAACTCCATGGTCACCTTAGCCAAATGAAACTGTGACTCCTTGAAAGCCAACTGTGTACTCTCAAGAATCTCAAAAGTCACCTCAAGCTGCTCAGTAAGCTCACTCACCTCATCTTCCTTGGCCAACAATGCATCATATGCTATACTGCCCCACTCCATAAGATAATCTCTGTCGGCCATAACTGCATATAATTCTATCTCAAAATCTGAATAGCCTCCCATAAAGAGTGGATCTCTGTCAAGGAAAGATAACTTCCTTCCTGCTCATCACTAGTAGGAGAACCCCATCCATAAACTGCTAACAACTGACGAGCAACATCAAAATGTTGGCAAGTGATAGCAATGTCTTGGTCACTAACTCTCAACTGATTAGACACATGATGGCACTGGCTTGATTGTCTCCTACAAACCTCCTCTAATGCATTGTCTAAAGGAGTATAATCAAAGTCACTAGTCTCTAGAGTATTACAATCCATATCCTGTGAATCAAATCTAAAGCTCATATCAACATACGGAGTATCAAAAACATTAGCACTACTGTCAAACTCCTCTGTACCCAAGGAAACTAAGTTTTTGAAACTGCCCACTACATCCTCTTGGATGTCATCAATGCCAATATGATCCTGGGACTCATCTGTACACACTGCCAAATATGAAAGATCATCAACACATTCCAGCAAGTATGGTCGACTGGATATATGAACAAAGCCCAACATCGGTGTATAAAAACTAATATCAACATCAGACAAGATACTGGCACAAGAAAAGACAACACCATGTAATCTGCTAATCAAATCCATGATAGCACCCAAACAAACACTGCTACCAAAAAGTGTTAAAGATCTCCAGTCAACTGAATCCCAAATGCCAATATAATAATCTCGAGTCCACATCCGTAAACTAGAATCAACTGGTAACTCAAGAAAACTCCTCACCTGAGTAATATGACCAATACCAACTAACTCCACATACCTATCATGATGAGATAATGAAGTCACAATACTATCTTTGTTCACCTTCAGCTGGCTGGACAAATCATGTGAAGTACTACCAGCCTCAACCTCATGTGGTGAAGCATCTAACTGTGCCTGGTACTCTTTCTCAGCAAAATCATGAATGCTCAATGTCTGCTCATCTCTACTAGGTATCTCACCATCCTGCACAACAACATCCTCATAATCATCATCTGAACCCACTACACTGTAGTCACTGCCTGTTGTAACTATACCATCCTGAATACCTGTGGCATCACCCTTTGATGACCTGTAAACAATTGTCTCAATTTGAGTATCAAGTTGACCATTACTATCAAGCTGTGTAATATCCTTTACCACCACCTCTTGTGGCAGAGTAGAATCTGAGACCTCTACCTGGCTATTAGCTAGTTTCTCAAACTCTTCATGCAAATTCTTGGTAATTGTGTCATCTACCCTATGAGAAAATCTGCCAAATAGAAATCCAATCAACTTATCCACCTTAGCTGGGTCGGACAACATGTCATTCATTATATGGTGGTGCTCAATCAACTGTTCAGACATGTCATGGCTTATTTTCATAAGTTTATCTCAAATGTCTAAATAACCATCCTTTCTATTGTTTTGACTCTGGATATCAATTGTCCAAGATCGTGTCCTCTGAGACTCTGTACTATACCTATCCATTCTGGATAAAGTAGAGTGTAACCCCAATAGGATATAACTTCTTCAAACACCAAGAAATAACATGCAAATGATTAGAAGTAGCATGCAACCATAGATTTTGACATGTAACTGATTAGAAGCAACATGCAACCACCAAATTCACCAAGAACTAACATGCAAATGATTAGAAGTAGCATGCAATCATAAATTTTTTCATGCATCTGATTAGAAGCAACATGCAATCATCAATTATGACATGCAAGATTTCGGTAGTTGTCAAAAATGCAAGATCTAGGTAGTTGTCAAAACTGACATGCAAGATCTGGGTAGTTGTCAAAACTGACATGCAAACTTCTACAACCACCAAATTCACCAAGAACTAACATGAAAATGATTAGAAGTAGCATGCAACCAAAATTTTGACATGCAGCTGATTAGAAGCAACATGCAACCATAAATTATGACATGCAAGATTTGGGTAGTTCTAAAAACTGAAATGCAAGATCTGGGTAGTTGTCAAAACTGATATGCAACTTCAACAAACCCTCAGGCTGGCAAGATCATGGCTCTGATACCACTGAAATGTCCCTTTTCTGATTTTTTTATGATATTTCCAACCTCTAATCAGATTTTTAGGATCAAACAAATAATATCACAAAGATCCACCAAATTTCTCAAGAAACCCCAAATCGGGTATGCCAAAAATTGTGCCAAAAGCTTCACAGCTTCACCTATTATTAATAAATTTGGAAGTAGAAATTTTTACAGAAATTTCAGCAGCATAACAGCCTAAAAAATGACATTTCTATATCCATATAGCCTTTACACAACAGTTCTCAAATGTAGGACAAAAACTATGCTCATCGGGCTCCTGAAATTAACACAAAAATGCCCGGAAACACCACAAAAACACTAATAATCTATCTCAGAAGTTTAATCACATCCCAATACATATATTAAGCTCTATTTTAAAACCTTAAATTCTAAAATACAGCAGCAACCCAAACTGATATGAAATACTCACTAAAAACACCAAACTCATACAAAAAACACACCCGAAAACTCACAAATCTGCACTGTTCAGCACAAAGGCAAACTCTGTATGAGCATGCACATAGAATGGATTCAAACTCCCATCCTTAGCCTTCTTGGAAACCTACAAAATCCTGTTCTTGGGTCTCCCTAGAAACCTATAAACTCCCGTTCTTGGGTCTCCTTCTCAACAGGTTTGGCAGCCTCTGAAGAATAACAAAGAATGAGCAAAAATCAAGTTCTCGAATCTGCCCAAAATGCCTCCAAACCCCTTAAAATAGGGAATAACTGTAACTAACATCCAAGAGAGGTTAATGAAACATATTTTAATAATAATTTTCATTTATTAGTCCAACGGTTTCCAAAGATTAACCCCCTTTTTCCAAAACTTCACTTTCTTGGGCCTGCCTGCCTTAGCAAAGATTATTATTTTTTAATTATTTGGAAAGGGGACATGACAATCATAATCTCATAAATTAGCCATAAGCATAATCAAAGAAATTGATACAGTAACATAAATCCAATCACCTCAAGGTTGTAGACCACTCATGGTCCCAATCACAATCTCTTCATGACGAAAGATCAACACATTTGCATCCATTAGGATGACTTACATAAGTCAAATGGGAGAGGCACCACATCATCCCCACCCTAGTTTTAGCTTCTGTTTGGAGGATTTCTAGGTTACCATATCTCATGTCAAAGTGTTATGGTATTGATTTCTTTATTTCTTTGTGTTCATGAATAGAAGTAGTTTACATAATTCAAAGAAGTAAGGCAGAAGTAATCCGAGTGATTAAGTTTAATTGGTTCTTGATTCACCTCCCCTCTTAGTTACCTACTTGTCATTACATCTCTAACATGATCTATAAATGAAATTGTTTTCCTATTAAATTCCTTATGCTCTTTGATCTCTTTCTATTGCACTTTTCACTTCTCTCTTTCGCATCTTAATAACAATAGCTAGATCTCTTCTTATTTCATAATATTGATTATCTTCCCTTGTGAGTTTCTATTTGTCTTCTCAACTTACATTTCTCTCATTTTTCAATGTATATGTTCTAGATCCTTTATGTTTTCCTATGATTATTTTTCCTCAAGTAATCCTAAACCTTCATTAAATTTTTTTTCCCTCTTTGTTTTCTTAAATATTTTACAAATCTCAATTATTAGATTCAAATGTCTTGACTTTCTTTCTTGTTTATGCATCCACAACTTAGACTAGTCAAAATTTATTACATGTGGCATCCAAATGTATTAAATAGACATGCCAACCTTTCTACATATCCCAAGGTAATACACATTTCTTTTCTTAATCTCCATTATTGGTTTCACATGATCCAATGAATTTATTCCTTGACCTCTTCACTTGCTAACCACATTTTACCATGCAATTACCACTTATTAATTATAGATCATTAATGCCACTATTGGATACAATTGATTAATTTTGTATTGTCTTTGATGTTACACAAATGTCATATAATTATTAGTTAGTGTATGTCAAGCTCACTCTGGCAGTGAAGACAGTTTTCTATGTCTACCGAGCATTCTTGTTTAGAAGGTAGTATCCACCAAGTTCAATCAAATGCTAAAGGAAAGTTTGTAGAAGATGAGTGTTAACTAAGCTCACTTGGTTAATAAAGGAAATGTTGGATCGAACTAGTGTTAACCGAGCTCACTTGGTTACCAAAGGAACTCTACAAATATGCAGTGTTAACCAAGTTCACTTGGTTAACATAGGAAGATTGTTTCTAAGTTAGTATCTACCAAGAAGGATCGACTAACAAAGGATTTTCTTGTTTTGGCATATTAAGTTTTGATTTATCCATTGGTTCTAGCCAAGTGAGGTGATGAATATTAGTTATTCTAAGTTGTATTTTAGCCGACTTGACAATATGAAAGATATAAGTATAAGGTCAAGCCATGGGTTAAAATGTGTGAAGTTGTAGTGAATGTATTCAAGATTTAATGATGGAAAGAGCAAGAAAATTAAATGGATCAGTAGAATATTCTTGTGGAGCTAAAAAGATATATTCAATTAGAAAGGATCAAGTATACAAACCAAAAGAGACATTTGCATCAAAAATTAGGTCATCTCATTGTTACTCTCTAATCATTGTAGCAGTGATATAAATCTCTTAACAAAGTTGGCTTAACAACTATTTGTAAATCCTCTAACAAGGTGGTAGTTCTATTGAATTGTCTAAAGACCTCTAACAAGGCCACTCCTAATAGGGTGATTAAATCCTCTAACAGGGTCACACCTAACATTGTGTTTGGTAACCTTTAATATGGTTGGCTCCTAATAGGGCTCACTTTAAAAGAGTGAAAATATTAACTAGTTGCAATTGGTGGTTTTTAAATTGGGTTTCCACATTAAGTCCTGGTGTCAAATGTCTTCATGCTATTTTTCTTTTATGTGTTTTCAACTAAGTGAAAGTAATGGTAATTATAGATAACATCTAAATATTTTCATGCTAAGTGCTTACCAAGCATATTTAGTACTTATTGAGTTACAACATTTTATGTGTGTTTGTCGAGCATTAGTAGTACTCAGTTTTATGAGTTTATTTTTTACTAACATCTAAGGGATCAAGGATATATTTTTGTGATTCACCCCTCCCCTCTCAGTTAATCCTCTTATATTTTCAAAAATTAGTATCAGAGCTTTTGGTTTTTGCAAAGAAGGTTTCAATGTCCTAAGCTAAAGATCAGGATATCTTATAGAAGAGAGATTCACAAGTTGAATAGAGACAATTTTGTAACATAGCAAGGACTTATGAGGTTGCATCTAGCAACCATTAGTTACTCAAGTCATAAGAATCTTGATGAAAAATACAAGACTCCCACTGGAACATTATTAGTTGAAGACATTGTTGAAAAGAAGAATCATAACATCATGATGATTGATATTGCATCTACTCTTAGTTATGCCGAATTTGGTGAAGCAAAAGGCTAAAAAATAGCTCATGAAATGTGGACCAAACTGAAAGACATTTATGGAGGAGATGAAAATGTAAGAAGAAATAAGGATGAAAGTCTTATAGGTCATTTTGATCAGATGAAAATGAGAGAAGATGAAAACATTACAAAATATGTAGAAAGAATCAAAGCAAGTTTGAGCACAATCAAAGCATTTGGAGGAGACATTGATGACAAAACAATTGTAAGAAAGGTACTTAGAACTCTCCCTATTTATGTAATTAGAGTTTCTAATATTTAAGAGATGAGATGTGAGCCAAATAATAAAATATCTTTGGATGCTCTAGTTGGAAGATTGATAGCTTTTGAGTTGGATAACTATGTTCCTAGTTCAAAAAGTATTGAGTATGCATTTGAAGCTAAACTCTCACTTAAGAAAAATAGCAAGAAATCAAAGAAAAATCAATTAGGAAGTGAAGAAGAATAAATATAAGAGAGCTTAGATAGTGATCTTGAAGTTGTCAAAGCCCTACTTGAAAGAAAGTATTCCAAAGGCAGAGGAAAGTACAAAGGTAAAGTTCCTTTGATATGTTTTTCTTGTGAAGAAGTTGGTCACATTGCTGCAAGGTGTCCAAACAAAGAAAAAAAAGATGAAAATAAAGGCAATAAGCACAAAGGAAAGAAGGATTTCAAGAACTACAAGGAAAAAGATAAGAAATCTTTTTTTATGGCTAAAGGTTCTGATAATAGTGAAGATGAAATGGTATATATTGCTGTAAAAGATGAATCTGACGATGAAGGAAATAAAATGACACTATATCTCATGTTAGAAAAAATGATAAATGGATTATTGATAGTGGTTGTTCACATCATATTATTGGAGATAAAACAAAATTTGAGCACATGGAATATTATGGTGGTGGTAATGTGAGATTTGGAAACAATGAACCTTGTAACATAAAAGAAAAAGGATGTATTTCTTTGACTAAAGAACTTATATGTGACAATGCTTATTGGGTTGAAGGATTAAAGCATATTCTACTAAGTGTGGCAAAATTGAATAACATTGGATCCAAGGTAGAATTCATGGATGGAAAGGCCAAACTACTAGATGGAAAAGGAAATCTGGTTGGATCTGGCAAACAAACAAAAGGTAATCTATTTTATCTTAATCTTAGTGAAAGTTTATGTTTTATTTATCAAGTAGAAGAAAGCTGGTTATGGCACAAAAGAATATATCATGTAAACTTTGACAATTTGGTTAAGATAAGAAAACATAGAAGAGTAAGAGGTATTCCTAGTTTGAAGAAACTTGATACGAGTCTATGAAAAAATTGCCAAATTGGTAAGATGGGAAAGACTAATTTCAAAAGCAAGAACTGTCAGTTAGAAGAAGTGTTAGAACTTGTGCATACGTACTTATGTGGACCTATTGGAATAGAGAGTTATAGTGGAGAATTTTTTTTCATTCTTTTTGAATTATTCTAGAATGATGACTTTAATGTATCTAAAAGAAAAATCAAAAGCTTTTAAAAAATTCAAGTGGTACTTGGGAAGAGTAGAAAAAGAAACTAGAAAGAGATTGAAATGTTTGAGATCAGATAGAGGTGGTGAATTCATTTCTAATGAATTCAATGATTTCTACATTGAAAGAGGAATTAAGAGACAAGTATCAACTAGTGGTACACCTTGGCACAATGGTATAGCTGAAAGAATGAATAGATCCATCATGGATTGTGCAAGAAAATTGATGATAGAAAAGAATGTTGCAATCAAATACTGGAAGGAAGCAATTAGCAATGTAGTTCACACCTTGAATAGAGTACAACTAAAGAAAGATTCAAATCAAATTCCTTATCAACTATGGTATGGATACAAACCTAATATACGTATTTGAAAGTATCTAGTAGAAAATTTATATCTTAAAAGAATCTAGAGAAGGAAAATTTGATGTCAAAGGTGATGAAGGCATATTTCTAGGATACTCATGTAGAAGTAAAGCATACAAATATTTGAAATTGTCTACTCATAAAATCATAGAAAGTGCACATGTGAGAATTGATGAGTTTGTAGAAAAGAGTGAAGAAGAAAGAAAGAAAGAGCAAAAAGATTACAGAAGATTTTTTTATTATGAACCTGATACCCTTCCAATTCTATCTAGAAGAAAGGAGGCTTCACCTCTTGAGCCCCCAAGATATCTAATAGTACTGAGTTGTAAACAGTGCAAACCAAGTCTAAAGGACTTGAGTCATAGGTAGTGGGAACCAAGCTTGATACTAAAGTTCATGATGAAATTAGTGAAACTCATTCTAAATCCAAAGAACCTATGTTAGCAAGATATGTCAGAAGTCATCATGCACCTGATCAGATCATTAGAGACAAATCTGATGGAACAAAGACATGAAACAAATTGAAAGGTACATGTTTACTTGCTCAATTTGAACCAATAAATATTAAATTTGAATTGGATAATGAAAGTTGGGTTGAAACAATGAATGAAGAAATAGAGAAGAACAAAACCTAGACTCTTGTTCCTAGACCCAAGAATAAGAATGTAAATGGCACAAAGTGGGTGTTTAGAAATAAGCTGAATGAAGATCAAAAAGTTTTTAGAAACAAAGTAAGTTTGGTATGTTAAGGATATTCTTAAGAAGAAGGTATTGATTAGGGTGAAACTTTTGCTCCTATTGTAAGATTAGAAGGTGTTAGAACTCTACTAGCATATGCAACATATAGAGGATTTAAAGTGTATCAAATGGATGTTAAATCTGTATTCTTGAATAGAATTTTTGATGAGGAAGTCTACATTGAACAACCAGAAGGTTTTGTAGATCCTAGCAAAAGAGACATGGTTTTCAAATTACACAAGGCATTATATGGTCTCTAGCAAGCTCCTAGATCTTGGTATGAAAGATTTCATAATTACTTGATATATATTTGTTTTCAAAGAACAAATGATAATAGTAGCCTGCATATCAAAGAAGAACTAGACAAGAAAATTGTGTTAGCATAAATATTTGTTGATGACACCTTATTCATAGGAAATGATAACTTGTGCAAAGCATTTTTAGAAGAATTGAGTAAAGAATTTGAGATGTCTATTTTTGGTGAGATAAGATTCCTTGTTGGATTATAGATTCAGTAGAAAAAAAGTGGTATATACATTACTAAATCTAAGTACATCAAGGAAATACTAAAGAAATTTGGAATGGAAGATTCAAGACCAATTGGAACCCCTATGTCTACTAGACATAAGCTTTCCAAAAATGATGATTCAAAAGAGCTAGATTAGACCGCATATAGATTAATGATTGGAAAATTGTAGTATGTGGTGCATATAGGGCCTAATATTGCACTAGTAGTTGGTATGGTGGCAAGATTCCCAACAAACCCTAGAGAAAATCATATGATGGCAATCAAGAAAATCATGAGATATCTAAAAGGTACTGAAGACTATGGCTTATGGTACAAACATGGAGGCAATTTGAACTTAAAGGGATTCACTGATGCTGATTGGGCAAGAAGTCTAGATTATAGAAAAAGCACCAGTGGTGAAGTATTCTTTCTTGGTAAAAGACTAGTGTCTTGGACAAGCAATCTAAACAAAATTATATCTCTCAATCCACAACAAAGGTAGAATATGTGGCAACAATAGTTAATTGTTCTAATATTGTTTGGTTTAAACAATAGTTGGAAGGAATGAAGATACAGATCAAGGATCCAATAGTCATATATTGCGATAAAACTAGTGCAATCAATAAATCAAAGAATCCATTGATGCATACCAAAACAAAGCATATTTCTATAAAATATCACTTCTTAAGAGAATTGGTGCAAGATAAAGAAGTTAGATTGGAATATGTGAACACAAAAGAACATATTGTAGACATATTCATTAATCCATTACCTAAGGATGTATTTTTGTATCTAAGAGGAAAGCTAGGGGTCATTCCCCTATCCAAATCTCACTAAATGAAGTTTAGTGATACATCAACCAGAGCATGTTGAAGATCAATCAATTGGTGAGGAATTGACAAGGGCATATTGCAAATGAATCAATACTTAAGGTACATTGATATTAAAAGAGTTGTTGTCTTTGGCATATGTTATCAAAGAGGGAGAAGTTTACTGTCATACCTCATAGAAATTTGAATTATAATGAAGGGGAAGTTTTTTGTAAGAGGGAGAAGTTTTCTATTAGAAGAAGTTGTTATAGACAAAAGTTTTAGAAGAGAGGGAGAAATTGAAGGCAGAAATAGTTCATGCTGATAGAGAAGTTCTCATGGATGTGAATTAGAATGAAACTAACGATATGTTCCTTTATTCTTGTTCCAAAAAAATAAAAAATCATTGTGTTATGACATGTTGTGTTGCCATCAATGCCAAAGAAGGAGATTGTTGGATACAATTGATTAATTGTGTATTGTCTTTGATGTTACAAAAATGTCATATCATTATCAATCAATGTATGCTAAGCTCACTTAGGTAGTGAAGATAGTTTTCTATGTCTACCAAATGTTCCTATTTAGAAGGTAGTATCTACTGAGTTCACTTGAGTGCCAAGGGAAAGTTTTTAGTAGATGAGTGTTAACCAAGCTCACTCGGTTAATAAAGGAAATGTTGGATGGAACTAGTGTTAACCAAGCTCACTCAATTATGAAAGGAACTCTGCATATATGCACTATTAACCGAGTTCACTTGGTTAACATAGGAAAATTGTTTCTAAGTTAGTATCTACTGAGTAAGGTCAGCTAACAAAGGATTTTCTTTTTTTGGTATATTAAGTTTAATTGATTTATCTATTGGTTCTATCCAACTAAGATAATGAATATTAGTTATTCTAAGTTGTATTTTAGCATACTTAACAATATGAAAGATATAAGCATAAGGTCAAGTTGTGGGTTAAAATGTGTGAAGTACTAGTGAATGTATTGAAGATTTAATGATGGAAAGAGGAAGAAAATTAAAAGGATAAGTAGAATATCCTTGTGGAGATAAAAAGATATATTCAATTAGAAAGTTTCAAGTATACAAGCTAGAAAAAAGATCTGTAATTAGAAATTTAGTTGCATCAGAAATCAAGTCATCTCATTTTTACTCTCTAACCATTGTAGTAGTGATCTAAATCTCTTAATAGAGTTGTCTTAACAGTTATTTGTAAATCCTCTAATAAGGTGGTTGTTCTATTGAGTTGTTTAAAGACCTCTAGCAAGGCCACTCCTAATAGGGTGATTAAATCCTCTAATAGGGTCATACCTAACAATGTGTTTTGTAACCTTTAATAGGGTTGGCTACTAACATGGCTCACTCAGAAGAGTGAAAACAATAACTAGTTGCAATTGGTGGTTTTTTCCAAATTGGGTTTCCACATTAAATCCTAGTGTCAAATGTGTTCTTGCTATTTTTCTTTTATGTGTTTGCAACTAAGTTAAAGTAATGGTAATTAAAGATAACATCTAAAGATTTTCATGTTAAGTGCTTACTGAGCATATTTAGTATTTATCGAGTTACAACATTTTATGTGTGTTTGTCAAGCATCAGTAGTACTCAATTTTTAGAGTTTATTTTGTACTGACATCTAAGGGATTTGAGATTTATTTTTTGTGGTAACTGATTCACCCTTCCCCTCTTAGTTACTCCTCTTATATTTCCAATAGCCATTATTTATGATAAGAGTTTGCATGAGGTTTGCTAACCTATTGTACACATAGTTCTCACTGATCAAAGGTATACTATGATTTTTATCAATGACAACCATTTCAAAGTCATATTGCTTCCAATAGTCTCAAAAATTTCCTCAATTTCTTAATACCAAAAATATCCTCATTTGGCATCGATCACAATAAAAAATACTTCTTAACTCCAAATATTTGAGATCACTCATCTACTTCCACTTAGATCATGACTCCTTAGCTTTCATATCTCTTTGGCATTTTGTCTTCTCCTAGTCATCTTTGAGCCTTTCATCTTCTCCTTTAATCTTTTTTCTTTTATCTTTCTCCTTGGATTTTTGTATTCTCCAAGATATCTTATCTTTTCATTTTTCCCTATTCTGTGGAAAAATGGAAGTGCTTTAATAGGATGTAGGCCTCTACTTTTGAGAACCAAAACATTTAAAGATATATGTGTAGGAAAAGAGATGATCCCCAAATATGATTCCTCTTTGAATCCAAATTAGATTAGCAAGGCCCAAAAGCTAAAGGGATGTTAATAATAAATTTGGATCAAGGAAAGGAATCCAATATGAGGAACCTATTGAAAATAATTGATCAATTGTATATTTTCTTTGATGTTACACAAAATGTCATATCTTTACTAATTAGTGTATGTCGAGCTCACTTGGGTGACGAAGATAGTTTCTTGTGTCTATTGAGAAATCAAGTGTTTGATAAGTTTAGAAGATAGTGTCTACTGAGTTCACTCAGGTGTTGAAGAGAAGTTCACAAAAGTTGAGTGTTAACTGAGCTCACTCAGGTAACAAAGGAAAGTTGA
Source organism: Cupressus sempervirens (assembly GCA_028749045.1). Lineage (NCBI taxonomy): Eukaryota > Viridiplantae > Streptophyta > Pinopsida > Cupressales > Cupressaceae > Cupressus > Cupressus sempervirens. The sequence goes on along the minus strand of CM053793.1, from coordinate 506,625,126 downwards.
ATGGAACCAATTTTAACTGAGATTAGTCAGTTACCAAAGGAATTTTGCAAAGACATAGTGTTAACCAAGTTCACTTGGTTAACATGTGAAAATAATTCTAGTGTTAATGTCTACTAAGAAGGGTTGACTAGAAAAGGATATTCTTGTTTTGGCATATTGAGTTTAATGGATTTGTTTTTGGTTCTAGAAGATTGAGGAGATGAATATTAATTATTCTAATTTGTATTCAATCCAACTTGAAAATGTTAATGATATAAGTATAAGGTCAAGTTGAGGATTGAATGTGTGAGAAAGTGTAGAAGAGAAGAAGATTCTTAGAGGAAGTGAATTGGAAGGATAAAAAAAATATCCTTTTTGGGTGCAAGAGATTAATCTGATCATAAAGGATCAAGTATTCGAGCCAGAATTGAGATCTAAAATCAGAAATATAGTTGCATCAACAATGAGGTCATATCATTGTTATTCTCTAACCATTATAGTAGTGTATCAAATCTCTTAATTGAGTTGGCTTAATGACTATTTTCCAAATCCTCTAACAAGTTGATATTTTCTAGATTGAAGTGTCTAAATACCTCTAACAAGGCCCCTCCTAACAGGGTGATTAAATCCTTTAACAAGGTCACACATAATAGTTTATTTTGTAACCTTAAATATGGTTGGCTCCTAATAGGTCTCACTTCAAAAGAGTGAAAACTAATATAGTTGCAATTGGTAGTTTTTCTCAAATTGGGTTTCCATGTTAAATCTTAGTGTCACTTGTGTTCATGCTATTTATTTTATGTGTATGTAACTAAGTTAATTAAGGTTAATCATAGTTAATATCTTAAGATCTGCATGTTCAATATTTTTTGAGTAAGAGTTTATATTATAGTGCTTGCCTAGTTACAACATATTATTAGTGTTAATCGAGTGCCTATGTGTTAACTGAGTAACAATAGTTTCAACAGAGTTTATGTTTTGTATTGACATCTAAGGGATCTCAGATTTAATTTTTTGATAAATGATTCACCCCTCCCCTCTTAGTTACTCCTATTATATTTCCAATAATTGGTATTAGAGATTTTGGTGCTTGTAGAGAAAGATTCAAGGACCTAAGATAAAGATCAGGATGCCTTACAGGAGAGAGATTCCCAAGTTGAAAAAAGATAACTTTGAGGCATGGAAGGAACAAATGAAGCTACATCTAGCAAACATTAGTGAATCAACTCTAAAAAACTTGAATGCTCAGTATAAGGATCCTACTAGAACAATGACTATGGATGATATTTCTAAAAAGAAGAATCATAAAATCATGATGATTGACATTGCATCAACCCTTAACTGTGCTGAATTTGATGAGGTCAAAGGGTGTGCTACTGCTCATGAGATGTGGATAAAGATAAAGGATATCTATGGAGGTGATGATAATGTGAGAAGAGACAAGGAAGAAATATTTACAGGTCATTTTTATCAGATGAAGATGAGAAAGGATTAAAAAATTGCAAAAAATGTTGAGAGAATAAAAGCTAGTGTCAGTGGAATCAAAGCCTCTGGAGGGAAAATTGATCATGTGATAGTGGTAAGCAAGGTACTAAGAACCCTTCTTCCTATTTATGCAATTAGAGTGTCGAATATTCAAGAGATGAGATGTGATCCAAGTAATAAGATAAACTTGGATGCTCTAGTGGGAAGATTGACAACATTTGAGCTAGATAACTATGATAATTTCCTTGTTCTAATAATTTTGAGTTTGCATTTGAAGTCAAGTTGTCACTTAAGAAGAAAGCTGTAAAGTCTAAAGGTAAAAAATCTAAAATCAAAGAGGAAGAAATTTATGATAGTGATCTTGAAGCCTTTGAAGCACTGCTTGCAAGGAGGTATCCCAAAAACAAAGGAAAGTACAAAGGTAAAATTTCTCTAATCTATTTTTCTTGTGAAGAAGTTGGTCACATCGCTACAAGGTGTCCAAATAAAGAAGAAAAAGATGAAAAGAAGAACACCAAGTATAAAGGCAAGAAGGACTTTATAAGCTACAAATACTACAAGGACAAATGTAATAAGTCTTGTTTCATGGCTAAAGATTTAGATAGTAGTGATGATGATGAAATGGTCTATATTACTGTAAAAGATGAATTTGATAATGAAGAAGATAAAATGAAACTCATCTTTCATGTTAGCAAAAATAATACATGAATTATTGATAGTGGTTGTTCTCATCATATGACTGGTGATAAGACACAATTTGACCATATGGAACACTATAATGGTGGAAGTATAAGATGTGGAAACAATGGACCATGTTTCATAAAAAGAAAAGGTTGTATTTCTCTAACCAATGAACTCAGATGTGAGAATGCTTATTGGGTTGAAGGATTGAAACATAATCTACTGAGTATGGAACAATTGAATAACAATGGATTCAAGGTAGAATTATGAATGGGAAGGCCAAGCTGCTAGATGGAAAAGGAAATCTAGTTGGGTCTAGTAACCAAACAAAAGGTAACTTATTCTACCTAGATCTTAGTAAAAGTTCATGTTTCATTGCTGAAGTAGAAGAAAGATAGTTATGGCATAAAAGGTTATGTCATGTGAAATTTGATAACTTGATCAAGATAAGAAAAAACAAAAAAGTAAGAGATATTCCTAGTCTATGAAAACCTAATATGGGCCTATGCAAGAATTGTCAAATTGGTAAAATGGGAAAGACAAGTTTCAAGAGCAAGAAGTATCATTCTGAAGAAGTCTTGGAGCTTGTTGATACAAACCTTTGTGGACCTATTGGCATTGAGAGCTATAGTGGATATAAGTAATTTATCTTTTTTTTTTATGATTACTCTAGAATGATGACAATAATGTATCTAAAAGATAAATCTAAATCATTTCAAAAGTTCAAGTGGTATCTGACAAGAGTAGAGAAGGAAACGAGAAAGAAGCTGAAACATTTGAGATTAGATAGAGGAGGTGAATTAATTTCTAATGAATTTAATGAATTTTGCATTGAAAGAGGAATCAAAAGGCAAGTATAGACCCTTGGTACACCTCAACAGAATGGTATAGTAGAAAGAAGGAATAGATCAATCATGGATTGTGCAAGAACCTTGATGATAGAAAATAATGTTGTAATCAAATACTAGAAGGAAGCAATTAGTACACCAGTTCATACCTTGAAAAAAGTACAGTTGAAGAAAGACTCAAACAAAACTCCTGATGAAAAATGGTATGGCTACAAACCTAATGTAAGTTACTTGAATGTATTTGGTAGCAAAAGTTATATTTTGAAGGAGACTAGGAAAGGTACATTTGATGTCAAAAGTGATTAAGGCATATTCCTAGGATACTCTAGTAGAAGTAAAACATAAAAATATTTGAATCTAACTTCTCATAAGATCATAGAAAGTGCACATGTGAAGATTGATGAGTTTTCATAAAGAGTGAAGTAGAGAGCAACAAAGAACTTGAAGATTATAGAAAGTTTATTTACTTTGAACTTGATACATTGCCTAATCTAATTGGAAGTTAGTAGACTTCACCTCTCGAGTCCCCAAAATCTCTAGAAGCATCCAAGTTGCAACCAATGCAACACAAGTCATAGTCTTGTTAGTGAAAAGATTTTCCTCCAAGAAAATACATGCAAATTAACTCTAAATGCCCAAGTAGGAAGACTAATCAGCAATAACAATTGGATCACTTCACTATTGAAGAGTGTAAGTGCCCTTTGAATTTATCTGGGAACAGCTCCTCATGTATGATTTGCAATGAATTTGAATATGGATTCTTTTAACTAGTAAGAATGAAAAGATTACAAACATCTACCCGTATACACAAAGTAGATGTGGAAACTAAGAAATTGAAAAGAAAAGAACAACAAAGAACAACAGATGATACAAAGTTCATTTGCCAAATTGCTACATTACAAAGCAGACGAAAATAAGGAAAATATTCTCTTGAGAAAGTGAACAAATGAAACTTCAAATATATCTTGCAATTAAATATATATAAGAAAAAGTGACATTAAAGCACATTTTAGAGAAAACTAAAAGTGATGCGAAAATCACGATCAGTGGAAAGAGGACTGCTCAAACTCCAGATTTTGATATACAGTCAACTTCCAAGTCTCCCTTCCCTAAATCATAAAAGATACAAAGACCTTATTACACATTTGCAATTAAAGTAACCATTAAAGAAAGATATAACTCCTTCTCTGTAATACATAAACAAATCAAAATTCTCCTATTTCTAACATGTAGTTCAAAAAAAGGAAAATGAACACTTGTTCTTTTACACCATACCCAATAGCTTTCACATATTGACGGAGAGCTTCCTTTGTATTCAATCTGTGTTTATATCCATTATTTTTTAATTTGCATGTTTGAGCTTCAACTCCATGTCACAAAATGTGGATGATGTGAGGAATGATCAAATTTTTCAACCAAACTCAATAATCTTCATGGCCAACAAAAGTGGCCTTCTCTTTGATTGGCAACATTTTGTCAAATGGTTCATGCATGGCTCCAATAGTAATCTAGTTCCTCTCATCCTTTTGTCATCTTCTCTTTTAAATCTACAAATGTGTAGAATTCTCAATGTTCACGTCGAAGTTCCACATGATGTTCTTTACAATGAATAATTTTCTTTTTTGCAGTGGCATATACGTTTTATCATGCAATTGCATGGGCTGCCACAACTTCAAATAACTGAGCATTTCCATACTAAGCTCGATACCAACCCCAATTGCATCAAATGCAAGCTCTTTAGTATTGTAATGGTAATTGTTAATGCCAAGTCTTTGTGCATCAAAATGTATGTATTAGATCTTATGACACTATGAAATTTGCAACACGTGTTTGGCATTGGGGTTATACTTTTCATGTTCTTGCAATTTATACTTGCGTGTTTATGATCTTGCTGCCATTAATCTTCCCTTTAGTATAAGTTAATTTAGGTAGGTGTCTCATGTAGAATATATTCTTCTTTGAAGTTTCTTATGCATGGAATCACAACAATAAACTTGCAGCTTCCTATGGAACCTTCTATTCACATTTTATCCACTGCAAGCCCTCATTTCTATGAAAAGGAAACTGCTTAACCTCCTTCTTTTATCACAAAATCTCCCTATCAAATTTTCTTGAGTTGAGGAAGAATATTTGAAACACATAGTCATCGGGCTCATACCAATGCTTACCCCGAACTATAAAAATTAAACTCATATTCATCCAACTAGTGTAGATCACATATGTATTGGAACATATACACATTTTCCTTAATGAGTTCAGCTATGCTATGAGATATATGCATATAAAATGTACAAATAGTCACCAATAAGTTTCTCAATCTGTCAGATTGATGGCTTCTACATGCTCCATGATGTATTGGGTTCAACAAAATGTCTTGAACTAGGCTAGCATCATCCTTTTATAATGAAAAATGTAAATAATTTTTAGACATCCTTGAGTCAATATTTAAAGATGTGCTTTGGTCCATCTTCAAGATTTAGCATAATCACTATGTTTCTCTTCCTCATTCAATTCTGTCTCATAACTTTGTGACATGCCATAGGCTTGTATTTGAAAACTATCCATTGGGGATTCAAATATAGAGCAAGGAAGTCTCAAGACCAAAGTATGAATTACTAAACCTGAGGTTCCCACAATAATCTTGCACATTTTGTGCATCATCTTCTAGACACATCTGTGTTGTTATATAGAACCATTGATTTTACTTGAAATGTAGAAAGAACCCTTGAAACTACTGAACTGATAGCATTGAACTTAGATTATGAACTGAGATAGGATTCTAAACCTTTCCGAATCAGCATGTCAAACCACTTTGAACTACTTTGAACCTTGGTTCAAAGAGGTTCAAGATCTTAGATTTTAAATTTTAAATACTGGGTCCATATTGGTACTAATAGGGGCTCTAACTGTGGGATTGATTTTGATGGAAAAGTAGAGAACTCTAACAATCTCTGGCAAAAGACAAGTGCCTTATACATTGGGAAAATAGAGTTACCAAGAAGAGAAAACTAAGAGCTACTTGCAGAGAGGGCAAAGGGGAGTAGGGAAAAGCCAACTAACCAAACAACTAAACTACCAGCAAGTAGAAGCTTGCACATTATTCAAATTACCACTATGCACACCCAAAAACATATTTACAACATTTACAAAGGTAGGAAGAGAACCTACCATAAAGCTAGAGAGAGAAAAGAATTACGTGAAACCATTTATCGACTGGGAGAAGTAGGAGCCTTTCCTTAACAGAAAACCATGTCTTAATAAAGTAGCTCCATACCATTTCTTAATGATGACTCTTTAATTGTTAGTCTTCAAATTTAAAGTTCACATGCATATGCTGGTCCAACACTCCTTTTTGAACAACCATAACTTGTCATAGCACTCTTCTTTACTCGAGAGCTAATCTTTTACATCCATAGGGTTAGATTTCATTCAAGCTGAAAAAAACACAATGTAGACACCTCACCAAAAGATGATGTACCATACTCAAAAATGTTATCATCAAGATTCAATTCTTGTACATGGTATTTGATGTCATGGTCAATTTGAATCCATAGAGATGCCTCATCCAACATGGGATCAACTTTTAATAATGTGTTTTCTTCATCTCTTTCAAGAACCAAAATGTCATCAAACATGTCACACATTCCATCTTTTTCTCTTTTCAAAATTCTATCACATGTTTCAAAATTACTTCCATGATTCAAATAAGCAAAATAATGTATAGATAAATGAAAAGAAAAATTATTAATGAATGCTTCATTCTCAATCTGATTTGAATGAATACCTAATTCATCATGAAAGGAATGATCTAGCTTGAGTGATGATAGGAATGTGTCTATGATTTCTTCTTCCTCATTAAGAAGAGTGTCTCTCAATATACCAACTGAAACGTCACTAGGTTGAAAGCTAACTTTATACCTCTTTTCTTCAAGAAGAAAATCAACACAAGGAGTTTCATCCAAAGGAATTCTTACCTCATCTTTATGAAGAATTGGATCATCATCAAATGGGATGACTTGAGAGAGGTCTTCTAGCCAAAGAGATAACAATAATTCATCAATGATTTCTTCCTCTTGATCAAGGAATGTGCTTCTCCATTCTTTAGCTGGGTTATCTACAGGCTGAGAGATAACTTTAGCATATCTTTCTTCAATCTGATTTCCAACATGAGAAGAAAACTTTTCTACACGAACTTTCACCTTGTCATAATTACATATTTTATCCTCAAAACAATTAGATCTTTCCATGGGCTGATTATAGACTTTCAAAAATAAGGAATCATCTTCATTTTTCACATAAGTGGAAAGTTCACAAAGATGCTCCAAAGAAGGATTACTATCATCATTTGGTGAAAGGTTGGAATTCTAGCAACAAGTTGTCCTCCTTTCCTGAGATGAATCATTAATTTCATTAAAACTATTTACTATGTGGCTTTAGACAAACCCACGAGCATTCTATTTCTCCCAAGATAGTCGAGCTTATACACTTGAAATTTCAAGCTTAAGGGTTGTTCTTTTACACCATACCCGCCGACTTTCACATATTGATGGAGAGCTTCCTTTGTATTCAACATATGTTCATATCCATAATCTGTTAATTTTCATGTTTGAGCTTCAACTCCATGTCACAAAATCTGGATGATGTGAGGAATGATTAGATTTTTCAACCAAACCTGATAATCTTCATGGCTAACAAAAGTGGCCTTCCCTTTGATCGGTGGCATTTTGTCAAATGGTTCATGCATGGCTCCAATATTAATCTAGTTCCTTTCATCCTCTTGTTAGCTTCTCTTTTAAATCTACACATGTGTAGAATTATCAATCTTCACATTGGAGTTCCACATGATGTTCTTTACAATGAACAATTTTCTTTTCTATAGCATCATATACATTTTATCAAGAAATTGTGTGGGTTGTCATGACTTCAAATAACCTAGCATTGCCATACTAAACTTGATACCAACCCCAATTGCTTCAGGTTTAGGCTCTTTGGTATTGTAATGGTAATTTCCAATGCCAATTCTTTGTGCATCAAAATGTATGCATTAGATCTTATGACACTATGAAATCTAAAACACATGTTTGGCATCGGGGATATATTTTTCATGTTCTTACAATTTATACTTTTAGGTTGATGATCTTGCCACCATTATTCTTCCCTTTAGTATAAGTTAATTTAGACAGGTGTCTCATGTAGAATATATCCTTTTTCAAAGTTTCTTATGCATGGAATCACAACAATAAACTTGCGGCTTCCTATGGAACCTTTTATTCACATTTTACCCACTGCAAGCCCTCATTTTTGTGAAAAGGCAAGTGCTCGACCTCCTTCTTTTATCACAAAATCTCCCTATCAAATATTCTTGAGTTAAGGAAGAAATATTTGAAACACATAGTCATCCTAATGCTTTCCCAAAATTATGAAAGTTAAACTCATATTCATCCAACTAGTGCATATCACATATGTATTGGAACATATACACATTTTTCCTAATGAGTTCAACTCTGTTGTGAGATATATGCATATCAAAGGTACAAATAGTCACCAATAAGTTTCTCAATCTATCATATTGACAATTTTTGCATGCTCCATGATGTATTGGGTTCGACAAAATGTCTTGAACTAGGCTAGCATCATCCTTTTACAATGACAGATGTAAATAAATTTTACACATCCTTGAGTCCATATTTAAAGATGTGCCTTGGTCCATCTTCAAGATTCAACATAATCACTATTTTTATCTTCCTCATTCAATTCTAGCTCATAATTTTGTGACATGTCATAGGCTTGAAATTGAAAACTATGCATTGGGGATTCAAACTTGGAGCAAGGAAGTCTTAGGACCAAAGTATGAATCACTGAACTAGAGGTTCCCACAAAAATCTTGCACACTCTATGCATCATCTTCTAGACACATCTATGGTGTTATATAGAACCATTAGTTTTACCTAAAATGCAGAAAGAACCCTTGAAACTGCTGAACTGACAACATTGAACTTAGATTATGAACTGAAATAGGATTTTGAATCTTTTTGAATCAGCATGTTGAACCACTTCAAACTACTTTGAACCTTGGTTCAAAAAGGCTCAAGATGTTAGATTTAAAATTTTAAATATTGGGTCCATATTGGTACTAACAGATCTGAAGGACCTGAGTCATAGTTAGTGGCAACTGAGTTGCAACCAATACAACCTGAGTCTAAATTTAAGTCATAGATAATGGGACTTGAGCATGATGTAGATGATCATGTTGAGGAAAGTGGAACAAGTTCTAAATTCAAAGTACCTAAATTAGAAAGATATTTCAAAAGGAACCATGCACTTGAATATATCATTGGAGACAAGTGAGATGGTACAATGACAAGGAACAAATTGAACGGTACATGTTTTCTTATTGAATATGAACCTAGAACAGTTAAAGGTGCTTTGGATAATTAAATTTGGATTGAAGCAATGAATTAAGAGATAGAATAGATAGAAAGGAAAAAACCTAGACTCTTGTTCCTAGACCCAAGGATATGAATGTAATTGGCACAAAATGGGTTTTTAGAAATAAGCCAAATGAAGATGGAGAAGTTTCAAGAAGCAAAGCAAGGCTAGTATGCAAAGGTTACTCTCAAAAAGAAGGTATTGACTATAGTAAAACTTTTTCTTCAATTGAAATATTAGACTGTGTTATGACCTTACTTTCTTATGCTACACATAAAGGATTTAAAGTGTATCAGATGGATTTGAAATTTGCATTCTTGAATGGAATTCTAGAAGAAGATGCTTACATAGAACAACCTTAAGGTTTTGTAGATCCTAGCAAAAAGGATATGCTTTGTAAAATAAACAAAGGATTATATGGTCTCAAGCAATCTCCTAGATCTTGGTATGAAAGACTTCATAATTATTTGATGGAGATTGGTTTTCAAAGAAAAAATGATAGCAATAACCTATACATCAAAGAAAGACCAAACAAAAAGATTGTGTTGGCAGAAATCTTTGTTGATGACACATTGTTTACTGGAAATGATGATTTATACAAATATTTTTTAGAGAAAATGACCAAGGAATTTGAGATGTCAATGTTTGGAGAAATCAAATTCTCTCTTGGCTTGTAGATTCAATCAAAGAAAGATGGTATCTACATTACTCAATCTAAGTATATCAAGGAGATACTAAAGAAGTTTGGAATGGAGGATTGAAGTTAGTTGGAACACCTATTTCTATTGGACATAAGCTCTCCAAAATGATGATTCCAAGGAGGCAGATCAGACCACATACAAATTAATGATTGAAAAACTTCAATCTATTGTACATACTAGGCCTGACATTGCTCTTGTAGTTGGTATGGTGGAAATATTTTTAGCTAATCCTAAAAAGAATATGATGGAAATAAAGAGAATCATGAGGTATCTAAAGGGTACTGAATACTATGGATTATGGTATAAGAAAAGAGACATTTTGGATTTGAAAGCCATCACTAATGTAGATTGGGTAGGAATTATTGATGACAGGAAGAGCACCAATGGTGGAGCATTCTTTCTTTGTAAGAGACTAGTGTTTTGGACAAGTAAGAACAAAAATTGCATTTCTCAGTCTATAGTGGAGGAATAATATGTTGCGGTAGCAATTAATTATTCCAATGTTTCTTGGTTCAAGCAACTATTGATAGGTACAAAGGTATAAATTAAGGATCCAATGGTTATCTTCTATGATAACAAAAGTGTAATTAATATATCAAATAATCCTATGATGCATACCAAGACCAAGCACATTGCAATAAAATATTATTTTTTGAGAGAACTGGTACAAGACAAAGAGTTAAAATTGAAATATGTGAATACAAAAGAACAAGTTGCAGACATATTGACAAAGCCATTACCTAAGGATACATTTTTGTCTCTAAGAGATAAGTTAGGGGTTATTCCTCTATTTGAAAATCACTAAATGAATTTTAGTAATGCATCAACCAGAGCATGTTGAATCTCAACCAATTTGATACAATAATGAAAGGGAAGAAAGATATCAAAGAGGGAGAGTTTACTGTCATAGTCATATCACAATTTTTTTTTTTGAAGATGTCAAAGATGAAGAACTTGGTTTAATATCAAAGAGGGAGAGTTTTCTATCATAATAAGATGTTGAAGACAAAGTTTACTATCAGAGGGAGAAACTAAAGTTAGAGGTGGTTTACACTGATAGAGGGAGTTCTCATTGTTGAGAATTAGAAAAAAACTAAGGATAGTTTCCTTAATTTATTTTTCTCTAAAATTTCATTGTATTATGACATGTTGTGTTACCATCAATGCCAAAGAGGGATATTGTTGAAAATAATTTATAAATTGTATATTATCTTTGATGTTACACAAAATGTCATATCTTCACCAGTCATTGTATGCTAAGCTCACTTGGGCAATGAAGATAGTTTCATGTGTCTGCTGAACATTCCAGTATTTTCTAAGTTTAGAAAATAGTGTCTACCAAGTTCACTCGGGCACCAAAGACAAGTTCATAGAAGTTGAGTGTTAATCGATCTCACTTGGGTAACAAAGAAAAGTTGGATGGAACCAGTGTTAACCGAGATCACTCGGTTACAAAAGGAAGTTTTTGAAAATGAAGTGTTAACCATGTTCACTTGGTTAACATAGGGAAAACATTTTAGTGTTAGTGTCTATCAAGTAGGGTCAATTAACAAAGGATTTTCTTGTTTTGGCATATTGAGTTTAATAGATTTGTTTTTTGGTTCTAGATGACCGAGGAGATGAATATTAATTATTCTAAGTTGTATTCAAGCGAACTTGACAATGTTAATGATACAAGTATAAGGTCAACTTGAGGATTGAATGTGTGAGAAAGAAAGTTTGGAAGAGAAGAAGATGCTTAAAGGAAGCAAATTGGAAGGATAAACATAATATCCTTGTTGGGTGGCAAAGATTAATTTGATTAAGAAGGATCAAGTATTCAACCGAAAAATGAGATCTAAAATCAATAATATAGTTACATTAACAATCAATTCATATCATTGTTACTCTCTAACTATTGTAGTAGTGTATCAAATCTCTTAATTCAGTTGGCTTAAAAACTATTTTCCAAATTCTCTAACAAGATGGCATTTCTAGATTAAGTGTCTAAAGACCTATAACAAGGCCTCTCCTAATAGGGTGATTAATGTTGGAAATATAAGAGGAGTAATTGAGAGAGGAGGGGTGAATCAATTACCACTAAAATAAATATCAGATCCCTTAGATTTTAATACAAATCAAAACTCTAATTAAACTATATTCTATTGGAACTCAACAAACACACATGCACTCGACTTACATTAGCAAACGTTGTAACTTGGTAAATACTAAAATAACTCAGTAAGTACTTAATATGAAAATCTTTGATATATTATTTATGATTAATTTTACTTAACTTAGTTGCATTCATAGGAAAAGGAGAAGAAAGATGGTGAGGGAGAAGAGGTGGTATTTAAGGATAGGAGCATGTATTAGTGAAACTTTAATGTTAGAACTTCCAATAGTGGTATAGTAAGAGAGGCTATGAACCCACAAATTTTAGAAGAAAAATAGGGTCAGCTCTAGTTGGAGGATCTCATTGATTCAACAATGGTGGCCATAATAGATAATTCAAGGGATACTAGCATGAATTTGCTTAATAATGCTAGAAATAGCATGATTGGTAATTCCATGTCAATCAAATGGCTTTACCATGTGTTGGGGTAGTTCAGAGAAAAATAGGCCAGTTGGAAATCAAAAGGAAGATGCCAAACTATGGTAATTTGAACAAACAGGGGAATCAACTTAGTTTGGCTGAGAAGAGAATCTAGAATTTGGAAAAATACAATCATAATCTAGCAAATTAGATGATATCCAGTCTAACTTCTATCAATGATAATATCTCATCCCTTACAGGAATGCTAAAAGCCAGAGGTTTTCTGGATGAAAATGAGGAAAAGGACAGAGAAAGAGCCAAAATGGAAGAGGATGTGACAGCTAACATTACCTTCACTAGCTTGGAGTGGGATGGTTAGAAGAAGTAGGAATAGATGGCTAAGATTGACAAAGCCTATGAAGCAACAAAAGTGATGCAAGAGCTTGAGAGAAAGACAAAGGAATAACTTTGGTTTTTCTTTTCCTGTCTTTTGGATTGTTAGATTGCTATATACTTTTGGCTAGTTGGTTTATCAGTTTATTGTATTGGCCTTTTGGTTGGCCTTTATTTTTTGGCTAGGCTTTAACTACTTATTATCAGCCTTTGGATTTTTGTCTGTCTATTGAACTGGCCCTTTGGTTGGCTTTCTTTTTCTGGTTGAGCTTTAACTTTTTTTTTATTATCGATAAACAGCTAAAGCCTAGATTAATTATTATTATTTTTTGGAATTAATTATTATTATATGTTAGGCAAAGGTATATTTGAACCCAAGACCTCCCACATGAGAGGCTCACAAGTTATTGCGTTGTAGGCTTTTTCCTAAGCTTTAACTACTTATTATCAACCTTATTATATGTTTTAACTCTCGAGTTTCAGGATCCTTGTAAAATATATTTTTCTTATAAAAAACTTAGTTGCATTCACATAAATGAAATAGCATGAACAAAATTGACACCAAGATTTAACGTGAAAATCCAATTTAGGAAAAATCACCAATTGTAATTAGTTATTGATTTTAACTCTTCTAAAGTGAGCCTTGTTAGGAGCCAACCTTGTTAAAGGTTACAAGACACACTATTAGGTGTGACCCTATTAGAGGATTTAATCACCCTATTAGGAGTGGCCTTGTTAGAGGTCTTGAGAAACTTTAAATAGAAAAGCCACCTTGTTAGAGGATTTACAAATAAATTTTAAGCCATCTTAGTTAAGAGTTTTAGATCACTGCTACAATGGTTGGAAAGTAACAATGAGATGACTTGATTTCTAATGCAACTGAATTGCTGATTACAAATATCAATTTTGGCTTGTATACTTAATCCTTCCTGATAAAATGTATCTTTGTAGCTCAACAAGGATATTTTTCTTATCCTTCCAATTTTCTTCCTCTAAGCATCATTAAATCTTCTATTATGTTCTACACATTCAATCCTTAACTTGTCCTTATATTTATATCTTTCACATTATCAAGTCAACTTGAATACAACTTAGAATAATTAATATTCATCTCCTCAATTGGCTACAACCAACAAACAAAAATATTGAACTCAATATGCCAAAACAAGAAAATCCTTCATTAGCTAAACCTAGTGAGTAGGTACTAACTTAGAAATGATTTTCCTATCTTAACTAGGTGAACTTGGTTAACAAAACATATTCACAAAGTTCCTTTGGTAACCAAGTGAGCTCAGTTAACACTGGTTCCATCCAACATTACCTTCATTAACTAAGTGAGATTGGTTAACGCTCAACTGCTTTGACAACTAAATGAACTCAATAGACATAGTATTCTGAAGTTGAAAAACTCTAGAATTCTTGGTAGACACAAGAAACTATCTTCATCACCTAAGTGAGCTTGACATACACTAACTAGCAATGATATGACATTTTGTGTAACATCAAAGACAATATACTTTTAATCCATTATTTTCAACAATCTCCCTCTTTGGCATTGATGGTAACACAACTTGTCATAATAAAATGAAATTTTAGAGCAAGAATAAAATAAGGAACATATCCTAAGTTTCATTCTATTCCTTATCCTTGATAACTCCCTCTATCAGTGTGAACTACCTCTACCTTTAGTTTCTCCCTCTATTAGCTAAACTCTATCTTCAACATCTTCTTCTAATAGAAAACTTTCCTCCTTTGATATTAGAGCAAGTTCTTCTTCTTTGACATCTCCCTTTTTGTCAACTCTTGAAGTGATAATTTTTTTGTGAGATATGATAGAAAAATTCTCCCTCTTTGACATCTCATGCCAAAGACAATATTTAGTGAATATCAATGTGTTGGCATTATGTTATGTTTGTCATTAATGAAAAAAATTATTCAATTTTGTATGGTTATCAAGCTCATCACTTAGTCTATAGTTCATACCAAGCATTCAGCGGTTGCCAAGTAAGTTCAATAGTTCACAGTTCATACCGAGCATTCTAGAAGCTACCGAGTTAAAATAGACAACGTGTAGTCCAATAGTTATCGCCAAGTAGATAGTGGTCACCAAGCTTCATAGTTTCTACCAAGTCATTAGTTACTGTGATGTGAAGCCAATGTCTACTGAGTGATGGGATGAGCAGTGTTTATTGAGTTCATAAAGGTAAACATAGAAATCAATTTCCACCGAGTGACACTATATCTACCGAGTCTCCAATGGTTATCAAGTTCAAAGCTATGTTTTGTGATTAGTATGGATCGAGTTTCTACTTCTACCAAATGCATGACAATGTTGAGTAATGCAGTAGATGTCGAGTATCATAAGTTCACCAAGTTAGCTTACAAAACCTAAGTTTCTACTATTTTGCTAACTTAGTAATATTTTGTTTGCTTGTATTTTAGTTGACCTTGTAATTGTAAATATTGGAATGGTATATATGTAATTTATTGTATCATTTTCAATATATGGATGTATGGAGATGTAATGTTTTGAGAAGAGTAAATGCAAATCAGTTGAAGAGTAGAGTATACAACAAGGTCTACAAGGAGTAGTAAAGTTATATCTATCACAAGAGGTAATCTATACTTCAAGGATCTAATTAGAAATCAAGTTGTAAGTTAGATCTATTGTTTCATCCTAATAGGTGAATCAATTTTCTAAATCCTTTAATAGGGTAGACTTAATAGTCTTTCTTCAAATCTCTTAACAAAGTGCATACTTCATTGTATGTTTGTAAAACCTCTAACAAGGTGGATCTAGTAGTCCAAATTTCTCTTGACAGGGTAGATCATCAGGAGTGGTCATGTAAGCCTTAATAGGCCAACTTTATACTGTAGTAATGAAGTTTTGTGTGTATCATCCCCACCCTAGTTTTAATTTCTATTTGGAAGGTATCTGGGTCACCAAATTCTGTGTTCATGTGTCATGAATGTTTATCTTTCAATTTTTCATGCATGTAGTTAATTAGATGAATTAAATGGTGAATGGATTATGCTGATTAAGAACTATATTAGTTTAAAGTTTTTGAGGTTACTGATTCACTCCTCCCCTCTCAGTAACCTAGCTAGTCTTGATTATTTCCAAAAATTGGTATTAAAGAATTGTGGTTCTTAGAATAAAAGCTTGCCAACTTGAGCAAAGATCAAGGACAATGGAGATATTCAAACTTGACAAAGTTATTGACAATGAGAAGCTAGATCTAGAGATGGCCATAGCTTAACTCAAAGAAGCAAAAGTGCATATTTCCAAATCCCTAAAAAGAAGGAAGGAACTTTTAAAATAGATGAATGACAACTAGTATGTTGAAGAAAAGATTGAAAACTTCTTCCCTTCAAGCAGTTGAGATGAAGAAAATGAGGCAATCAAAGAGCTCCTAGAAAAGAATGGCTCTCTGCAAGAAGAGGTAAGAAAATTGAAAAGAGAACAAGAAATTTAGTCAATAAGAATGTGTGAAATCTTGGAAGAAAGCAATAAGGCAAGTGAAGACTTGGAGGCGAGGACCAATGCAAATCAAAATCAATCCCTTTAGCAAGAAAGTCTTATCAATCAGCTCTCCAATGAAAATTAGGAAATCATGAGTCTGAGATCTAAAAATGAAAGTTTAAGGAATGATTTAATCACTAAAAGAAAAATCAATGAAAGATTGAAGGCTGATTTGAAATCTGAAAAGAAACTCAATGAAGGAATAATGAAATCCCAAGCAAACATGGATCAATTGAATCAGCAAAGTGAGCAAAATCTGTATGGACAAAAAGGTAAAGCAGGACTTCGATACAAAGAAGAAGGTGAATCTTCCAAAGAAGGTGCTCAAAGGAATCAAAGACCTACTTGCAATCACCATGGTAAGTTAGGTCATACATCAAACAAATGTTAGAGCAATGGAAAGGAACAATTCAATGGAAAATGTTACAATTGCAGTTAGCATTTTATAAAGTCAATGAATGCAAGGAAAAATCAAAGTTTGAAGGTAAATGTCACAAATGCAAGAAACAAGGTCACAAGGCATCTGAATGCAGACCTAAACCATTTAATCCATCTAAACAACTTGTAAAGGAAATGTTTGGTTGGGACTACAATACTTGGTGTAGATGTCATTATTGTGGAGAATATGGACACATTGGCATAAATTGTGCAAGGCATCACCTAAGAAAGAAGGATACAACAATAAGATGTTATACATTAACTAAACTTGGTCATATAGCTAAGAATTGCATGAATATAGGAAAGGTTGAAGATGAAAAGAAAGCTAAAGATGATAATATCAAAAAACATATGAGACATCAGTGGATTCCCAAATCTATCGAGCAAGATAGTTCAAATGATGGTCATGTCACTCAAGAAGTGGGTGACTCCACCATTTCCAGTTAGATTCTTAATGGAAGAACTGAAACTGTATCTTTAAGTCATATCTCAAGTAGTTCCAATGAAAGAAAGTAGAAGATCCAAATTAGTATTTTAGATATAGAGGGATCACAAGAAATTAGGTTGCACCAAGCAAGTTTGGTCATAGACTCTACCAAGCTAGGTCGAGAGTAATAAAGCTCTGTTCAATTGACAAGTCACAAGATCCTATGAGCATAGTCAGTGGATGACAATCTATCATGCACTATGTCATTATGGAACCAAGCATTAATGGAAAATTTTCATAAAAAATGGTAGAATTTGACTTCATTTTGCACTGCAACTTCAGTATACCTAGAGTAGAGTGATTTCTAGTGCATCCAAGCAATCTTGAGCGAATTTGTAGCAAAGATTTTTTCAATTTTTTTTTCTCATTTATTGAGCAACCATGGAATCCAAAAGTAGCAGTAGTAGAAAGGAAAAAGAGGTTCTAAGATGTTGGTAAAAGGCGTGGAGTGGAATGCACCAAATTTCAAGTTGGTACCAATAGTTGCGAAGTCACTCAACCCGAATGGAGCTTAATCACCAATTCCTCCAAAGGTACTCCTCATTAATGATATTTGCACTAATTTTAAGTGTTCTATTCAAGAAATTGGAACCCTAGAGATGGAAAATGCCCTAGGAGAAATGTGTGTTGATGGATCATTTAAACCTGAGACTAAGAATTTAGAGGTTAAAGGATTAACCCATTTCCCGCATATGCCAAGGAATTTCCAAATTAAGTGGATTAGGTATATTCTGAGCTATATGTATAATTGTTAGTTATGGTTAGAGAAGCCTATGCTGATCATGAAGAAAATGATTCATAAGATCACAGGTCTCCCTATGTTGAACAAGGCCAAAACTACCAAAACCCTAGGTTGGAATAAATTTTAGAAGGAAACCCTAGCTGAGTGGTACCATAGAGGTCTAAAGATTAGAAATGTATCAGACGTGGAACTAAGGTTTGGTATTCCCATCATTACACACAAGATATATAGCTCTAGTCAATTCAATAGTGTGTCGTGTGAGGCCATTGATTTAGCATACAAGGTTGTGAAAAAGAATCTGGAATTTGATCTGTCAGATTTATTGTTGAAACAACTAAACAAAAACATGGACAACATCAAGACATCAAAGAACAACCCCTGTAAATTTGGTTCTTTGCTAACTTGCCTTTTCTTTTATGTTCAAAAGTTTTTTCCATCAAAAGGTTTAGTTGTATGGAGGAAAGATACTGCCATTTTGTATTAGATTAATGAATTCATTGTAGAAATGGGTGAAAATTTTGAAATTATTATGGACAATTATTTTGAAGCTTTCAAGGAGAAGATGAACAATAGGTTCCAGATTCCACCCAAACTAGTTGAAGATTATAAAAATGATGTATGCTTTATGGTTGATTGTGATAAAGTTTATAGCCAAGCAGTCAGGCCTAGAGTTGCATGGGTGAAACCTCTTCCATATGAGGTTAGCATTGATGAAACAGAAGACATTATTGAAGCCCTAGTCAATGAGCCAGTAGATCTAAAGCTACCTATCTTTGGAACATATGATAAAAAAAGTTAAGAGGAAGGTAGCTGAGTTGAAAACTGCAAGTGCTCCTCTTATTCTTACCAAGGGTAAAGGAGAAGACATTGAAGAATCATAAGAAGAAGAGCAGGAATCTAAAAAGGAGGCAGAGCCTATGAAAAAGAAGGGCAGGGTAATTATTACCAAGCCACCCAAAGCCTCCATATCTGTATTCACAAGAAGATCCAAGAAGAAAGGTGGTAATGAAGTTATATTGAATAAGCCCCCACTCACCTTCCAAGAAATATTAAAATAAATCGAAGAAGGTGGAAGCATCAAAAACTTCAAGGAATTGAAGTTTGAAACTAGGACAGATGTTGAGAAAATGCAGATTGAGGAGCTAGTGCTATCAAAGATGGGAAAATGGAAATATTCCCCTGATCAAATTACCCCTCATATTTCAAATGAATTATTGGCAAGATTGAAGCCAAGGTGGGAATCAACTATACAGATAAAAAAAGATATATATGAGAAATCGTTGAAAAAGTTACTTCCTAATCTTACAAATGCAGAAGTTAAAGTAGCAATGAAATAAAAGGAAGGTAAAATGATGATCAAATTTCATACATGTTTGATTTTGATCAAAGATATTGAGAATGTAGTTAGGGATGCTACAAACATGTGGAAAAAAATTATCATTTGCGAAAACCAAGTGAAGATCTAGTGGAGATCAAGGATGATGATGATGATAGTGACAATGATGAAGAAGATAACACATAATGTGTCATCATTGATGCTAAGGAATGTCAAGAGTTGATGAAGGATGATGAAGAAGAGAAAGAGGAAGAAGCTGATGAGGAAGATAAGGAAGGAGGAGATGAAGAGAATGACCCAATGAGAATAGCTACATAAGTCATAGCCTCCCTTCCTCATTCTCCACCAAAGAATGCTACATCATTTGGGTTGGAGACAATTTCAGCAAATGTGACCACAACTAAAACAGACACATAATTTGTTTAGTCACTATATGCTTCGTCTCAGCTCTAGGTATCAATAATGGAAGTGTCTACCACTTCATCTACTGAGCTACAACCCTCCTCTTCATCAGCTCTTGAGTCAACATCAATAGCATCTAGTTCTACAATTTTGTCAACTTCAATTTTGCATGTGCCTGTAACTACATTAGTTGTAAATATTTCTACTAGTGCTCCTATTGTATGTGCTCCAGTCAGTGTTCCACTTGTTATCACTTCAATTTTGAATAGGACAAAATTTTTGGATTCAGTTAGCACTCCTCTTAGTTTTCCTTCAGTTGGTTCTATTTTGTTAGGAATATGGTGTCTCAACCTTGGATAATTCTTATTCTTATTATTTGATTTGTAAAATATATTTCTTGCAAATAATGTTGATGTGTCAGCATCTTGAATTGTGTATAAGGAGATCATCGCTAAAATGATTATAACAGATTCCTATAACACATAAGAGCTATGTTAGGAAGATTCAATGATAGGTGAAGACATGTGGCAACTGATAAATTTGACTACTATACACTCTACCCCAATAGTGGGGTTCGGGGCATCACTCTAAATTTTTTTTTGGGGTTCCTATTTTTTCAGAGAATGGTAAAACCCTAATACGATTACCTTTGGGAGTGGCCCTAAAGTGAAGAACATGTTATAAGTGTTTTTAGAGTTTCAAAGAGGTGGGATGTGAGAAAGTGTATTTTTGGTACTATGAGTTGCTACTGGAGTCTTCTGTTGTCGCTGTTGAACTTGCATTGCAAGTGTATTGTAACCTTGTGTTGAAGATAATACATTGTGCAGGTTTTGGAGGGGTGGGGTTGTTTTATTGAAAGGTTTTTCCCCATTGGAAAATTTTTGTTTATGTGTTTCTTTCTCTATCTATTTTATTTATGCTTGGTTGATTGAAATATTGTTGTTTACATGATATTGAATCTGTAAGTGTAAAAGATTTTAATAGGATTTGCACCATACTTCTCTTAAGAGATTAGTGTAGGAAGTTGTTTCCACACCTAAGTTTCCCTACATATTTAAGATTTTTCAGCTAGTCCAACTATCTCTACAATTGTTTCTATTTCTAAGTCCAAGGTAGTAACGTCATAAGTAGAACCAAGGACACCCATAAAACTTCTACTTATGGGGAAGGAAATTGATGAAGGCATAGATCTAGAAAAAGAAATTGTAATTCCTAAGTTAGATCTAGATATTGAAATAGTTGATGAAATGAGATTGGTTGAAATGTTCCTTTACTGATTTTGTATGGTATTTTCAGCCTCAAATCTGATCTTTAAAATCAAACAACCAATATTACAAAGATCTGCCAATTTCCCAATAAAACCCAAATCGGGTATGTCCAAATTAGTGCCAAAAAATTTCACAACTTCACAAATTATTAATAAATCTGAGAATGGAAATTTTTACAAAAATTTCAGCAGCATAAAATACCACAAAATAAAATTTCCAAATTTTTATAGCCTTTACACAACAGCTCACAAATGTAGGACAAAACTATGCTCAATCGGGCTCCCGAAATTAACACACAATGCCCGGAAACACCACAAAAACACTCATAAAATATTTCAGAAGTTTAATCATGACCCAATACATATATTCAGCTCTATTTTAACATATTAAATTCTGAAATACAGCAGCAACCCAAACTGATATGAAACACTCAACTGAAAACACCAAACTCAAACCAAAAACAACCCCGAAAACCCACAAATCGACACTATTCAGCACAAAGGCAAACTCTGTATGAGCATGTACATGGAATGGCTTCAAACTCCCATCCCTAGCCTTCCTAGAAACCTACATCTTCCTGTTATTGGGTCTCATTCTCCATAGGTTTGGCAGCCTCTGAAGAACAACAAGAAAATTAGCAAAAATCAAGTTCTGGGATGAGCCCAAAATGCCTCCAAACCCCTTTAAAAGAGGGCATAACCCTAACTCACGTCCAAGAGGGGTTAATAAAATATAATTTAATAATAATTTTTATTTATTATTCCATTGGTTTCCAAATATTAGCCCCTTTTTCCGAAACTTCACCTTTTTGGAGCCTGCCTGCCTTAGTAAAGTTTATTATTTTTTTAATTATTTGAAAAGGGGACATGACAAGTCCTCCCCTCCCAAATATTGCTTGTCCTCAAACAATGAAGGTTGGAATTCTCAAGAATATGTGCTCCTTTCCAAGTTGCATCCTCTAGTGGTAATCCTTTCCATTTGACCAAATGCTCTATGACGCTCCTATTTCTCAACCTTTTCTCTCTTGTATCCAAAATCTCTTCGGGTATCAAAACTAATTTCCCTTCATCATCAAGAGGTGGTAATTCTATAGATACTATGGTTTTCTGGCCTAGAACCTTCTTTAAGCAAGATACATGAAAAATATTATGTATTTTGCTGTTTGGTGGGAGCTCCAATTCATAAGCTACCTCTCCTACCTTCTTGATGATTTTATAAGGCCCATAGAACCTTGGCTTGAGTTTCTCTGCCCCACTCCTCTTCAAGGTGCTTTGCTTATATGGCTGCAACCTAACAAATACCAAATCTCCCACCTCAAAAGATCTTTCAATCCTTTTCCTGTCAGCATATATCTTTTGTTGGTTCTGTGCATGTTGTAGATTATCCTTGAGGGACCTTATTATGTCTTGGCTTTGCTTGATGAAATCACTTGTTGCGGGTACTCTGCTATCGGAAAGTATTAGATCAACAAAGGAAAGGGCATCATAACCATAAAGAGCACGAAAAGGAGGCATACCAATAGACATGTGATGAGATGTATTGTAACAATACTCCCCTAGGTGTAACCATTTCACCCAAGCATGTTGTTGATTTGAAACATAGTTCCTCAAATATCCCTCTATCCATTTATTAACTATCTCTGTTTGTCCATCTGTTTGAGGGTGATAGCTAGTACTGGGAGTGAGTTCAGTTCCTGCCAAATGAAAGAGCTCCTTCCAAAAAGAGTTGAGGAATCTATTGTCCTGGTCACTAACAATGTTTCTAGGCAAACCATGTAATCTAAAAATTTCCTTGAAGAACAATTCGGCCACTTGTGATGCCTTGAAATCAAATGTGATAGGAAAGAAATGTGCATCTTAGTTAGTCTATCTACCACCACATATATGCAATCCTTACCTTGAACCTTGGCCAACCCAGTGATGAAATCCATGGAAATACTTTCCCATTTTTGTTCGGGAATAGGAAGTGGCTGCAACAACCCTGCAGGAAAATTTTGCTCACTCTTGCTTTGTTGGCATACCATACATTCCTTAATGTGTTTAAGGACATCCTCCTTCATACCCTTCCATGAAAACCACTCTTGAATTTTCTTGTATGTCTTGAAGTATCCCTGATGACCAGCCAAAGGTGTGTCATGAAAGGCCCTCAATATCCTCTCCTTAGTTTTTGACCTTGGCACTAAGAAGAGCCTGTTCTTGTAATAAATCAATTCATCAACAACCTTGTACCTGTTATCATCCACTAACTTATCCAAAATATTGGTGGCAAATGAATCTTTAGCATACTCTAAAATTATGGAGACTTTCCAATCAGTAGAGATAGATGATAAGGAACACAAAGTGGGCTTTCTTGAGAGAGCATCAACAACCACATTATTCTTTCCTTTCATGTATTCAATATCAAAATCATAAGCTTGCAATTTGCTTACCCATTTTTGTTGACAATCATTCAAATCCCTTTGGTTCAAGAAGAACCTGAGGCTATTATGGTCTGTCTTTACAATGAATCTCCCACATACCAAATATTGTCTAAACTTATGAAGTGCATGCATGATTGCCAACATTTCCTTATCATAGATGGAGTAACCTTTCTCTGATTGATTTAATTTTCTACTCTCAAATGCTATTGGATGTCCCCTTTGAGTTAGGACAGCCCCTATACCTTCTCCAGAAGCATCACATTCAACAAAAAAAGGTAAAGAGAAATCTGGAATTGCAAGCACAGGGCATGAACTCATTACCTCCTTAAGCTTATCAAATGTTTTTTGTACCTCTTCTATCCAAAAAAAAGCTCCTTTCTTTGTCAAATCAGTCAAGGGGGAAGCAAGCTAAGAAAATCCCTTGGAAAATCTCCTATAGTAGCTACACAACCCGAAGAAACCTCTCAACTGTGTAAGATTAGTGGGTGGAGGCCAATCCAAAATTGCCTGGATTTTTTGTTGATCAACCTGTACTCCTTTAGAACTTATAATATGTCCCAAATACAGGATCTCTATCAAACCAAACTCACTTTAGATAGCTTAGCATAGAAGGATTTCTGCTCCAAGATTCCCAAAACAGTGTCTATGTGCTTTAGATGCTCTTCCCATATTTTACTGTATGTCAAGATATCATTGAAAAATACCAAAACAAATTTTCTAAGATGCTGACTGAATACCTTATTCATACAAGATTGGAATGTTGCAGGTGCATTAGTGAGTCCGAATGGCATAACAAGAAATTCAAAGTGCCCATAGTGACATCTGAAAGTAGTCTTTTCCACATCTTCACTCCTCATTCGGATTTGATGGTAGCTTGATCTTAAGTCAATTTTTGAGAAGTATACAACACCATATAACTCATCAATGAGTTCATCTATGCGTGGTATGGGATACCTATTTTTTATGGTCTTCTTGTTTAGAGCCCTGTAGTCTATACACATTCTCATTGTACCATCCTTTTTCTTGACAAGTACCATAGATGATGCAAATGGACTAGAGCTAGGCCTTATGAATCCCATGTCCAGGAGTTCTTTAATAATTTTTTCAATTTCTTCCTTATAACCTCTTGGATGGCGGTATGGGGTTGTTATAACTGGTTTGGCACCCTGTTCTAACTCTATAACATGCTCAAAACCTCTATCTGGTGGTAATCCTGGAGGCAAATCATTGAAAACTATACTATGCTTATCAAGAATATTTTGAATTTCAAAATGGAAATTACCTTGATTCTTTGGAGAGCTTGTTGGTTGGATTATGACTCCTGCTGCCCGTGTTACTTGTCCTCTTCGAAAAGCCCTCTCCATCCTCTTTGCAGAGACTGCCTTAGGTGATCCATTTGATAACCCTCTCAATATGACTTCTTTCCCATTGGAATGAAATTTAAACTCCATAGTTTGATGGTTAATGTAATAGCCTCCAATAGAGTGCAACCATTGAACACCCAATACAAGATCTGTCTCCCCAATACCAACCACATAGAAGTCATCACATAACTCATAATATCCTAAGGTCATCTTGAGTTGTTTCACCACCCGTGTGCAAGGCATAGTGAATCCATCAGCTATAGTAACATTGAATCCCTCAAAATCTTCTGCTTTAAGCCCTCTTTTCATGACAAATCCCTCATCAATAAAATTGTGAGTTGCCCCACTATCAAGAAGAATGGTCAACCTTTGCCCTACTAGTACCCCTCAAATTCGGAAGGGATGGTATCTTGGGACTCCTGATAATGCTGCTAAAGTGCCATCCTTGCTGATTTCTTTTACTTTCTCTTCTTCTACCTCCTCCTTAGTATCATGAAATTCCTCATGCTCATCTGAATCAGATTCTGAAGCAACTTCAATATAGTGTACTTGACCTTTCCCCAAACATCTGTGTCCTGGAACCCCTGGTTCTCTACATGTAAAACAAAGATTTTTCCTTTGTAATTCACTCCTAGTCTCTTCATCTACCTTCTTTTTTGCCACATTTTTCACATCTTTTGGTGGTAGTGTTGGGAAATTCTTTTTCTAAAAATTTCCCTTATGTTGCCAAAGATTTGGGGGTTTTTGATTAGTGATTGATTTCATAGGCACGCAAGTTTCAAGTTGCAAGCTTCTTTTGATAGCTTTCTGTAAGGTTGAGGGTGAGAAAGCCTTAACCAAACCCTTAATAGAATCTTCTAAACCATCAAGAAAAAGATAAACAATCCTCTTTTCACTCATATCAGGTACCATAACAACCACTTTTTGAAATTCTTCTATATACTCATTAACTGATTTGGTTTGCTTCAACTTTGACAATTCTTTAAAGTACTCTTCATCATCCTTGAGGTCAAATCTATCTATCACTCTTTGACTGAAATCTTCAAATGTAGTTACCTGATTATGACCTTGAGTAGTCATTCCATGATACCACCAATCATAGGCTGCATCTTCCAAGTGTAGACTTGCAAATTGAATAGCATCACTCTCTTTCATGGAGTTAAGTGTGAAGAAAGTTTGTAATTTTTGTAGCCATGCTCTAGCTGAAATTTTATTTGTTCCATCAAAAGTAGGTGCTATAAACTTGCTTATTTTATTTTTGAGCTCTCTTCCACTTGTGTCATGCTCCCTCCTATTCTCTTTCTTGGGCATCAAAGTGTTCATCATATCCACATATTCTCTAAAAGGAACTGAACTACGAAAGTCATCATCTAAGCCATTGTAAGTAGCTCTTAATGTAATCAAGTTACCTGTAACCTCTTCCACTGGATTAATGGTTGGATTTGGTACTGGTGGCTCATCTGCAGGCAAGAAAATAGTTTTGGTTGATTTAGATGGTGTGGATCTCCCATTTCTTGGCTCCTCTGAAGTGCTCCCTTTCTCATTAATAGATGCAACTCCTTGTAATTTTTCTGTCAATATTCGCAAAGCCTCTCTAGTTTCCGCCAAACCATCCACTGTTTACTTCTGAGTATTTTGGATGTCTTGGAAGAATTTCTTTGCCATCTCATCTGGATCAGCCATACTTTTTTCTTCCTTGGATTTTGTACGTTTGCTTTGAACTGGGGGTTTGATCAAAATTTCTTTATTCTTTTCTCGCTGCAAATATCTTTTTTCTCTTTCACTTAGTTGCATGCGATCATAAATTTTGACATGCAACTAATTAGAAGAAATATGCAACCATAAAATATGACATGCAAGATCTGGGTAGTTGTCAAAACTGACATGCAAGATCTAGGTAGTTATTAAAACTGACATGCAACTTCTACAAACCCTCAGGTTGGCAAGATCATGGCTCTGATACCACTGAAATGTTTCTTTACTAATTTTGTATGGTATATCCAGCCTCAAATCTGATCTTTAAAATCAAACAACCAATATTACAAAGATCTTCCAATTTCCCAATAAAACCCAAATCGGGTATGTCCAAATTAGTGCCAAAAAACTTCACAACTTCACAAATTATTAATAAATCTGAGAATGGACATTTTTACACAAATTTCAGCAGCATAACAGCCCACAAAATGACATTTCAAGATTTGTATAGCCTTTACACAACAGCTCACAAATGTATGACAAAACTATGCTCAATCGGGCTCCCGAAATTAACACACAATGCCCGGAAACACCACAAAAACACTCATAAACTATCTTAGAAGTTTAATCACGACCCAATACATATATTCAGCTCTATTTTAATATCTTAAATTCTGAAATAGAGAAGCAACCCAAACTGATATGATACACTCAACTGAAAACACCAAACTCAAACCAAAAACAACCCTGAAAACCCACAAATCGACACTATTCAGCACAAAGGCAAACTCTGTATGAGCATGCACATGGAATGGCTTCAAACTCCCATCCTTAGCCTTCCTAGAAACCTGAAAACTCCCGTTCTTGGGTCTCCTTCTCCACAGGTTTGGCAGCCTCTGAAGAACAACAAGAAAATTAGCAAAAATCAAGTTCTGGGATGAGCCCAAAATGCCTCCAAACCCCTTTAAAAGAGGGAATAACCCTAACTCACGTCCAAGAGGGGTTAATAAAATATAATTTAATAATAATTTTTATTTATTAGTCCATTGGTTTCCAAAGATTAGCCCCTTTTTCTGAAACTTCACCTTTTTGGAGCCTGCCCGTCTTAGCAAAGTTTATTATTTTTTTAATTATTTGAAAAGGGGACATGACATTGGTTAGCTAGCTTTTGGAATAGAAGGCATAAGAAAAACAACTTAGAGAGGAAAGAGACAGAGAATATCGAATAATTGAAAATGCATAGAATATACTAACAGAGGCTATAGGTGTTGATGTAGACTCATCTCAACACATTTTTCTACAATTGGAGGAAGTAGTCAATAAGTTTAATGAGGACAAATTTGGTCAAGAGAAATTAATTGAAAAGGTAGAGAAAAAGTTTGATAATAAGGTGCTTGAGCATATTGTTCAGCACATTGCCATTAACCAGGCAGAGCTATCCTCAATTTTGAGTAATCTTGAACATTCTTTTACCAATGTAACATCTCTTTTTGGAAAACTATGTGATGTTACCAAATACACTAAGGAGATAAAAGAGAAATTGAATAAGATTGATGTAGATATGAAGGCTAGTGCTCAATGGTTGCAACTTGGCCCTAGCTCAAGCTCAACACATCACATTAAGGTGAGATTTTTGTTAGATATGTAGGTAGAATTGCTAAGAGAAGAAGCAAGGATTAGGTCCATATTGATAGATATCCAAAACATGATCCTTCCAATCATGGAAAAAATGTAGAAACATATTGTATATTCAAAGACATTGGTCTAGGATAACAATTTTTTTATTGTAGACCATATGATTGAACTTTCAACAGAAGTTCAAGTGGCACTCTTTGTAATACCCCAAAATTGGCTCATTGCCATCTCAACCAATTCTGGTCTATTTCTGATCAATCCTAAAGTCCTATTCTAATAGGCAATTCTTATTCTGCTATTCGCTACTTGACTTAATTGTCAGATGCAGAAAACTCTAATCTGCATTCATCATGCTTATTATTTAATTCCTATAGTACGTACTCATATTAGTCACATTAAACCTACTTGATTTAATTATAATTTAATTTAAAGTATTTATACTTTATTAAATTAAATTATCTCCTAAGGCTAATGTACTATGGAATTAAATTTATTTAATTTAATAAATATGCCTATCTTGATTAATTAAATGTAATTATTTAATTAAATGGGAAAGGCATTTCTAATTAATTAAACAAAATTATTTAATTAAATGGAGAACTTACTTCTAATTAATTAAACAAAATTATTTAATTAAATGGGAAGCCATTCCTAATTAATTAAATGAAGTTATTTAATTAAAAAAGAAAAGTGCCTCTAAATTAATTAAAAGATTATTTAATTAAATAGAAAAGGTAATTATGAGAGCATATCTCATTTTATTAAATTAAATATTTCACCAAAATCTCTCTTCAGTTCAAAAAAGGAAATTTCCAATTCACTATTGATAAAAAATGAGTTAAATCAGTTAACTCCTTTTTCTACTCAAATTGAATCAGTTAACTCCTTATTTTACTCAAATTAAATATGTTAACTCCCTTTAATTTGGGAATCTCCCTTTATGACTGAACTTCACCTTTAATCCTGACCATTGATTGAAATCGATCTCAACCATTGATGGATTCTAGGAAAGTCTATTTAAGAGACCCTCATCTCTTCATTTTGAGAGGATGAATTTGGAGAATTTGCATTGAATTGCTGCTGGAATTCATACTCACATTTGCTCATATTTTTACATACATCTTGCATTCTTAGTTTAAAAACATCTAGCTTAATAATGCATACATTTTTAGTTTAATGTCTTTTATTTCTTAGATTAATTGCGTGCACTTCATCTAGATTACTTGCACATTCATATAGCTTAAATTGCATTCAAATCCTTCGTTCTTACAAGGTCTGGTTGCTTAAACACCTCGAATCTGAGGATATCTGACAAGCAATTCCCTTTAGATAGAAGGCAACAGGTCGCTTTGCTGGCTGATTTTTGGATGAACAATCCAATGTTCATTCTGGGATGAATCCGCATACAATGACCATGTTGAAGTGTGTGTGTTAGCAGAGGCCACATATTCACACATACACTCTGCACTAGAAAAATTTTGCAAGAGAACTGGGATAAGACATTAGCTCTTATTCTCAAGGTACATTCCAAGTTTCTGTCACATTTTAGTGCCTCTTTATGAATATATTGTATAATTCTTTGGCATTATTGTGAAAAAGGGGGAGTAGGGGACATTTTGTGGAAAGAATAGATTGACATATCTATAGAGTAAAAGGGAGAGAGACTATGTATATATTATGTCTTATGTATGGGGGAGATATGTACACTGACATATTGATTTTTTATTTTTCAAAATATATATACACACACACACACACACAATATCTTTACAAAGATAAATTTTGAAAAATAAAAAATCAATATGTCAGTGTACATAAGTCTTGGCTTATAAGTGTTTTTGTCTCTAATGCCAAAGGGGGAGATTGTTGGCATTATGTTATGTTTCTCATTAGTGACAACACTTATTCAATTTTGTATGGTTATCGAGCTCATCACTCAGTCTATAGTTCATATCGAGCATTCAATGGTTGCCAAGTAAGTTCAGTAGGTCACAATTCATATTGAGCATTCTAGAAGCTACCAAGTGAAAACAAACAGTGTGTAGTCCAGCAGTTATCACCGAGAAGATAGTGGTCACTGAGCTTCATAGTGTCTATTGAATCATGAGTCACTATGATGTGAAGCCAATGTCTACCAAGTTATGGGATGAGTAGTGTTTACTGAGTTCAACAAAGTAAACATAGATATCGGTTTCCACTAAGTGACACTATATCTACCGAGTCTCTAATGGTTACCAAGTTCAAAGCTATGTTGTGTGATTAGTATGGATTGAGCTTCTACTTCTACTAAATGCATGACAATGTCAAGTAATGCAGTAGACATCGAGTATTAGAAGTTCACCAAGTCAGCTTACAAAACTCGAGTTTCTACTATTTGGCCGACTCAGTAATATTTTGCTTGTTTGTGTTTTAGCTAACCTTGTAATTGTAAATATTGGAATGGTATATATGTAATGTATTGTATCATTTGCAATATATGGATGAATGAAGATGTAATATTTTGAGAAGAGTGAATTTGAATCAACAATAGAGTAGAGTATTCAACAAGGTCTACAAGGAGTAGTAAAGTTATAGCTATCACAAGAGGTGATCTATACTTCAAGGATCTAATCAACAATCAAGTTGTAAGTTAGATCTACGATTTCATCCTAATAGGTGAATCAATTTACTAAATCCTTTAATAGGTTAGACTTAACAATCTTTCTTCAAATCTCTTAATAGAGTGCATAATTCATTGTATGTTTGTAAAACCTCTAACAAGGTGGATCTAGTAGTCCAAATTGCTCTTAACAAGGCAGATCATTAGAAGTGGTCAATGTAAGCCTTAACAGGCCAACTTTGTGGGTATCATCCCTACCCCAGTTTTACTTTTTATTTGAAAGGTTTTTGGGTAACCAAATTCTGTGTTCATGTGTCATGAATGTTTATATTTTAGTTTTTTATGCATGCATTAGATTAGATGAATTAAATGGTGAATGGATTATGCTAATTAAGTGCTGAATTAGTTTAAAGTTTTTGAGGTTACTAATTCACCCCTCCACTCTTAGTAACCTAGCTAGTCTTTATTATTTCCAGCACAATGTACCTTATGTACTAATTCATTTGAAATGTGCCTTTGTCACTACTACATCAATTGATTGATCTTCAACATGCTCTGGTTGATGCATCACTAAACTACATTTAGTGAGCTTCAGATAGGGGAATGTCTTAGAATTATGATATATTTTTCATCAGTGACAACACTTATTTGATTCTGAATGCTTATCGAGCTCATCACCTAATCTACAATTCACACCAAGAATTCAGTGGTTACCTTATAAACTCCATAGGTAAATAGTTGATACCGAGCATATGGGCAGTTCAACAGTATTTACCAAGTTCACAGTGGTTATCGAGCAGAACAATGTTCTCCAAGCAGTTAGTGGTTACCGAGCAGAATAGTGTTCCCCAAGCAGACAGTGCTCACCGAGTCATCAAAAGAACTTAGTGTTTATAGAGTGACCAAGGTAAATGAAGGAATCAGTGACTACCAAATAATTAAGGTAAATGAAGGAATCCGTATTTACCAAGTGAAGAAGGTTATCAATGGATTCAATTTTTACCGAGTGACACAATATTCACCGAGTCACCAATGGTTACCGAGTTCCAAGCTACTTAGAATGATTAGTATGGACCATGCCTCTACTCTTATTGAGTGCATGATGATGCAGTGTATTGTACTGGATGATGAGTATCAGAAGGTCACTGAGTCAGTTTGTGGAACCCAAGTTTTCTACCCCCTGGCTGACTCAGTAATACTTGTTCACTTGTATTTGGCTGACCTTGCCAGTGTAAATATTAGATTGGTATATATCATGTGAAATGATGAGATGTTAAGAGAAGTTGATTATGATGTGTAGCAATAATTTGAGAAGAAGGAAAGTGAATCACCAGCAGAACAGAGGAATACATCAAGGTCAACATTGATGCAGAAAGGATATATTTGTCACATTAGGTGATCAAAGCATAAAGATCTTATCACAAATCAGTTGCAATCAGATCCACTACTTCATCCTAACAGGTGAATCAGTTTTCTAAATCCTTTAACAAGGTAGACTTAACAGTCTTTTGTTAATCTCCTAATAGAGTGCATACTTCATTGTATGTTTGTAAATCCTTTAACAAGGTGGATCTAGCAATCCTACTTGCTCCTAATAGGGTAGATCATCAGAAGTGATCATTGTAAGCCTTAACTGGCCAACTTTATACTGCAGTATTGAAGTTTTGTGGGTATCATCCCCACCCCAGTTTTACTTTCTAATTGGAAGGTTTCTGGGTCACCAAATCTGTGTGTTCATGTGTTACAAATGTTTATCTTTTCATGCATATAGTAGTTTAGATGGATAAATGGTAAAAAACATTATTATGCAGAATTGAGTTAAAATTTTAGAGTTACTAATTCACCCCTCCCCTCTCAGTAACCTTGTTAGTCTTGATTATTTCCAACAATTGGTATCAGAGCTTTGTGGTTCTCAGGACAAAAGTTTGACAGCTTGAGCAAAGATCAAGGACAATGGAGATATTCAGACTTGACAAATCTATTGAGAATGAAAAACTAGATCTCGAAATGGCCATGACTCAATTCAATGAAGCAAAGGAGCATCTTTCCCAATCCCTGAAAAGAAGGAAGGAACTTGCAAGACAAATGAATGATTATCAGTATATTGAAGAAAGGATTGAAGACCTTTTACCATCATGCAGTTCAAATGAAGCTAATGAAGCAATCAAGGAACTCCTAGCAAAGAATGATTCTCTACAGGAAGAAGTAAGAAAGCTCAAAAGAGAACAAGAAGTCCAATCCATCAGGTTATGTGAAGTTTTGGAACAGAGAAACAAGGCAAATGAAGACTTATAAGTAAGAAATAATCTATCCCTTCAGCATGAAGATCTTATAGGACAACTATCTAATGCAAATGAAGAAATTATGATTCTAAGATCTGAGAATGAAAGTTTAAGAAATAATTTAATCACTGAAAGACAAATCAATGTAAGTTTGCAAAGTGATCTGAGATCTGAAAGACAAAACAATGAAAGTTTAATAAATGACTTAAATGTTGAAAAACAAGTCAATGAAAGGATGATAAAATCTCAAGTAGATATGGATCAATTGAATTTGCAAAATGAGCAGAATCTTCATAGACAAAAAGGTAAAGTAGGCCTTGGATACAATGAAGAAGGTGAATCTTCCAAACAGGGTACCCAAAAGAATCAAAAATCTACTTGCAATCACTGTGGAAAGTTAGGTCATACATCTAACAGATGTTGGAACAATGGTAAAAGAAAATTCAATGGTAAATGCTACAATTGCAATCAACATGGTCACAAAGCAAATGAATGCAAGGAAAAACCAAAGTTTGAGGGAAATTGTCACAAATGCAAGAAACAAGGTCACAAGGCATCTGAATGTAGATCAAAATCATTCATTCCAGTAGAACAGGTTATCAAAGCATTATTTGGTTGGGACTACAATACTTGGTGCAGATGTCACTATTGTGGAGAATATGGACACATTGGAATAAACTGTGTAAGGCATCACCTAAGGAAGAAAGATACTACTATACGATGTTATACATGTATTGAACTTGGTCATATATCCAAGAATTGCATGAATACAAGAAGAATTGAAGATGAAAAGAAAGCCAAAACTGACAACATTCGAAAGCAGATGAGACAACAGTGGATTCCAAAATCTATCGAGCCAGAAAATTCAAATAATGGCTATGTCACTCAAGAAGTGGGTGACTCCACCATCTCCAATTAAGACTCATCAAGAAGGACCAGGGACTGTATCTTCAAGCAATATCCTAAGAAGTTCCAAAATGTAGAAGTGCAAATGACAAATCAGTATTATTTACTGTGATGCATTTTACCGAGCAAGGCTGGTTTTAGACTTAACCAAGCCAGGTCGGTAATATGAAATATTTTGTCTGTATACCAAGTTGGAAGGTTTACCAAGTAAGTTGGTGACTCTCTGAAAAACCCTAGGTCATCTTAGCTACCTTTGTACCTGAGCATTAATGGCAAAATTTTCATCAAAAAGGCAAAAATTGATCTCATTTTTTCACCACGAATTCAGAATATACAGAGCGAATAGTTTCCAAGAGTGCAAAAGTGAGTTCAAGTGATTTGAAGTGATTTTCCAGTGAAGAATTTGTTTAACAAAATCATTCACTTACCAAGTAGTAATGGCATCTGCAAGCACCAGTAGCAGCAAGGCAAAAAGAGGCTCTGAAATACTTGTGAAAGGAGTAGAATGGAAAGCACCTAGTTTCAAGCCCATTCCCGCCATAGCTGAATCACTCGACCCTCATGGAGCTCAATCAAAAATTCCACCAAAGGTACTTCTTATAAATGAAATTCATACTCATTTCAAATGCACTGTTCAAGAAATAGGGACACTAGATATGGATAATTCCCTAGCCGAGTTGTGTGTGGATGGAACCCTCAAACCCGAATTCAAACATCTGGAAACCAAAGGTTTGACCCATATCTTGCATCAGCCAAGGAAATTTCAAATGAAATGGATATGATACATTTTAAGCTGAGCGCATAATGGTTAGTTATGGTTAGAGCAACCCATCTTGATAACAAAGAAAATGATTCATAGGATCACGGGTTTGCCAATGTTAAGCAAATCAAAAACCACCAAAACCCTAAGTTGGGATGAACTTCAAAAGTTAACCTTAGCTGAATGGGATGGCAGAGGATTAAAACTTAACAATGTATCTAATGCAGAGTTAAGATTCAGACTCTATTTAATTTCATATAAGATGTATAGTTCCAGAAAATTGAACAACGTGCCCTGTGAGGCTGTAGATTTAGCCTATAAGGTTGTGAAGAAAAACATGGAGTTTGACCTAGCAGATGTGCTGCTAAAACAACTTAATAAAAATATGGATAGTATAAGAACCTCAAAAACCAATTCTTGTAAATTTGGTTCTTTGTTAGTTTGTTTATTTTTCTATGTACAAAATTTTTTCCCTTCAAAAGGTACAGTTGCATGGAGGAAAGATATTCCAGTTTTGTATCAAATAAATGAGTTTGTAGCAGAGATCGGTGAAAATTTTGATAGTATAATGGATAATTATTTTGAAGACTTCAAGGAAAGAATGAATAACAAATTCAAAATCCCTCCTAAACTTGTTGAGGACTACAAAGATGATGTGTGCTTCATGGTTGACTGTGACAAGGTATACATTCAGGCAGTCAGACCTCGAGTTGCATGGGTAAAACCTCTTCCTTATGAGGTAAATATTGATGAAACCAAAGACATCATCGAGGCACTGGTAAATGAGCTAGTAGACCCAAGGAAACCAATTTTTGGAACCTATGAAGATGCTAAGGCCAAAATTGAGCTTGAAATCAAGCTACCATAGGCCATAAGCAAGGGCAAGAGGAAAATTGAAAAATTGAAAAGTTCTACCAGTTCTCTTATGCTCACCGAGGGAAAAGGTGAAGATGAAGAAGGAGAAGAAGAAGAAAGAGGAGAAGAAGAAGAAGGTGAAGAAGAAGGAGAAGAAGAATCTGCATAGGAACAACCAAAGAAGAAAGGTAAGGTAATCATTACCAAACCCAAAAAGAAGCCTACTGTAGTATTCACCAGAAGAAGCAGGAAAGGTAAGCAGGAACCTATACTAGTTAGGCCTGCACCCACATTCGAGCAAAGGCTCAAACAATTGGAGGAAGGAGCTGGCATCACAAATTTCAAGGCATTGAAATTTGAAACTAGAACTGATGCGAAGAAAATGTAGATTGAGAAACTGGTACTTAGCAAGATGGGTAAATGGAAATACTCCCCATACCATATTGCCCCTCAAATCTCAAAAGAACTACTGGAGAGATTGCAACCAAGATGGGAGTTAGCCACCCAAATGGTAAAAGATATTTATGAGCAATCTCTAAGGAATCTCTGACCAAGTCTCACTAGAGCAGAAGTAAAAGCTGAAATGAAAAACCATGAAGGTAAAATGATGATCAGATTCCACACTTGTTTGATTTTGATTAAAGACAATGAACATGTTGTAAATGATGCTACAAACATGTGGAAAAACATCTATCATCTACATAAGCCCAGTGTAGACCCAGTAGAAATCAAAGATGATGAAAACGACAGCAATGATGAGCTTGATAGCACTCCATCTGTCACAGTCTCACCAGGAGAGCTGCATGCACTGATGAAAGATAAGGAGGAAGAAGACAAGGAGGAAGAAGCTAAAGAGGCAGATAAGGAAGAGGATGACCCTGTTAAAATTACAGCGGCAGTTATTGCATCCCTTCCTCACTCTCCACCTAAAACTTTGATATCATCAAGGTTGGAGTTAGCTTCGGTAGGTTTGGTCACAACTACATTAGATATATCATCTGCACCTGCCACATCTCAGCTCCAAGTAGCATCAATGGAAGTGTCTACCACTTCATCTACCAAGCTGTGTACCTCCACTTCATCTACTGAGCTATAGGAAACTTCTTCAGTTATCGATTCATCCACTGTAGCAGTCACCACATTAGAAGTATCTATTACTCCTGCAGTATGTATAGTAAGTTTTCCTGTTTGCTCTCCAATTTTGTCAACTTCAACTACATTAGGACCAATTTTTGAACCAGTGAGCTCTTCAATTGCAAATATTCCAGTATGCACATCAATTCTGGGAAGTATATCAATTTTGGATACATTTATCCCCTCTCTCAATCTTCCTTTAATTGGTCCTATTCCAGTTTTGACAGCCAGTCCAACCTCATCAACCATTGTCTCTGTTTCAAAAGACAAAGATGTTAGTACAACAAAAAAACCAAAGACTCCATTAAAACTTCTACTTACAGGAAAGATAATTGATGATGATGTAGACTTGGATACTAAAATTGTCATTCCAAAGTTAGATATAGATACTGCTTCAGTTGATGAACTAAGACTGCTCAGTCAGCGAATAGAACTGAAGGCAAAGCAGAAACAACTAAGAAATGAGAGAGATAGAGAATTTAGAATTATTGATGAAGCAAAAAATATAATTACTAAGGCTATAGGTGTTGATTTTGATACTTCTCAACACATTTTGCTACAATTAGAAGAGGCAGTCAATAAATTCAATGAGGACACCTTCGGTCAAGAAAATTTGATAGAGAATGCAGAGAAGAAATTTGATAATAAGGTGCTTGAGCACATTGCTCAGCATATATCAATAAAATAGGTTGTATTAACCATAGTTTTGGCCAACATTGAAAATTCTTTTAATAATGTAACATCTCTTTTTGCTAAGCTTTGTGATGTTACCAAGTATACTAAGGAAATAAGAGAGCAATTGAATAAGATAGATGAGGATCTAAAGGCAAGCGCACAAAACTTGAAGCTTGACCCTAGTTCAACCACATCTCATCACCTCAGAATCAATTTTTTGTCAGAAAAACAAGCAAAATTGCTGAGAGAAGAGTCAGGGATCCGATCTACATTGTTAGATATTCAGAATATGATCCTTCCCATCATGGACATAATGCAAAAGCACATTGCCCATTCAAAAACATTGATCCATGACAACAATTTCTTCGTTGCAGACCATGTGATTGAACTCTCTGCAGAAGTTCAAATAGATCTATCCACATGCAAAATCCTGTAAGAGAATTGGGACAAGACTCTGCAACTCATTCTTTAGGTACATTAAGAGTTTATCTCACATTTTGGTGTTTCTATGTAGATACATTTTTTTATTCTTTGGCATTATTGTCAAAAAGGGGGAGAAAGAGATACTCAGAAAGAGTTATTGGTGAGATAAATGTAAAAAATAGACAAAGAGATACTATAAATAAAAGTCATGTAAATACCTTGTGTATATTGTATGGGGGAGTCATATGTAAGGAAGCCATGTATATTCAATAGAATCAGTTGTCAGTATGTCAAATATTGTATATAAGTTTTGACTCATAAGTATTTTTGTCACTAATGCCAAAGGGGGAGATTGTTGGAATTATGATATATTTGTCATCAATGACAACACTTATTCGATTCTAAATGCTTACCGAGCTCATCACCTAATCTACAATTCACACCGAGCTTTCAGCGGTTACCTTATAAACTCCACAGGTAAACAGTTGATACCAAGCATTCTTTTGGAAACATAGCATATGGGTAGTTCAATAGTATTTACCAAGTTCACAATGGTTACCGAGTAGAACAGTGTTCTCCAAGAAGTTAGTGGTTACCGAGCAGAACAGTGTTCCCCAGGCAGACAATGCTCATCGAGTCATCAAAAGAAATTAGTGTTTACCGAGTGATCAAGGTAAACAAAGAACTTAGTGTTTACCAAGTGATCAAGGTAAAAAAAGAACTTAGTGTTTATTGAGTGACCAAGGTAAATGAAGGAATCAGTGACTACCGAATAATTAATGTAAATGAAGGAATCAGTATTTACCAAGTGAAGAAGGTTATTAATGGATTCAATTTTTACCGAGTGACATAATATTCACCGAGTCACCAATGGTTACCAAGTTCCAAGCTACTTAGAATGATTAGTATGGACCGTGCCTCTACTCTTATTGAGTGCATGATGATGCAGTGTATTTTAGTGGATGTTGAGTATCAAAAGGTCACCGAGTCAGTTTGTGGAACCCGAGTTTTCTACCACCTGGCCAACTCAGTAATACTTGTTCACTTGTATTTGGCCGACCTTTCCAGTGTAAATATTGGATTGGTATATATCATGTGAAATGATGAGATGTTAAGAGAAGTTGATTATGATGTGTAGAAATAATTTGAGAAGAAGGAAAGCGAATCACCAGCAAAACAGAGGAATATAGCAAGGTCAACATTGATGCAAAAAGGATATATTTGTCACATTAGGTGATCAAAGCATAAGGATCTTATCACAAATTAGTTGCAATTAGATCCACTACTTCATCCTAATAGGTGAATCAATTTTCTAAATCCTTTAACAAGGTAGACTTAACAGTCTTTTGTAAATCTCCTAATAGAGTGCATACTTCATTGTATGTTTGTAAATCCTTTAACAAGGTGGATCTAGCAATCCTACTTGCTCCTAATAGGGCAGATCATCAAAAGTGATCATTGTAAGCCTTAACCAACAAATGTTATACTGCAGTATTGAAGTTTTGTGGGTATCATCCCCACCCTAGTTTTACTTTCTAATTGGAAGGTTTCTGGGTCACCAAATCTATGTGTTCATGTGTTACAAATGTTTATCTTTTCATGCATACAGTAGTTTAGATGGATAAAAGGTAAAAACATTATTATGCAGAATTGAGTTAAAGTTTTAGAGTTACTGATTCACTCCTCCCCTCTCAGTAACCTTGTTAGTCTTGATTATTTCCAATAGAATGATCCCTAACTTACCTCTTAGATACAAAAATACATCTTTAGGTAATGGCTTAGTGAATATATCTACAATTTTCTCTTTAGTATTCACATATTCCAATCTTATCTCTTTATCTTATACCAATTCTCTCAAAAAATGATATTTTATAGTAATGTGCTTGGTTTTGGTATGCATCTGTGTTGTAATGCCCCACCCGAAGATCCTTGGAACAAGGATTCAATTCAAGCCAAGATATATTTTTTAACAAGTATGAATGCACATGACAACATCATATAGGGATCACAAAGATCACAATGGAAGAATTTACCAACAATCTGAGCAACCAACAAATCTCCAAATGCCACTACCAAACATAACGAAAAACCACAAAAGGATGCAAAAAAATACAAATCTAATAACATACCAAATTTGAAATGCAATCCCAAGGTATTCGAGAACACCGTGAAGGGTATACAAAACACCTTAGTAAAACTTCCAAAGAAACCAAAAAGTTCCCACTATTCGCTCAAATAGGTTTTTCCAAAAATTAGATGATACTTTAAATTAGCATAGTATGATACTTTCTAGTATTGTACAACTTTTCTAATGAAGGTGTGCAATATAATTAGGGTTTAGGAAACACTTCTCAAGAAGGCATGTGATACTTTACCAGTATTGTATGACATTTCTCCAAGGGATGTGTGATACAACAGAGTGTCACATGATAAATTTTACAAGGGCATGCAGTACTTTACAATATTACATGATTCTTCTCCTTTGGATGTACGATACTTTAAATTATCACCAAATTCTAAAGCATGGTCACCTAGAGAAAAAAAAAATTACTCTAAGGGCCAAAACAAGGGATAAAATAGGAAAACATACCTCCATACTAGGGAGTACCAGATCCATGTAGATTGAGGAATGAACTCTCGAGTGCATAACCAACAAGATGCCATGAACAATAAAGAGGAACATTTATCCATCTAAACCATAGTAGTAATAAGGACATACTGAAAGCAACATCTTAATGTACTAAAATAACATCACAATAACTAAACAACCAAACTAAATATGTGGTTTCTCCCAATTGTCAATAGCATCATAAGACCATTGTGGGTCCTATCCATCCCCCACGCATAGCATCCCAAACCACTGACTAGATTTTTAGAGCTATCTTATGAGGATGTCACTACTGAACTTGCTACAACATAAGAATAATGAAATCTAACATGCCAGAAGTGAAGCATAAGATAATCCTATAAAATAGATAACATCAACTATTATATGCTAATCATCATATAGGGAAATGTGTCAATAACTAACATCATCTAAACATGATATACAAGCATTACAATGAAAGCATAAATCATAAGAAAACATACTCCAAAACCTGAAGTACCAAGTGAAAACATCTAGCAGTGGTTGCACCAGGACAATAGGCTATCTTAGTATACTAGTCCCCAATAGTGATATAGGTAGCTATACCTCCCAACCATGTCGAACTTATAGGTCCACTCCCACCTTGTTGATGGAGATAATGATCCAACCACAAACACACATAAAGCATGACATCTATGGCTAACACTCATGAGAGAAAGTATGATGACTGAAACCAAGAACATAGACAATGCATAAACTATAGGTCCTAGTTAGACACTCAATGGGTTACTAAGTATGGGCTAACATAATAGTGAGTCACTTGGCATTGACAATCCCATGCTCAAATCATGTAGATTCAATTCCCTCAATGGAAGGCTCAAGCACAAAATATTTTTCATTATCATAAGTTTTATTACCACTCACACATTAATTTAGTTATTATTTACTTAAAACTTCCTCTACCAACCTATAACACCATGATCACTAGGCTACAAGATAGAAGCCCCCTCCATATGCTACCCTACCCTACCCATGCTCATCCAAAGATGAGTGCCCTTAGGCATGCATATTCCCAACTCAACCCCAATGATCATAACTCCCAAAAGTACAATGAAAGATTGGGCCTCACAAGTCACCTGACAAATGTACACGCACATACTCATGTGTGGCACACCACCATTGTGAAGATCATAATAAAAGGACTAGATGAGAACATAAGAAAAATATCACTCAACCAAAAACAACTTAGGAGGATATATTCTACATGAATCCCAAGGACAATAAAACCACACATCATGAACTCACTCAACCAACCTCAATCTAGGAGTATAGATTCTATACGAATCCCAATGATTCAACAAGACCAAACATCACAAGCTAACTCAATTGGCCTCAATCTGGGAGTATGGATTCTACATGAATCCTAGTGTCTGTAAAACAATAACAAAGGTCCAAAAAAAAATATGGTAGGTATAAAATCACTCAATCAAACACAGAGTCAGGAGTACAGATGTGACACACATCCCAAAGAAAAATAAAAGTACAACAATGGTCTGAATGACATTTAAAAAAATGATCCAATTCCATGACCAAACTCATGCTAAGAAAACTCAAGAAAATAGGGCAACACACAAAACAAGGTAAAACCCCCAAAATTGGAAAACTTCAAAATTAGAACCCATTTGGTCTTTGGGCACAAAAACCAAAAAACTAATAAAATTTAGGTTTGGATACCGTACATAAAAATGGCCAGCATAATAGTGTGAAACCCCAAACCCCCATCCCAAAAATAGGGAAAATGTTCATATTTGACCAATCAAGTAGAACCAACAAAAAAGGTGGAGGGGAACACCAGTTCTTCACCTCTTAACAAATGGCTACCAAAAACAAAAGCTGAAATGGAGAAAAAACAATAAAATGAGAGAGCCCTACCTCATAGCCAAAAGGGAAAAATAGGAATCTGAACAATAAAATAAAAATCTTGTAGAAGTAGCCAAAAATCATGGCAATCCAGGTCTCCTTGAGCTAGATTCAATGAGATCAACCTCATAATGATTCCATGCCTGTAGCTCTCACAATGAACAAAATAGTAAATCCTTATGAAGAGGATTTTGGGTTTTACTCTCAAACTTTATAATTGAAAAGTGAGAGGTGAGGAATTAAATTCCTTTTTGGATGCTTATTCACTTTTTGATTGAATAATTGATTAGGGAAAATAACTAGCTAACCTACTTAAATCCTGAATTGACCAAAACAAAAATAGGCTTTTCCTAGTAATAGGAATTCATCTATGGCAAAGCTGCTAGAAATTAAAATAGAATAAAAAAATACAAAAACCCCAAAATCATAGAATTTCCTTAACAACCTTCACGATAATGTGAACCTCTAAATGCACAGACACTCTCACTGGTCTAATCATAAAATGAAAATGAATTCAGATTTAATAATCATGGAAATGATTAATTAACAATTAAAATAAGGATATGCTGACCATATAGGGATGACATTGATAAAATATGAATGGCTAAACCACTAACTC
Source organism: Cupressus sempervirens (assembly GCA_028749045.1). NCBI lineage: Eukaryota > Viridiplantae > Streptophyta > Pinopsida > Cupressales > Cupressaceae > Cupressus > Cupressus sempervirens. Next base: position 506,582,026 of record CM053793.1, on the reverse strand, counting down.
CATGTACCACTGCTAGGGATACAAATCTTGTAGACTAAACAACATGATCAAGTGCAATTGCATATAATAACATAGCCAAAGCAATAAATGTGTTAAATGACTAATATAACCATTTATTCAATTATACCAAAATAGTCCATTTACTTCACTCACATTTTCATATAGCATAATGAAGCAAGAATGAAGTAAATAACCATAACATTAAATCTATCACATAACATAATTAGAGATATGTTCTAATACTGGATAACTAGATATCATCATGAAACATACCATCATCTCAAAATGGCACCATCATGTAATATGATCAACTGAACAACATACTAGTCTAACATCTATGATACTAAAATTGTAGTATAATGTTTGACCTTTAGGTTATCTCAAAAGTAAAACATAACACGAGTAACAAGTATTTATTAGACCAAAATATAACAAGGTAAATATCCACAATGATACTAAAATCAAAGTATAACATTTGACCCTTAGGTCATCTCAAAAGTAAAACATAACATGAGTAACAAGTATTTCTCAGATTAAAATATAACAAGGTAAATATCGACAACACATAACCAATGAATCCAACATGGAAAATCCATTTATAATCATTTAATCATTTAATAATTGTTGTAAAAATAACATTAAAAAGGAACTTAAAACACATAAGTGAACATAATCATAAACATGACTAACCACTACCATATGAACCTAGTCCAATGTAGTAGGGTAATAGTATATAGTGCAATCTCTACACACATCTTAGGGTAATCATGAAACAACATCATGATACCTCATCAATCCTAGTAACCACTTTCACAAACTTTAGTGAACCATAAATCACATCATAATCTCATAACATAGGCATAAGCATTGATACCGTAACATAAATCCAATCACCTCAAGGGTGTAGACCACTCATGGTCCCAATCACAATCCCTTCTCAATAAGTGATCAACAAGGTTGCATCCATTAGGATGACTTACAAAAGTCAAATGGGAGAGGTACTATATGTGTTATCACATAATATAACCACTAGATCCTTGATTTCTATCTTCACACCTGCCAACAGATGCTTGAAACAAACAATTTTTGAACAATTAACTACTACTGGCACATATTCTACCTCTTCTATAGATTGAAAAATATAGTTATGTTTCTTGCTTGTCCAAGAAAGTATTCTTTTACCAAGAAAGAATGATTTTCCAGTTGTGCTCTTTCTATCATCAACACTTTCTACCCAATCAACATTTGTAAATGCTTTCAAATCCAAGTTGCCTCCATTTTTATACTATAAACCATAGTCTTTAGTACCTTTTAGATATCTCATGATTCTCTTAATTTCCATCATATAATTTTCTTTGGGATTTGCTAAGAATCTTTCCACCATACCGACTACTAATGCAATATCAAGCCTTGTATGCACTACATACTACAATTTTCTATTCATTGATCTATATGTGGTTTGATCTAATTCTTTGGAATCATCATTTTTTGAAAGCTTATGTCTAGTAGACATAGGTGTTCTAAAAAGCTTTGAACCTTCCTTTCCAAACTTCTTTAGTATCTCTTTGACATATTTTGATTGAGTAATGTAGATACTATCAATGTTTTAAATGACCAAGCAACAAAATACTTGATAACAAGATGGTGAAGAGCAACTTAGTCTAAGGGTTAGCTATTTCCTATGCTCAACTAAGAAGTTCCTAGATATGGACCCAACTTCAAAAAACCACAAGGATTTTCTACTCTTTAGGTTCTATGAAACTAAGGTGGGTGCACTTGAGGGATAAAAGATTTCAAAACTAGATATTATCTTCACACTCCATACATTTACTACTATTCTCTTATAACACTTATCCCCTATAGAAAATATTTGGTCATAATTCTTCTCAAATTTACATATATTTCTGAGTAACAATAGCTAACCAAAAAATAGAAATTAAATGCAACAAGTACTAACAAACTATTATATTATTCATACATTAAAGTAAAATTGATTTGACTTTTGCGACTTTGCTTGATGCTAATCCATGATCTCTTCATATGCCACTAGAATATTTGATCAGTGTCTCACTCATTAGGATTCAGAGTCTACCAAACTATTTTGACCTAATTGATTGCATTACAATCAATATTATTAGTAGCTTACCTTAAACCTCATTCTTATGCATATCCTTCTTACTATATGGAAATCCTATCATATATTTGGAAGTATTTACTTAATTCATTGAATTAAAAGCAATAGAAAATTGATATACAATCTATCCTAGTGGCATTTAATTAAATAATATTTTCCCACACAACCTCAAGATAACTAGTCAGTAACAATGGAGACATGACTTAGAGAAAAATAGATATGGTGATAATTCATCTTTCTATTAATTTTCTTCGAAAATCACATAATATTGGAGTAAAAACTTAGAACAAATTAGGACAAGACAACATGACCCTTAAATGTTAATGTATTCTCATAATTGCAAATAAAAATACATCACAAAAGTTAACTATTGATTTGTACAAACCAGATGATGTAGCTTTAAAACCAAATGACTGCATTACCCTTTAGTGAAATTGGCCATGTGTCAACAAGGCCCTTCCTCATATTTGTTAAAGTTTGAGTAATTTCAAATTGTAGGAAAGTGCCAATCATTGATCTTCACAAGATCAATGATCATGAAAAACCTTTCAAATTACTACATTTTCCTTTTATACTTTGAGCCCATTTACATAGTCACCATCCAACTCATTAAAAATGTAGGCTTCTCAGCAAATCATCATAAGACATTTGGCATGTATCCCACCTAGAAAATTTTTGAACGACTGACCCCACCTAGTCACATGTCATTAAGGTGCTTCCCCACTTTCTTTAAACATTGAACATCTTCACAAAGTAGGAAAGTGCTCCTCGTCAATTTCCAAATGATTGATGGTTCCATATGATTTACTTTGTTTGAACCCTAGTTAGCAACAAAAAACAATAAAAATGAGTTAATTTTCCATGTGTTCTAACATTTTCTAATAGTTTTGACACTTTTCCATCCTAGAAACACATAACAAAAATGACATCATCAAATACACATGTCATTAAGGCACTTCCCCACATTTTATAAAGCTCACACATCTTCAAATTGCATAAAAGCACTTATCATCCACCCTCAAATGATCTACAATGCAATGTTATATTGTTTAAAATAGTTCTAGTCACCCAATTTATGCAATGAAGTGGCTCAAGCTTTCCATCATGTCTTGCCAGTAATCTAAAAACCCTGAATTATTTTGATAGGTCCAACCTTTTGTGGCTCACTAAGGAATTGGCATTATTAGGGGCTACATGTTACCAAGGTGCTTCCCAACATTTGATAAAACTTGAACACTTTCATATTGTGGGAAAGTGCTCATTATTGATCTTTCTTTGATCAACAATTTGTAAAAGTAGACCATATCGCAGTTAAAACATTTTTAAAGAACACTAATGAATCAATATGAGGTTAAAAACATGGTTTAAAACAAAAGGTAATAGAAAAATGATTTTCGAGAGAGTATTTTAAAAATAAACACGGAGAAAAAATAAAAGTAATTTCTAAAGCAAAAAGCTTCTAGCATATTTTCAAAATAAACCATTACTCTCATATTTTTGAAAACAAGGGCAAAAAAAATAAGGATTTCATGAGACTTAGGGTTTTCATCAAGGGATTTTAACACACCCTACTTCAAAAATCATGAATCCACTGGGTTTTCACCATGAAATGAAACAAATTTATTATAAGTGAAAAACTAGGCTAACAAATACCATCTTTCTTCTGCTAGATCTATAATCCAACAAAGAATTTTATCTCTCCAAACATAGACATCTCAAATTATTTACTCATTTCTACTAAAAATACCTTGCATAAGTCACCATTTCCTATGAATAAAGTGTCATCCACCAATATTTCTACCAACACAATCTTCTTGTCTAGTCCTTCTTTGATATACAGACTTTGGTTATCATTTGTTCTTTAAAAACCAATTTTTATCAAAGAGTTATGAATTCCTTTATACCAAGTTCTAGGAGCTTTCTTGAGACCATACAATACTTTGTGTAATTTTCAAACCATATCTCTTTTTCTAGGATCTACAAAACCTCTAGGTTGTTTAATATAGACTTCCTCATCTAGTTTTCCATTCAAGAACACAGAGTTTACATCGATTTGATATACTTTAAATCCTTTGTGTGCTGCATATGATATTAAAGTTCTAAAACCTTCTAATCTTTCAATAAGAGAAAAAGTTTCACCATAATAAATACCTTCTTCTTGAGCATAACCTTTACATACTAACCATGCTTTTTTTCTTGAAACTTTTTCATCTTTATCTAGCTTATTTTTGAATACCCACTTTGCCCCAATAACATTTTTATCCTTGGGTCTTGGAACAAGAGTTCAAGTCTTATTCTTCTCTATGTATTCTATTTCTTCATTCATAGCTTCAATCTAAATTTCATTATCCAAAGCATCTTTAATATTTCTTGGTTCATATTCAACAAGCAAACATGTACCTTTCAATTTGTGTCTTGTCATTTTTCCATTTGACTTGTCTCCAATGATTTGATAGGTGCATGGTGATTTTTGACATATCTTGCTAACATAGGTACTTTAGATTTAGAATTTAATCTACTAAAATTATCATAATCTTCTATATCAAGCTCAGGTCCCACTATCTATGACTTGGGTCCATCAGACTTGGTTTACTCTAGCACTAGCTTGGTAGCTTTTGAGTGCAACTTAGGTCCTTAAGACTATGACTCAAGTCGCACTGATTGCAACTTGGTAGCTTTTGGACATTTTGGGGACTCAGGAGGTGAAGCATCCTAACTTCCAAATAGATTTGGCATTGTATTGAGTTCATAATATATTAATCTTCTATAATCCTCAGGTTCTCTATTGCTTTCCTCTTCACTTTTTTCTACAAATTCATCAATTCTCACATGTGCACTTTTTATGATCTTATGAGTAGTTATATTCAAACACTTGTATTCTTTACTTCTGTAGGAGTATCCTAGGAATATGCCTTTATCACCTTTGACATCAAATTTACCTTTCCTAGATTCCTTCAAAATATAACATTTTCTACCAAATACTTTCAAGTAACTTACATTGATTTGTAGCCATACTGTATTTCATAAGGAGTTTGATTTGAGTTTTTCTTCAACTATACTCTTTTCATGGTATGCACTATAGTACTGATTACTTTCTTCTAGTATTTTATTGCAACATTCTTTTCTATCATTAAGGTTCTTACACAATCCATGATGGATCTATTCCTTCTTTCAGCTATACCATTTTGCTAAGGTGTAACAGGGGCAAATACTTATCTCTTAATTCCCTTTTTAATGAATAATTCATTGAACTCATTGGAAATGAATTCACCACCTTTGTCCAATCTCAGACTTTTTAGTTTCATTCTAGTTTTTTTCTCTACTCTTTCCAAATACCATTTAAACTTTTGAAAAGGTTTCAATTTTTCTTTTAGATAAATTACAATCATCATTCTAGATAAAATAATTATCTCCACTATAACTCTCTATTTGAATAGGTCCACATAGGTTTGTATGAACCAAATCCAAGACTTCTTTTGATTTATAGTTCTTTCTTTTGAAATTAGTGTTTCCCATCTTTCTAATTTGACAATTTTTGTATAGGCCCATATAAGGTTTCCTCAAATTAGCAATACCTCTTACTCTTCTATTTTTTCTTATCTTCACCAGATTATAAATTTTATATATCAATAATCCATGTATCATTTTTTCTAACATGAGAGATAAGTACCATTTTATCTCCTTCATCATCAAATTTATCTTTTACAACAATATATACCATTTTTTCATCTTTACTACTATCTGAATCTTTAGCTATGAAACAAGATTTCTTACCTTTGTCCTTGTACTCTTTATAGTTTTTGAAATCCTTCTTGCCTTTGAATTTTCTATATTTCTTTTCATCTTTGTCTTCTTTGTTTGGGCACCTAGCAACAATGTGTCCAACTTCTTCACAAGAGAAAAAAATTAAAGAAATTTTACCTCTATACTTTCTTTTTCCTTTGGGATACCTTCTTGAAAGTAATGCTTCAGTGGCTTCAAGATTTCTCTAAGAACTGTCTTCCTCTTCACTTTTAGATTGTTTGCTATTAGAATTTTTGGCTTTCTTCTTGAGTGATTCCTTGGCTTCAAATGCAGACTCAAGATTACTAGAACTAGGAATATAATTATCATAGTTATCTAGTTCAAATGCTGTCAACCTTCCAACTAGTGCATCCAAAGTTATCTTGTTATTTGGATCACACCTCATCTCTTAAATAGTAGACACTCTAATTGCATAGATAGGAAGAAGGGTTTTGAGTACCTTGCTTAGTAGAGGTACATCATCAATTGTTCCTCTAGATGCTTTTATAGCACTAATATTGGCTTTAATTCTATCAACATATTTTGCAATGTTTTCATCTTCTCTCATTTTCATCTGATCAAATTGATCTCTCAAGCTTTCTGCCTTGGCTCTTTTTACATTATCATCACCTCCATAGATATCCTTTAGTTTGGTCCACATTTCATGAGTAGTAGCACATCCTTTGACTTCATCAAATTTGGCATAGTTAAGAGTTGATGCTATGTCAATCATCATCATATTATGATTTTTCTCTTCAACAATTTCTTCTATAGACATTGTACCAGTAGGAGCCTTATAAGAAGTGTTTATGTAATTAAAACCTAAATCACTGATGGTTGCTAGATGCAACTTCATAAGTTCCTACCATGCTGCAAAGTTGTCTCTGTTCAACTTGGCAATCTCTTTTTTGTAAGACATCCCAATTTTGAGCTTAGGTCTTTGAAACCTTATTTGCAAGCACCAAGAAGCTTTGATACCAATTTTTGGAAATAAAAGAGGAGTAATTGAAAGCGGAGAGGTAAATTAGTTACCACTAAAATAAATCCTAGATCACTTAGATCAATACAAATCAAAACTTTTATTAATTTATATTTTTTTGTAACTTGACAAACACACATGTACTCAACTTACACCAACAAATGTTGTAACTAAGTAAATATTGAAATAACTTAGTAACTTCTTAACATGAAAATATTTAAGATATTTTTTTTGATTAATATTACTTAAGTTAGTTTCATACACATAAATGAAATAGCATGAACATAATTGACACCAAGATTTAATGTAGAAACCCAATTTGGGAAAAACCACCAATTGCAACTAGTCACTGCTTTTCACTCTTCTGAAGTGAGCTCTATTAGGAGCCAACTCTATTAAAGGTTACAAAGCACACTGTTAGGTGTGACCTTGTTACAAGATTTAATCACCATGTTAGGAGTGGCCTTGTTATAGGTCTTGAGACACTTCAAATAGAAATGCCACATTGTTAGAGGATTTAAAAATAGTTGTTAAGCCAACTTAGTTAAGAGATTTAGATCATTGCTACAATGGTTAGAAAGTAACAATGAGATGGCTTGATTTTTGATGTAATTTCTAATTATAGATCTCAATTCTAGCTTGTACACTTCATACTTCCCGATCAAATGTATCTTTGTAGCTCAACAAGGATATTCTTCTTATCCTTCTAATTCATGTCCTCTAAGCATCATTACATCTTCTATTATATTCCACACATTCAATCCTCAACTTGAAATTATATTTATATAGATTACACATTATCAAGTCAGCTTTAATACAACTTAGAATAATTAATATTCATCTACTTAGTTGGCTTAAACCAATAAAAAAAACTATTGAACTCAATATGCCAAAAAAAAAAATTCCTTTGTTAGCCAACACTAGGAAGTAGGTACTAACTTAGAAATGATTTTCCTACATTAGCCAAGTGAACTTGGCTAATACTTTATACTCATAAAATTCCTTTGGTAACCAAGTGGGCTCGATTAACACTAGTTCCATCCAACATTTCCTTCATTAACTGAGAGAGCTCAGTTAACACTCAACTTGTACAAATTTTTCTTTAATGATTGAGTGAACTTGGTAGAAATAGTCTTTGAACTTGACAAACTTTGGAATTCTTGGTAGACATAGGAAACTATCTTCATTCCCCAAGTGAGCTCGATATACACTCACTAGCAATAATATGAAATTTTGTGTAACATGAAAGATAATACACAATTAATCAATTGTTTTCAATAGATTAAATACTCTAATGTGGTCAAACTTAGTAGTTGTTTTGTAACCTTTAACAATGTTGGATTGTAATAGGGCTCACTTCAGAAGAGCGAAAAATCGTAACTAATTGCAATTGGTGGTTTTTACCAATTGGGTTTCCAAATTAAATTTTGGTGTCACTTGTATTCATGCTATTTCTTTTATGTGTATGAAACTAAGTTTTTCAAGTTTAATAATAGTTAATATTTTAAGATCTATGTTGTTTAGCATTTTCTGAATAATAGTTGATATTATAGTGCTTGCTGAGTTATAGCATATTGTTAATGTTAACCAAGTTCCTATGTGTTAACTGGACAACAACAATTTCAATAAAGTTTATATTTTGTATTGACAGATCAAAGGGATCTAGGATTTATTTTATTGGTAGCTGATTCACCCCTCCCCTCTTAGTTACTCCTCTTATATTTCTAATAGAAACACACTCTTTCTCTTGTGTGTGATAATGTGTATTAAAAAATTGAACTAATTGATTAAGTAATGTAGATCTAGATGTAAAGTATATACAATCATCCTAATTAAAATATAGATCTAATCTAAAACTATGAGTTGAAATGAAAGATGGAAGACTCACCTTGAAATATGTAATAGAAATTGTATTTTAACTCTAAAAAGTGTGGATCCAAATTTGTAACTATAGTTTTGATGGTAGATCTCTAAATAGAATGGAAAACCTAGAAAAACCCAAATTTTTTTTTTTGGGAAAAGTAGCAAAGAATAGGTTGACCTAGCTATAACTATTTCATAACAATTCATGTAAGGTCATTGTGTTCCTAAGGCACTGTAATGAAGTTGAACCAAATTTTCAAGAAATCTCTTTGAAAGCTACTTTCATATCTAAAATAAAAATTTCTCTATCATTGCTCTTGCCCACAAAAAGTAAACCTTTGTGTTGTTTTGTGGATGAGGGCTTCCCTTAATTAGGCCCTAGATTGAGGAATCAAACTTGAATTAAGAACTATAAATGTAAATGACTATAACAAGACAAAGGTAAATATTCACCTTGCTTGTAAAAATGGTCACTGATAAGTATTTTCCCTTATTTTATGTTGTAGATATTGAATTTGATATGAGAATGTAGGATATCTCCACAAGTTGCAATGGATCTATTATAACCACATAATGGAGCCATGGATGTAAATGTGCATCAATGAAGAAGATGTTGAATGACTTAATGTACAACTCCCCCTTGATGGGAAACAATATGGTAGATCTTGAAGATCAAGTTCTTACAAAGAATCTTTAATACTTGATGAAATCTCCTTTGCTTGAATGCCTTGGATGCTTGAAAACCTCGAATGCAAAGTTTGGGTGTAGCTATCATAAAAGTGTAATGTAAAAATGAAAGATACAAAATGAAGCCTCCAATTCTCCTTATATACTAGTATTTGAGTGGAAAAACAATGTAGGCCAACTAGAGATAAATATTTAACAAACTGAAATCCTGAAACCTTTCAAGCCATGAGTCCTACAATAACTAGGGAAGAGGTCAACCTAGGTTGACCTCTTCTAGACTAGGTGAACTTGGGATGACCTATTCCTAGAGAAGATAAGTAGTAGGCCACAAAAATATCAAGAGGAATGTAGGAAGATTTTGAAAAACGTAGAAAAAATAGGAGAAAAATGTTACTAAGCATAGATCCATCCATGATCTTGAAAGTCATCATGAAATGAATGCTAAAAGGTTTTAAAAGGAAAGTGTGTCTATTTTAAGATGATACTTTTATCCCCCATAGTAAATTAAATCAAAGAGAAAAGAGAAATCATCAAGTCTCCAAGAGATTTGAGCCTTCATCATATCCAAAATAGAAATAAGATACATAACACTACAAAGGGGTGTATTTACTATTGTCACAAAAGTTTGCACCCTTGCCTAAATTTTTTACCAAAAGGAAACCTTGTGAAGCATGGAAACAATCTCCAAGCTATTAGACTTGAACTATGAGATTGAGTCTCCAAAGAAGGTAAACTTCCTTACTATTATGGTACACCTAACTCTTTGAGAGGAAAAGTGAGAAGGAGAGCATGAAAGAAAACTACCTAATCTAATCTAAAGGAGGTGATACACCAAAATAGTTTATTTAGTCATATCTCTACCTAACAATGCATTATTCATCAATATAACCTCAAAATATGTTGATTCAACCTTTGTCTTGATCCAATAGTTACATATAGATTAGAAATGAAATAAATTCCACAAGGAAGGAACTTCAATTTATAACATTCAAAGACAAGAATAGATACTATTATACAGATTGAAAAATGAAAAAAAAAACCACCAATAGAAGCAAGAGGATTTTGCACTAATATTGATGGCAGAATGTGGTAAAGCAGAGGATTACATTCACTCATAGACAAAAGGAAATTAACTATGTATAGAATACTACTACTATAGAATCAAAGAAAAAATGACCAACCCTAAGAAGGGTTACAAAGTCTACTTTCATAGTTCAAGGATAACTTAGATGGCTTCTACCTTAAGGCAAAACTCAACAATTTCTTTTAAGGTTGCAAAGAACAATCACTACAAATCTGGGAAAGATCTAATCATGGTACACATCCAAATGTAGGAAAATCATATTATTCACCAAATAGAACCTTGAGAAGATAGAAATAGTGACCATTATTATTATGACTGGGTAGATTGATAACGAGGTGGTAGGGGGAATGTCTTTTACATTTACCATACATGGAGAATGTTCATAATTGGTTGTAGATGATCAAAAAGATTAGATTCACCATTACAGAGCTATCTTTATTTGTTCTCAACACACCAAGTCAGCCATGTCATTAGTCAACTAGAGTCAATCCTTAGGTTTTTCCACATGGTCCAACCATATTAAAACATTTTTCCACCTTATCCCAACATTCAAACTTGTGTTGTCCTATGCATTTACCATAGTTGCAATTTCACTACCTTTTATCTTAATTAACTATTTAACCTTGTGAAATTGCATACATATCAAACATAGGTTATTATTACTTTGCAACTTATCCTTAAAATATTTTACTAACTTTTGTGACCTAATGACTACATGATTCTAATCCTTTGCATCATCACTGCAGTCTTTTTGGCTAACATCAAATGTCAGGGACCCTGCGAAACTGTGAAATTAACCACCACTCCTCATTGACCACCGGGGCCTACTAGGACACATGACAACTTATCATTATTTTTCTATGACTATAGACCTATCAATTTTTTATAGAAATATAATGATAACCCTTGATCTATCTTCAACCTGATAGTGGAGGAAATAAAACACCCTATGAACTACGATGGGCCCACTGAGACATATGTCACATTGTCACTACATCACTATGTTTATTCATCATGCAACTTTCCATAGTAACAAAGTGACAACCCTTAATCTTGGAAGATGAAATGAGCATGACAAAACCCTTTCTCTCTGTGTTTATACCTATAATGAATAAGAACCTAATATTTAGATCTTCATTTATGGAAGAAAACTTTGGAAACTCCCTGCATAAGCCAGTCCTACCACCTCCATGTGTTTTCATTATGTCACTATGACTAAAGATCTAACAATTTTTTATAGCAAAATAATGATCTCCATTGACCTCAAACTCAATTGATAGTGCTGGTTGAAAATTTTGAGAACCTACTTTAGTTGCAGAATGAAAAACTAAACAAGAACACATGCCATCTCCTTTGACATCCTTACAAGCCACAAAAGGAAGTGGCTCACTAGGATGTGTGGTACACTCTTGTTATGTTGCTGCAACTAAAGATCTTGCAACTTTTCATAGTGACAAAACAACAACTGTAGATATATCTTCATCTACAGTTCCCAATGTTCACTGACCACTACATATGACTTGAAACAAGGGACCCCACCTAGACACATGTTATATTGTCACTATCATTATGAGAATTTTTTGTAAAAATTTTGATAGTGACAAAGTGTTGTTCATTGATCTCATTAGATCAGATGGTTGAGAAGATGCAGGCCCACTGAGGTATTTATAATGTGAAGCAACCTGAAGACTTAGGATATAAATATAACCCAAGGTTTTAAATGTATCTTTATAATATTAGAGTGTTTGAAAATTTGAAAATTTGAAAAGATATGACCGTTGGCCATGCTTGAAATGTAAAAATCAAATTTTGGCAAAAGGGAAAAAATGGATAACATTTACTCACCCAATAAAATTTTTGTTTCCTATTATGCACTACACATAAAAAAAGAAGGAGAAATAGTGTTAAGGCTTCAAAAGGAGATGATGTTGAATGGTCTAGCAAGTGTGTGTGGTATGCTAGCCCACCCATCAAAGATGAATTGAATGGTCTATCAAGTATGTGTGGCATGCTAGTAAATCCATCAAAGGATATAACTTCAAGGGAACTCAATGTTCCAAAAAGAAGAATTAAAAATGACCCAAGCATAAGGATGTGTGTGTCATTAGGTGACTAGAAAAAGATTAGGCTTCTAGACTATTAGTAGTCCAAAGAAGAATTGAAAGCATGGATTGGGCCTCCGAAATTGTCAGTAGTTTAGACAAAGCTCCAAAGAGATCAAGCCACTAGAAATTGTTAGGAGTTCTAGGAAATAGATAATGCATAGAAAGAAATATAAATGAATCAAAAATGCATAGATTTGATAATAACTCATAAACCATACCAAGAATACAAGGCTAAAGTAGTCAAGCCATACTTAGAATTTGTATTTTCTACTCTTTGATAAAAAAGAATGAGTGGAGTGTATGCCCCCATGTTAAAGAGATTCAAAATACCTTAAAATAAGAGCAATAACTTTAATGGAAGCATACATGAATCAATTATAAATATTTCCAATATGAGATGCTCACAAGAAGAAGAACATGTCAAGGGAAATCGACACATAACAAAATGAGAGAACACATAGGGATCTACTAACTTTTGGGTTAATATGATAATATGAAATAGTTTATCAAGTATGAAACATCATCATTCCCCAAAGAAAGTAGAACTACAACACAATGGAGGATTAGACATGCACGAGTTACAAAGAAGTGGAGGATTAGTCTTGCATGAGTTACAAAGAAGATTCTTTTTGGCCAATAACATGGAGACCAAAAAGAACTAATGCTACCATATCATAAAAAACCAAGAAGACTATACAAGAGTACTAGTACGAACAATAGAATGTGTATTAAAAAAATATAAAAAAATATAGAAGAAGATAGATATAAATAGAAGAATGTATATGATGGTTTAGTTACTTTACCCTCTTATGCTAAGAAAGAAACAAGGATCATCTCAAGAAATATAAACAATACATATAATAAAAAGCACAAAATGGCAGGGGGGAGGGGGGTAAACACAACATGAAAACAAAAAGTATAAGTTATGCGAATAAGAAGGTTGTAGAAGCTTCAAAGAAGGTAAATCAAATGCAACCTTCTAATTCCACTTTGCCTTTAGGCACAGATGGAAAGACTGTTCCTCAGGATGAGCTGTTGAAGATAGCCCTGAATTCCTCTCTAGTCATTAGGGAGCGGCAAATGATTAATGTCCATCCCCAACTGATTGAAGGTACTTTGGTTAAGGAAAGGTTGGATCCTCAAGTGATTTCAGGAGATGTAGAAGGCAAGGATGCCCCAAAGCAGGCTGTTCAAGAGGCTATGATGTTAAGTTCTCCACTTTCTGTGGGAGGGCTTGACCTGGCTTCCATTGAGGAGGAGAAGGATAGAGTTAATAGGGATATTATCATCTATCAAGACCTAAAGGAAAATCTTGTTTCCTCTATAGCTGGAGGGACCAGTATAGATAAGATGGATGTTTTGGTGAAGGATCTGGACTAGTGGGAGGATCTTCCAAGCAACCCAAAGTTTGCTCTCAAGGCTTCTATGTTGTTGAATTTTAGCATGGAGAGTGAAGTTCTTCTATCCCCAAAGCCCAAGAAGAAAAATGTTAGAGAACCTTCTTTGGCCTCTCCAGTGGAGACTAGGAGCAGCTGCAAACTAGATGTGGGCTTAGGAGCCAAAAGAGGTAGAAAATCAAAGAAGGAAGCTAGAGAGGAGGAGACCAGAGGAAGCTTGGTGAATGGGTGCCAAAGAACTCTTTAGGAGTGTTCCAAGAATTAAATATGAAGATCATATCATGGAATATTAGGGGCCTTAATGGAGCCCATAAGCAAGAAATTATCAGCAACTTGATGAGAGATCAGCGACTAGACATCTTGATGATCCATGAAACTAAGATGAAAAAGGAATTTTTGGGGAAGATTAAGTTTAGCAACTTGATGAGTGGGGAGGCTTCAGACTCTGATGGTGCCTCTAGATGTCTGCTGACCCCTTTTAACACCAAAAATTTTAGAATGGAATCTACTTACAATGAAGGTAATATTCTTTTGTGTAAAGTTTTTCATATCCCTTCCAATGATTGCTGGTTCTTGCTGAATTTATATGCTCCCAACAATAAGAGAGAAAGAAAGAATTACTAGACTAGAGCTTGAAGTATACTGTAGAGTAGAAATTTAAAGAAAGGAATTATTGTGGGTGACTTTAACACTCCTCTATTGGATGAGGAGAAGAAGGGAGGTCTACCTTCGGATTGGAAAAGTAAATATGACCTATCAAACTTCATTAATGGTCTAGAATTTTTGGATATGGACCTCATGGGAGGTACTTTTACTTGGTCAAATAAAAACATTGGTCAAGACTATATTCAAGTCAGACTGGATAGAGCACTTATTGCTCCCGATTGGCTGCAATCTTCCTCTTGCAAATTAGCTCTTTTGCCTAGAGTGGGTTTTGATCACTCCCCTATTTCCCTTTTAGTTGTTCCTATAGGCCCCAAAATGCCTCCCCCTTTTCATTTTGAAAAAAATATGGACCTCCCACCTTGATCTTTTAGACAAGATTAAGCTCTGGTGGAGTATTGATGTGGAAGGGACAACTATGTACAGGGTAGCTAGAAAACTTAGCAATGTTAAAAGAATGGTTAAAGCTTGGAACAAGTTTGATTTTGGCCACATATTCTTTAAGAATGAAGTCCTATCTAACAATCTTTCTTCTATCTAAGCCTCTACTTAGGAGGATGGGTATGATGAGTTAAATAGGGAGGTTGAGTTGTCTATCCTTTTAGAATTACACAATATTATCAGTATAGAGGAGAAGTTCTGGAAACAAAGATTAAGGGTTAACTAGCTCAAAGAGGGAGACCAGAATATGAAGTTTTTTCATCTTACTACTCTAAAACATTGAGCTAATAAAAAAAATCACAGGTTTAAAGAAAAGACATGTTATGCTAACCAAGGATGATGAAATCTCAATTGAAGCTATTTCTTTCTTCTCCTCCCTGTTGTCTTGGGATCCTATGCTATCCAAAGTGGATCAAGATGACATTCTTTTCTACATCCCTCAGATCATCCATCCTCACCATAATAAAATTCTTCGAGCCATTCCCTTTGATTCGAAAGTTAGAGAAGCACCTTCTCTTTGTTGGCTGATAAATCTCCTAGCCCTGATGGTTTCCCTACTTTCTTTCTCCAATTGTTTTGGCCAGTTTTGATGAAGGATGTGGTGAAGGCTATTCAGGAATCCTTTGGGGCCAGAAGCTTTCTAAAGGAGATTAACTCTACTTTTTTAGTTCTCATTCCTAAAGTTCCTGGAGTCAATTCCTTGGACAAGTTTAGACCAATTAGCCTATGCAATTCTTTTTACAAGATCATTTTGAAGGTACTTACTTCCAAGTTGCTCAAGATTCTCCCTTTGATAATATCTTATAAGAAAATTGGTTTTTTCCTGGGTAGACAAATTTTAGACTCGATAATGATGGTGCATGAAGTGATTCACTCTATGGAAGCTGGAAAAGGGGAAGGGATGTTACTTAAACTAGAACTATCAAAAGCCTATGACTGGGTTGACTGGTCTTTCCTAGATATGGTGCTTAAGGCTTTTGGGTTTGATGACAAAACATGTGAGCTAATTTCATAGCTAGTAACTACTTCCTCACTTGTTGTTTTAGTTAATGGATCCCCCTTTGATTTTTTCAAACCTTCTTGTGGTCTTCATCAAGGGGATCTTCTTTTGCCTATTTTCTTCATAATCTTGGTGGAATGCATAGGCAAACTTATTGAGAAGAATAAGAAGGAAGGGAGAATCAAAGGTATTAAACCTTCTTCTAAAAGAACCCCTTTTATGCATTAGCAATTTGTTGATGATACTATAATGGGAGGGGAAGCTATTGTTAAGGAGGCAAATACAATGAAGGACATCTTGGATACTTACTCTAGAGGGTCGGGACAACTCATCAACTAGGATAAGAGTTCTATTTTCTTTATCAACACTCTTGAGGACATACAGAAGAAAATCTCCAAAATTCTGGGATGTAGTGTGGGGAAGCTTCCCTCTACCTATCTTGGACTCCCTTTAGGCACAAATCCTTCTAATTCTTTTTGGAACGACATTATGGATAGATTCAGTAAGAAGATGGTTGGTTGGAAAGGGGCTTCTCTAAGCGAAGCTGGAAGATACCAATTGGTTAATTCCACCCTTCAAAACATGCCTATTTATGCTTTGAGCCTTTTTGTGATCCCTATGAAATTTGTTGAGAGGATGGAATAAATTTAAAGAGACTTCTTATGGATGGGGACTAAAAGGAATAAAAGGTATCCCCTAGTTGCTTGGGAAAAAGTCTGCCTCCCAAAGAAAAATGGAGTTCTTGGCATCAGGAAGCTAACTCACCTCAACAAGGCTCTTTTGGCTAAGAAAATATGGCATATCTTTAGTAGCACAGGGGAATGGAGAGACATTTTGGTAAACAAGTACACACTAGTACATTTGGGCTCATTTTTTGACCTTTATTGGTCGAAATTTGGACCTAGTTTTTGACCAAATTTGACCAATAAAAAATTTTTGCCAAAAATTTGACCAACCTACTGGTTGGTCAAAATTTGACCAATACGTTGGTCAAAAAATGTTGAAATTGTTAACACATTTTCTACCATTCATTGGTCAAACTTTCGACCAATGCTTGGTAGAAATCTTTAGTAGAGTATTGGTAGAACATTTTTTGGTCAATATTTTGACCAACTAGTAGGTTGGTCAAAATGTTGACCAATACGGTGGTCAAAAAATGTTGGAATTGTTAGCACATTTTCTACCATTCATTGGTCAAACTTTCAACCAATGCTTGGTAGAAAACTACAGGGCATTGGTCAAAATTTTGACCAATGCTTGGTAGAAAACTACATGGCATTGGTCAAAATTTTGACCAATGCTCGGTAGAAAACTACATGGCATTGGTCAAAATTTTAACCAATGCTTAGTCAAAAATTTTTGGCGGCTCGCAATTATTGAGCTCCACTTCAGCAATGGCCCTTCCTGTGAAATTTCCATCTAAAACCTTTCTAATTAGATAATGTGTTATGAGCTCTTCATCATTTTATATGATCATCTAAAAATTGTGTCACTCTAAGCTCTCAACTATTTCCTCTTGATTGATTGGACTTGCTAAGTTGGCTTGCCAACTTGCCTCACTAAGTTGATTGTTCAAGTATGCTCGCCAAGTTGACTCTTTGAGTTTGGTCATCAAGTCACCCCACCAAAGTGCCTCATCAAGGTCAATCTTTAGGTTCACTCATCAAGCTTGCTCACCAAGTCAGCTTGCCATGTCAAATCTCTAAGTGGCCTTGCTGAGTCAACTCACCCACTTGCCCCACTAAGTTGCCACTTTAAGCCCACTCACCATGTTAGATTGTCAGGCCAGCTCCCCAAGTCAGCTCGCCAAGTCAACAATTGAAGTACGCTCACCAAGTCAACTTTCTAAGTTCACTCATCAAGTTTTCCCCCTAAGCCAACTCTCCAAGTGAGCTCACCAAGTCACCCCCACTTGCCCCACCAACTCACCATTTTAAGTTGATTTTCCATGTCAGCTCGCTAAGCTGACTCCCCTAGTTAGCTCATCAAGCCAACAATTCAAGTATGGTCACCAAGTTGACTCTTTATGTTCACCCACCAAGTCTACCCCCTAAGTCAAGTCAACTAGTCACCCCCACCCAGTCACCTCAACGAGTTGACTCTTTAAGTTAGCTCACCAAGTCAGCTCACCTAATGGTTTTACCACCTTGCCTCAGCAAGTTGGCTCTTTATGTGTGCTTGCCAAGTTGCCCTACTAAGTTGCTTCTCTAAGCCAACTCACAATGTTAGCTCACTTGTTCAGCTCACCAAGTCAACTTTTCAAGTACGCTCACCAGGTGGGCTCACTAGGTCACCCCACCAAGTCATGTCAACAAGTCAATTGTTCAAGTATATGCTCACCAAGTTGACTCTAAGTTCTCTCATCAAGTCACCTCACTACGTCACTTCAACGAGTTGACTCCTTAAGTTTTCTCACCAAATTAGCTCTCCAAGTTGTCTCACCAAGTCAACTCACCATCTCATCTCACCAAGTGGGGCTCTCTACATAGGCTCACCAATCTACCCCACCAAGTCACCTCTTTAAGGCCACTGACAATGTTGACTTGCTAGGTCTATTCCCAAAGTTGACTGACCGAGTCAACTGTTCAAGTATGCTCACCAAGTCGCCTCACCAAGTCGACTCTTTAAGTTTTCTCACCAAGTCTACTCACCATGTCAGCTCACTGAGTCAGCTCACCAAGTCTCCCCTCCAAGTCGCTTGAAGCAAAGAAAAATTTGGTGTCATTCAAACTTACCATATTTGAAGGGATATAGTGGCTGAAAGTGCATATTAGATTCATGGCACTGAATATGATGGCTAGAAATTGCATATTAAACTCATGTAGGATAATATCAGTCTTTCTATTACAGATCATACTTCATATCATACCTTAAAGTGGTCATTTACTAGTCCCAAAATGGTCTACAAATGCCTACAATAGCTAGCTAACATCTAGATGTGATACATGTTGATTATATGGCATTAAAACCTATGGATTGAATTGTTATAGTTTGATTTGTGATTGATAATAGGTTTGTAATCTCTCTTTTTGGTCTTATCAGTAAACAATAAACTCATATTTTGTCATATCATTTAGCTGTACATGTTTTGATTCATTGCATAGTCATTTCCTTTAATCATTTGTAATGTGTTATCATAAACAAGCATCAAAGTGAGCTCATTCTCATGAAGAGGGAACATGAATACCAGAAATATCATTAGAACCATTTTCATTGGAGCTAATAAAACAAGCACATTAAGCTCTAAACCTTTTTTGTGTTCCTCAAGTTAAATGCTTGCAAAACCAACCTTCAATAACACCATTTTCAGGCTGCATATAAATGTCCATGGTACTATCCTCATTTTCCTTACCAGCATAATCATTTTTCAAGGGTGGGACTTAGTTTTCATTTTATCCTCGTGTGCACCTACTTGCAACAGGGTGAACAATGACACAACATTCCTCAACAGAATAAAAGCCTTGGATTACACATCTAGTAGATGCTAAGTTTTAACTTTTTATTCTTTGATTGAAATTTTGCTTCAGTACTAGTGTGACCTTTTCACACCTTCATAACCATTATTGCTTCATGGCACTGTCCTCACTGTCCTTACCAACATAATCATTTTTTAGGTCTAAACAAGTTGATTTTTTTTGACACTTAGTCAAGTTTCCACATTTGTTGTAGATGGAGCTAGAGAGGAGCTTGATTAATGCCCTCCTCTTGAGGCTCCAAACCCAAATTTGTCACAATTTCCTTAGTTTTGATACAAAAACTAGATGCTTGCAAATTCTAAACAATGTTATGTGTTCAAGCATCATCATTGTTAGTATTCACTTAGCAAAAAACATCCCTCTATTCATAAATTCATTTCCTATAAAGAGTGAACAGAGAAACGAATAGTGGGTGACTCATGAACAAACATAGTGATGGTCTTAAACAATGTTGTATGGTAAATTTCAAAATGATATCCAAGATGTGACCAAGCTTCCTTCATGATGCTCCAGATTTTCCTATTCGAATATTGCCAATTTTTTAAATGCAAGGTAAATACCATTCCATCAACTTTGATTACTATATTATCCATATTAAAAGCTCTAATCATTTGGAGGACAAGAAGTGGATCTTCAAAACCTATTTGTCTGGGATGAAGTAATTTTGTTGCTTCTATCAACAATTTAACACCTTATCAGAAGAACCACAAATGACATAGGCAATAAAATATTCCAAGTCTCCTCTAAGATGTTCCTGATTTCTTTAACACCAGGTGACTACCATTGGCATTGATTTACCATATTATCCATATTACAACTTTACTACTCTAAAATGATGTCTAATAAATACAAATTCAAAGCCAGTACTTTAAAATGAAGTTAAATCAGTCCAGGAGTAAATGCCAGTACTTTAAAATGAAGTTAAATCAGTCTAGGAGTTAGAGTAGCAACACCCTGGAAAAAGATTCATGAGAAAACATATTAGCATTGATCTTCAGCTAACTCATAATTTATTGATTAGAATTGCATAACGTCTATCTTTATCCACATCCTCAATCACCTTTTTTTTCTCATCCATTGGTGGGAGCAGAATCTGCAATCAGGTAGAAACCAATTCTCATGTGATCTCCACATGCATTAATTTTTGTTAAAAACATATAGGCAAAATAGTATATAATTTTTTATATCAGAGTTCATATCTTGATTCTCCACATCTTATTAGTGAATTTTGAATTGACTTCAAAGACATCTATTTGTGCCACAGTTTTTGTATTTGGCTCTTTATTAAGAATTTTATGTTTCACACATAAAAGAGAATGTAGCAATCTGACAATATCTTCATCAGTCAAATTCAATCGAGTCTTCACTTCTCAGTAACTTAGCCTTTTAGATACATTGAATAAAAAGAATGCTGATGCCTGCATATCATAACCACAGAGTAAGTTATGGAAGGAAAAAGAAGTGAATTCCAGATATATCAAGGAAACTGACACTGATAAATGTGATGTATTCACTTTGCATATTTATGGTTTCTATAACACATCAATTTTAGTTTTCCTTTAAATAGATAGTATAAGTAGAAAATGAATCAAATTATCAATGTATGGTCATTAATAATTAATGAAATTAACCATTGCTTTAACTTATCCTACCCTACTAATTCTTAAACAGAAACTGGAAGAAGAAATTCCCAATAATGATCAATAGAAAATGACCTATAATGCCATTTTATATGAATAAAGGAATCTAACTATCAGCCAGTAATCAACAAAAAAGGAAATTACCTGGTAAGCAGTAACAACAAGTTCCATAGGCTTAGGGTAAAACTTTCCATTAATATTACAAGTACCCAGAGATTATATCCATATAAGCTTTCTATTCTTTGTCTTTGTTTGATAGAACTACTTGAACACCTCTACACATCTTACCTGCATGAAGTAGCAAAGGTCAAAATGTTAAACTGCTTCAAAAATTGGCAAATTTAAAAGGTATATTGTATACAAAATGGGCATACCATTTTAGCTGGCAGGTTAAGATCAAATGATTTGTAACTCGGCCAAAAGCCAATTGTCAAAACTATCACAGTCAAGTCTATGCCAGGATGTGCTTGAGAATTTTCATTAAGATAATTGTCAAAATGCCCTTGGTTCTCCTTTGCTAATGTTAAATCCATGACCTACATACAAACACATAGATTTTTACACAATTTACAATTAGATTAACTTCATTAATAAGAATCAAAGTGAGTTTGTTATTTATGTATGATGCAGCATAGCATTCCCTCCTTTTTAGAAGTAAACTAACCACCACATTGTTGCTTCAGCTTTGTCAATATGCTTCTTTCATGATCATCATTTGCACTTTTATCAAACAAAAGTCTCTATGCAAGCTTCTTCCTGCAATTTCGATAAATATTAATTATATATCACAACACATAACAAGACAAAGTCCTAAATTTTAAAATAGCATTATATGGATGAAGATTGTCATTCACGTCATGAATTCCAAATGTGTAAAGTTGCCATTCCTCATGCTTTATGGCCTTTGGAAGATTTTGGGTTAATCTATACTTGATAATTCCAAACAATAGTCATTTAAATTTTTTTAAAGCAATTAAAACTAGACTAGTACAAAAAGAAATTGAACCATATATTAAGAATATGGAGTATGTAACCTGGACATACCAAAATAGAAAATGTATCATATTCTAATAAACATAACTCTACTATTATAAACATTGGATTAGATTGTTTGAAGTAATAAAGGTGAACCAGCTAAATAATGGGCTAATAAAACATGCTTTATTGCTAGTGAGAAGCATTAAAAACTAGATTAATGGTATGTTAGCTTGCACACCTAGATTCTGGGTTAGTTCAACCATGGAGATTCTCAAGGTCCTGTCAAATGGGTCATACCAAACAACCCTTCTATTCTACAAACCTCAATGGGTGGTCCACATTGATTGTCCAAGCAACTACCTCCTCAGGGAATCGACATAGCAGATGTCTATGTACCAACTTTTGGTGCCTTCTACATTAAAGAAACCTATTTTGAAGATATTTCCTTGTACCAAGAAACCTTTTGGACAGAGAACTGCCTATCAATTGAGTCAATCATTTCTTTTCAATTTGTATAATATGTTCTATTGAAACACACATTAATTACCTCTTTTGGCTGTTATAATTAGATGCCCCAGTCTTTCGAGGGTGACCTTGATGGCAACCCCCCCTATGCTTGTTTGGGGCACAAACATAAGTGTTCAAGATGTCAATCAAGCAGTTTAGCACTTTTTGAGGAATTTTAGGGATGATCCTTCAGACCTTGAGGGGAAATACATGAGGCTCTTGGAACAGGTTCAAATTTGTCCCTACTGGCTTCTTATGGTTACCATCTAGTCTCATTTCAAATTATTGGTTGAGCACATTTTCTTTTGTATTCACTTCATTTAGTTGATTTCTCATTTCAACAATGGAAGTTGAAGGTGATTCATTGGATATTGATGCAATGAACACCTTCAAATATGATGAAAACCTTTATGGAAAGATGGTTAGATATCCTCTTGAAGTTCTTTCCATTTTTGACATTGTATTGATGGATGTAGTTGTTCACCTCAAGCCTTTGTGGGAGAACCACATACAGGTGACTAAATTGTATGTTTGGAAAAATATGTTTTGTGAGTTAGTATGTTTTCATTTAATGACTTTGTTGTTTCAGATTTTTTTTATTTATGCACATAAATATGCCTCAGACTTACATATAACTGCCATTGCATTCAGGCAAGAATATTCAATCTTAGAGATATAGTTAACATACAAGATCTGAATCCATCACATAGGCAATGCTTTTTAAAGTTACATCTTCATTGTTCAATGCTATTTGAAAAATCTAATAAGGGGTTTTTGTTGTCTTTGAAATCTAGATATTGAGAAGATGGTTTCTATCAAAGGAATGATAATTCAATGCAGCTCAATTATACTAGAAATCAAAGAAGCATTCTTTAGGTGCCTTATTTGTGGATATTCTCTAGCACCAGTACCTATTGATAGAGGTAATTCATTGGATTGCAATTGAACTGTTAATATAATAGTTAATTGTGTCTTCATTCTATGTTATGTTTGTTTCTCAATTCTATTTTGCATAAACTATGGTAGCGAATCTAAGGCTTTAAATAGATTCATGCTTATAAAAGTGATCTCAGAAGCTTTTAGATTCCAAGATTTTGCAAATAAGATCTTACTCCTTATTGTGACATGACCACTATTGATCTGCTCTTTGTAACCTTAATTAGAACTAATAGGACACCGTACATGAGGTTCTTCTCACATTGAGATGTTTTGTTGATGAAAGCTATATATGAGAGAGCACATTTTTTTAGTGTGAAAAAATCCCTATATGAGAACTTTCACACCAAATTTTATTCTCATATTCCATGAGAATCTTCTACCAAATTTTGTCAAACGTATTTCATGTTTTTAAAAAAAATCTCATATCTTTGCTTCACTATGTACAATGGTACTTGCTGTCTAAAAGTGTTTTTGCTGGATTTGTATTCACATCCTATTTTATGCTTCAAATTATTAGGTTAGATTGATGAACCTACACATTGTGCAAGGCCAGAATGTGCTACTATGAATTCTTTGACATTGATGCATAACATATGTAGGTAGGAACTTGTTGATTTTAGTTTATGCATGATTTGAAGCTACATTTTCAAGACTTTGAAGGAAACTATATCCTTTTACTTTGTGGTTATGTTTGATGATAAGTAGATTGTAAGGCTGCAAGAAATGCCTGATGCCATTCCAGAGGGGGAAATCCTACACACTATTAGCTTGCTGATGCATGACAAACTTGTTGATGCAACCAAACCTAGTGATTGAATCAAGGTGTGTCTGACATTACATGATATATGAATTCTACACTCGTTTTTATTGCCAAGTGTTAGCATTTGAAGGTTGACATTGGTTTTTTTTTGTAGGTTACTGGGATTTTCAGAGCTATGACAGTTAGAGTGGGACCAAAACAAAGGATTGTGAAATCTCTATTTAAAGCAAAACTCTAAAGCGTATCTTAGTCCATTTAAGTTGGAAATGAGGACCTTAATGCTATATTCTATGATTTCTAATTCTAATTTTTAAATCATTTGCTGGTGCAGACCTACATCGATTGCCTTCATCTAAAAAAGGCAGACAAGACAAGATTATGAGCTGAAGAACCAATGGAACGTAGTACCAATAGTGACAGCTTTACCTCTTTTGAAGAGGGTGATATGTCACCAGCTGATTATGAAGCTAAGGTATAAACTCATACTTTTTACCTTTTGCATATAACATGAATTTTGCAAGCTCTAAAATTAAATTTTGACTACCAATTTCCAAATTGAGAAGTTGAAAGAACTATCTCACATGCCCGATATCTATGAGAGGCTAACTAGGTCGTTAGCTCTAAGTGTTTAGGAGCTAGAAGATGTAAAGAAATGGCTCTTGTGCTAGGTATCTTTCTTTTCATTCATGTTTGATTAATTAGAAATTTGTTGCATGTTCTTTGAACCATATGTTAACCATTATACTTCTTAAACAGCTTTTCAGGGGAACTGCAGTAAAACTAGCTTCAGGCGCTACTTTTCATGGTGATATCAACATCCTACTTGTTGGGGATCTAGGTACAAGTAAGTCTCAACTACTTTAGTATGTTCATAAGTTGGCTCCTCGAGGCATTTATAGAAGTGGTCGTGGAAGCTCTGCGATTGGTTTGACTGCTTATGTATCTTTGACCGCTTATGTATCAAAGGATCCTGAAACTAGTGAAACAGTAAGTTATTAACTCAATTTGTTGATCATTGAGCTCTTTGGGCTGCCTGCTCCCCCACTGCTACCTACCACTTTATTCTATATAAACTGCTTATTTCTTTGAACTCAACAAGTTCTAGAAAGTGGAGCATTGGTAATGAGTGATAGGGGTATTTGTTGCATAGACGAGTTTGACAAGATGTCAGACAATGCTCATAGCATGTTACATGTGGTGTGAATTTTCTCAAAGCTCTTTTAATCATGTGCTTTTAGTGGTTTCTTGAATTCGTAATGTATGTTGTTGGTTGACTTGTATATTAATGTTTGGTCATTCCTTTGAAGTAGGTTATGGAACAACAAACAATGTCAATTGCAAAGGCTGGGATCATAGCATCTTTGAATGCAAGAACATCTATTTTAGCTTGTGCATATCCTAGTGGTTTATGCTACAACCCTAGATTTTCAATGATTGACAATATCCAACTTCCTCCAACACTGCTTTCTAGGTGGAGTATGTCTGGTTTTAGAATTCAAGCTGGAGAATTTATTTGTTGTCACTCAAGTATAAAAGAATCACAAAAAATGCCTGCAGGTTTGATTTGATCTACCTAGTGCTTGATAAAGCTAATGAACAAATGGACAAGCACCTTGCAAGGCATCTTTTTGCATTACATTATGACGAGCCAAAGGTAAGTTCTAATGTGGTCAATACTATGTAGTAATTAATGGGGGGTCCAATGACCTAATATTTTTGATGTGAACTACATTATGATTCTAGGACCAAACATTGGATGCATTCAACCTCCTGACTCTCACTTTGTATATCACTTATGCAAGACAACATATACATCCTAAGATATCTGATGAGGTAGCAGAAGATCTGATTCATGGTTATGTTGAAATGCATAGGAAGGGAAACTTCCCTGGCAGTAGCAAGAAGGTCAGCTCAATATATTCACAAATTCAATTTCTGTATAGTATGCTTACAAGTTACACAAGTGAAAAAAGTAACAGTATATCTCATACTTCTACTGAAGAATGCATCTAGATGCAAGGCAATTCTCATGTTATGTTAACTTGTTCTCATGAATGAATTGTATAGGTTATGACAATGACTCCATGCCAAATTGAAAGCTTAATAAGAATAAGTGAAGCCCTTGCCAGCATCATATTCTCTGAGTGGGTAAGAAAATCCTATGTAGACAAAAGTGGGTTACATTCCTAAATGTTTTAAAGCTAGATTGAGGCAATAAAAATATATCTTACATTCCAATTCTGCAGGTTGAAAGGTGCGATGTGGAAAAATCATTCTGGCTTCTTGAAGTTGCACTTCAACAATCTTCCATCGATCATTCAACTAGTAACCATTGTGCATCCTTGGCAATGAGGATTGTCAGTTCATTTGGTTGTATATTGAATGCATTATCACTACAAAATTAGTCATCTCTGAAAGAACTATGTTAATTGGAAGCCACTAAATGCATTTGAGTGTCATGGTTACAAGGACCATTGACATGGATCCCATAAACATGGGAGTCTTAGCCAGTGAAAGAATGAAACAAGCCAATCTTGTTTCATCACTGAGGATTCTTGTCATGAAAAGGATGCAGGCAAGGGGACCATCAACCCATATTATTGAGGTAACATTCTTTATATTGCCCTAAATAGTGTTGAGAAAATTGTTGGTATGGCACCTAACCAGATATGAATTAATGCAATCACAGTTGATGGAGGAAATGCACAAATAGAGATCCAAGGAAATCAGCTTGAATGATATAAGTAATTCTTTGTTGTGGGTAAATTTCAAGCTATTTGTAGCTTCATTTTCCTAGGGGAAATGAATACATTATGAGTTATGTTGTTCAATTTCAGATTCGTAATGCAATTGGAAACCTTGTGAGTGAGGGATTTGTTACAAATCATGGGGACAATGTGAAGATGACCTGAATGAGTTTTGAGGATGATATGGCCCCTATAATAATTAGTAATGAAGTATCTAATAAGACTATGGTTAGTGTGTTGTGACAAACTATTTTAATATGCCCTGAGCTTCATGCTCTGTAGTACATCGATGGGTGCTTTCTCTTGTAAAAACATCCAAAAAATTGAAGGAATCCAAAGCCTGGATGTACTATCTATGACAAAGACAACCACCGAGGTAATGATGGATATCTTATAATTGTTTCTCAAATAAAAGGATGATAATTCTAAATTATGAGAATCATTGGTGTTTTGTTCTATCAAGTTTTGGAGTGAGGAAAAAGTAATTGCAATTATAAAGATTTTTTTTTCGACCAACGTAACGGAAAAAGTTCATTTTAATGTTCACAATGGCGTTTGTCCTCTCCCTCTAGTTTCATGTGGTTACCTAAATATAAAAAGAGCAATTTATTTTAATATATATTTTAAATTAAATATAAAGAGGAAAAATTTGAATCTAATCTTGATGTAGTGATGATTCTATGGTGGTGACTTCAACAATTGAGAATGCTAAATATCATTAGCAGCTTGTCTTCCATACACACCAATGATGTCAATCATGGTGCTATTAAGACTTGGTTTGCTATGAATAGCTACAAGGGAGAAACAATAAAAGTGCAGAATGCAGATGAATTTACTTGGCACAATGCATCATATGCTCTACTATGAAGCAACTACAAGATGTCCAAATACATAGCTATTAGCTATTTCTCTAGATATGATCATAATAAGTTTTCAAGATGTAGAACATTGTTATTATAAACTTGAAACACTTATAAGGAAAAGGGACCAATAAAAAAAGACGGTGAAGAATCATTATCAAATTCGAAAGTCATTATTCAAAATTTATGAATCAAAGGGAATCGCAATGTACAAGATATTATAGAGGTGAATTCAAAAGCTTTATAAGAGTCTAGCAATCATGACCATGATACATCGCAAGGATAATCTCTAATAAATGCTACCCACAGTCAGTTTCAAGCTAGAGAATTCAGGAAAGAATAGGGATTGTTTGAAATTACTCGGATGCAGTACTGATGCAAATTCCTTCTATAGTACTGATGCAAATTTAATTTATTCAACTATATATCTACTGTTTTAAATTTATAGACTGAGATTTATATGTAGTACAACTAAATGTTTCAACTATTATACAACCAGCCCTGCTGAGCTGAAGCAATTGAGTGTCATGAATACATTCTTGATAAGAAAATATAATTATTGTAGTACATAGTACAACTATTTTTTATAACACTCAAATTTATGTTTGAGATTATAGATTCTCTACCTAAAATTTGGATTTTTTGACAGGAAAATCAATAAAAACTAATTAATTGAGAGTCTGAGCTGTAGATCCCACCACAGCACAAGGAATTCTAGTTTATTTTTCTTCCTTCAATTGAATTTCCATTGGACCAATCTCAGATTGCTCGAAATCATTTTGCCTCCTCCTGCAATCCAACAAGGAGTGTGTATCAAATCTAGCAAATTTATAAATAATCAAGTCATCTACACAATCATGTTCATCTCATTTCAAGATCAAAAAATACATAGTTAAATGTAGTTGAATCATGGTGTCATTAAAAAAAAGAATGCATGTTGAAGGAGATTTTACTCCAAAGTTCAATCAAGGTTCAAGATAAATAATTGCCTTAGATTTCCATATTGGAAAAGATAATCCAAGTTTTGGGGCTAGATATCATTAGTGTCGAGTTTGTGCAGATTGACCAAATGGATAATGGTTAGATTTTTCTACATGGAACTGAAAGACATTGTTTGAGGGTTTGATGAAAAAGATTTGTTTTTGAGCATGTAGATTGATGTATCTTTGAATAGGATGCAGGAGCTCAGTGACAAACTATTTGCCAAAGTACAAGAGGAATGAGTTATTTCTAATTGCCTTAAATTTTCTACGTGTTGAGTTTCTCCTCAATATAGAAGTTGTTGTGAAGGTCCTCCAAGAATGAATAGGGAATGAAATTGAAGAAGTATAGGAATCTCCAAGGTAAGTTTATAAAGTTTCTATTGAATTTTAATATATCAGAATGTGCAAAATAAAATTCTGCAACAAAGATTTATGCATAGAGTCATTGTCTAGATTTCACAGTAAGGTAAAGATAGGATTATGGTTATGATAAACCCATCTAATGATAATACAAGGAAAATTTGGAATGTGTTTGGTCATTAATAGGCTTGAATTTTCAGAACTGTGCATAGAAGCTAGCATGTGGGAAGTCTCCAATTTTGACAACTTGATAGTACTAATTTCATTCAACTTCTTTGACAACATTTTTGAGCAACTGTTTTAATTGTATTTTAAAAATTTATAGTTCGGAGTTTAGCTATTCAAATTAATTAAATAATCTTAAGTATAGAATTATAAAGAGTCTTTAGCAATTCAAAATGATAATTTTTACTTCTAAAAATCTCTACTATATTTACTTACCGTTGTTCATTTTTGGCATATTACCTATTTAAGTTGCAATACTTCAACCTTGTAAGTGTCACATCAATACAATGGGTACTAAACAAACAATTTAAGTTGATGAGAAATGGTTGTTATGAATTCAAATTGTAAGTGTCATGTCAATGCATTGGGTATTAAACAAACAATTCAATCTGATGAGTATGGGTTTTTATGAACCACAACTCATGAAATATGTATTAAGTCCATACCTGCTATTGACAATGAGTATGGGTTTTTTTCTAAGAACATACCTATTGTTTACAGTCAGTAAGTTTCTATATTGTCTAAGAAATTTGAAGCAATGAGCCAAAGTCACACGATTGAAGATGATCATTGTCCCCTCAAAGCCCCATCATTTGATAAATTGTTGCATTGAAATATGATCTAGAAAGGGCCTTTCCACATAGTATATTGGCACTATTTGGCAATCATCAATCATGTGGTTATTGCAAAGAGGCTAAGGACCAAACATGGAATCATGGAGATAGTGCATGGATGTACAAGGAAAATTTGTTGCTCTTTAGCTACTAATCTTGCTTTGTGCTTGTCAATTAAAATATTATTTTTAAACTTGATCTTAATACTTTTTATAATCAATGGCTTTCTTTCCAATGTCTATCTCTCGACTCAACACATTTTTTCATTTTTCTTTCCTTCTTGCTTCATCATAAATACTTGGTTCAGAAGTGCTTATGGTGTTCTTCTTGCTAAGATTATGAAGTGGACAATGACTTTCATTCTAGATAATCAAACGTTTGGCTCAACTTTTTTGGGTAAGTGTGATGATATGTAGTGCACTATAAATTTTCTCTTCAATGAAAGGATTAACACCTCTAATTTTCAAATGGCGATCAACCAGAACCAGCTGACAATCTAACCTTAAAAATTCATTTTATGCCAAATTCTAATCATAGTTAAAGACATTTAGCTATTGGAAAATGGCAAGACTATGTCTTATTTTAGATATGCAATAAAATGGGCAAGAAATGTGGAAGAACGTTAACTTTTTATCCACCAAAACATGAGTAAAATTGTATAAATTGAATGTATTTTTAAAAATAATGTCATTTCCCTTCAAAATAAATATTTTGCATGCAACTTACTTGCTAAAGATATTTCAAGTTCAGCAACTCTAATCACAGGATCCACAATAGTTGGAAGCTTTGACTTGTCTGTCAGATATGGCTTGGCCTACAACAACAAAAAATTCATTAGTATATGCATCTCAACATTTAAAAAATACATCAAGTAATTCAGGTGAGTTCCAGTCTGTAAATTAATTGGCATTTGTTTCTTCTTTAACATATTCAACAATCAAGTACAATTAATAGAAATACAAGAGCAAAACTTGGAATTCTACTAATGTCATCAATGTTTATCTTGGGTACTAGTACAAAGCCAGTAAGAAATCTGTAGTTGTACCAACCAAGATATTTACAAGACTTGATCACAAAAGGTTCATTTAGCACAAAACAACTTCAAAAATATTGTATATATACACTCTTTGATGCTTTCAAAGGGAACAATTATTTTAATGATGTTTTACTTAAGAATTGCTAGAGAAAATGATAAGCATGAAATATATTCAAGTTTTGACACTAAGGAATTGAAACATCCGCACTCAGGAATTGCCTCGAGTATTTAAATTCACTCAAATTATGCCTTACAACTTCTTCGAAAAACAATGATTTAGATATTCAGTGGTATCTTAAGTACTATATACTAGTGCTTGCACCAAGCATAGGTGCAAGAGTATAGTTGATAGTGGCATGCAGTTGATCATTTTAGAAATGTGGCAGCTAGTAGCATTTTTTTATAGAAAATCCCTATACTCTTATTTGGTAGGAAGATAATTAGAACTAAAGTAAACATGGTGTGCACAACTAGTGTCATTTGATTGTTTTCTATTTTGAGGTGTAGAATATTTGGTGGATCTTAATTTTTGTGGAAACTATTTTGAGCAAGGATATGCTAAAAATGAGTTATTCTTCTACAACCATAAATACATTATCAAATTCACCATCCAAACTATTGAGTTTGAACCAAATATCAATATGTAGTTTACGAATAGTTGGCCTAAATGGTTGTTTTTATAATTGAGAATAACATCGAGCTTGATTTGATGAGTTTTTTTTATTGACTCATAAATTTTCTAATAATTCAATAGATTAACCCATTGATAAAAAAACATGGAAAATCATTAGCTATTATTGTGGAGTTAGATCTCAACATTGGCTCTAGTATTTCTTTAGTTGGCAATTGTGCATTGGTTACATTTGGATTATCACTAGCTATTGCAGATGATGGAACTGATACTATGTATGAAGCTTCTAATATAGGAACTCCATGAGAAGATAGAGATCATTTAATGGAGATTTGGTCATGAAAAATGGGATCTCTAAAGGTGAATAGGGCTCGTTGAAGTTAAGAGGGAGAAAAATAATCTAATGAGATCCCAATTTTCTATATTGATAGTAATCATAATGAGGCCAATTCCTCCAAAGGAAGAGAAATATCTAATGTTGGTACTGTTACTTCTTTTAAATATGGTCTTTTCTCATTTCAGACCTATATGGTGAGCATGAAATTACA
Organism: Cupressus sempervirens; assembly: GCA_028749045.1. Lineage (NCBI taxonomy): Eukaryota > Viridiplantae > Streptophyta > Pinopsida > Cupressales > Cupressaceae > Cupressus > Cupressus sempervirens. The sequence continues at coordinate 506,549,586 of CM053793.1, read as the reverse complement.
GGCATAAAAGCATAGAGACTTAGAATCAACCAGTCTTGTTAGAGAAGGAATGAGTAACCCAACTACAATGGGACTTAGAGGAGCTTCATGAATTAAGACTTTTAAAGAAGTAAAGAAAGGGTCAAAATATGAATAAAACCATTTGGCTAAACTTTGTAAGAATATTCAAGGAAATTTTAAATATGATTTGTGCAAATTCAAAACTATCTTTTTGTTTGCAGTCATGTTACATCTTATTTTCATGCATTTATTGTTATGTTAATGGATTGATAAATAAGTTCAATATATTTGGAAGTGAAGTATATTTAATCCTCTTTCATTTGAAGAAAATTAGAGGTTTTGGATGAGAAATATATTGACAAATACTTTGGTTTTTGTAAAAATTGTCTTGAAACTCTTATTTATAGACCTAGTGATAAGGGTTTGATCAAATAACACATTTTGACCATGGAAAAATGCTGAGTTTTACCTTTTGGGAAATGAGATTCATGCATCTTTCAAATAATTTTTTTTTGATATTGTTTGGTTTTGTATCTTGGAAGTTATTTGACATTCTAGAGGGCAGAACTCATAAATTCTATGATAATAATAATCAGTCTCAGTGCAGAGGCCATAAATTTCTATCTAACTGTTGGATGATTCTAATTTTTGGATATGTTTTAGGAAGGTTGAATATCCACAATCCCACCACTATGATTGGTGTAATAATTTATAGTTTAAAAGTTATGAATAATAGAATCAAAATTATCAAAACTACATATGATAGTTTCATGGCAGTTAGTACGTGAAATGTTATCATATTATTTAGGTTTGGAGAATCTTGCAATGTAGGTTATAGAAAATAGATCTTAAATTCTTAATAGAATGAGTATTAATATCTATGTTCAAAAATATAAGGATGACTAATATTTTTTAGCAATATAATACATGAGTCTGTGGAACATCTTATAAAAATGGTATGTTTGTACATGGAACACTAGAAAATCTGATTCACACGGTATCCCTACATGATTACCATCCATAACACTGAATTGCTACTTTATAGGGTATGGAATTCTGAATCCATTTCCTATATTGATTTCCATTTCTATAAATTGACACAATCAGAATAAAAATGTCCAGCTAACAATCTATGCATTGTAATGTCATAAAATATTTTGAATCTTTGAAAAGGCCTAGGTCAACATACCTATTTTAGAAAATAAACCTTCAATGTCTTTAACATATCTCTCCAAATGAAAGAGAGGTGTGCAGGCCTGCTTGATCAGAGTGTTTCTGCTCACCATACAACATCCCAAATGTAAGTCTCATCTAAGAATATCCTATAAACTACATCTACTAAATAATACTACTAATAGACAAAATGTCAAATAGGTTAGTATGGAGAAAAATAATACTGAAACATATTTCAAAAGTCTCCTTGTGTGAATATTAAATAAACAAATATCATTATTGAGAAATTTCCACCATGTAGATAATTTTAAATTGAAGTTTGTGTTTACCATGTCTAGAGAAGAATGATCTAGAAATTCAAATGCTAAGATGATCTCCCCTAACTGCTATTTTTCTACAGAGAGTAGTCTTTATAAAAATCGAATGAACTTTTTAAATTTGAATACAGCTGTCAACTTGAAAATAGTTCTATGCTCCACAAAATCTGAGGTATCAATTCCTATAACATATCATCTATCATCAATTTTAAAGTGAAAGAGACCATACAAACTATTGTAAGTTGTGCCCAACTAGGACACATTTAAAATAAATTAAAATACAAATTTCAATCAAATTCATGTTAGAATCAGTCATATAAATCAATACAATTGTTCTCTTGCTAGCTCCATAATACTACAAAAATTGGTAATCATATTAGATCAACCATGGATTACATTCTTTGAAGTGTCTAAAGTAACTAGCAAAAATCATCATTTCAAAAGTAAACATGAAAAGAAAAGTGAGAGAGATTCTCATCCACTAATAGGAATGCTTGAACATTTTTCTCTATATGTTGAGCATAACTAACCTAAAATACATTCTAGTGTATTTGTAAAGATCAAGTTATCCCTCTTCAACAAACCTCTCTTGTACACTCTCCAGTTATAGTAGCCACATGGACTCTTGTAGCAATTGTACAGGCACAAAATCCAAATAATTGCTTCTCTAAAGCAAAAAAGTTTGAGCTGGGAATTCATGAGCTTTTATGCAAGTATTTTCTCAAATTTTAAGGTATTTTGGTCTTAGACATCCACTTTGACAATTGTATGATAACTAATCTCCAAATTATACTCTTCAAAACATCAGAAGCAATGTAGGTAGCAAACTGTATTTAATACATTTGTCTTATAATTGAAATCTCATAATTGCATTGTTCAAGAACTACAATATTGATGGCAATGAAGAGATGATTGCCATTGGTATGATGAACATTGTAGGTTTATGCACATCTTGCTACATCACAACTAGTAATTAGTGCAACACACTTAATCTGTTGAGTTACAAAACATTATATGACTACTCTGAGTCTTTATTGCATTCAAAGCATGAAATTTAGTACTGGTCCTAAGTTTTCATAGCAATCAAACCATGGATTTTGTATTGATTCTAAGACTTTATATTATTCAAACCATGGATTCTAATGTTAATTCTAGGTTTTTATGGCATTCAAAACATGAACTGTAGAAGAATTTATATGGTTTGAAGGGATCCTGCCCCACACTTCTCGTCACCACCCTTGTAGTCAAATTTTGTTCTTGGACTCCTAGGATATTATTATTGGGTAAAGCTTAAACGATCTTGAATTTTTTTGTTTTCTTTTGCTATTTGGGGTTCTTTGGAAAGGGAGGAGATCCTAGTAGCGGCAAGCCCAAACTTTAGATTGTTGTTCCTTCTACGACTTTTGGTGGAGCATTAATAAGTTTTGTACTATGCCCATCAGAGTTGATAAAGGTAACAAGAACTAGACTTTGTATCTATTGTATGTATATAAATTGAACTCTAGACTCCATACCATTGACTATTTGTTGTTTGCAATGTAGATTGCAAGTTCAGGAGAATGCATATGTGTATTTCAAAGTGAACTTGAATTTTTGTTGTCTCTAATGATAACATGGTAGTGTGGTATTTAATGGAAGGCATTTACAATTGATTGATATGCTAGTGATTTGACATAAGTGGCTGAACATATTGTATTTATAAACAAATATTGTGTGTGCATGGAGTATTGTTCTAAGTAATACATGACAAGAGAGACTCAAGATTTGAGGTTGCCATAGAATTGTGTTGAGGATTCGGTAATGGTATTGAAATTATTATTGAAAGTTTCTTATAATGGACACTTGAACAGAGCTGAAATTACTGAAACTTTCAAAGAATGAACATCAATTCTTTTAGTTTTGAGGAATTCCATGATTGGTATTTATATCCCTCGTTATAATGGTTCCACATAGTAATTCTTTAGCACTTCTTTTATTATCTTGTTGATCAATCAAATTATAATATTATTAATTAGATAAATATAAAATAACAATACATAAAACCATCAGAAAGCCCATCGTAGAGCCTCATGGCTTTGGTGAACCATCCGAAGGGAGAAAGAACAATATGGGCATGTGGAATAGGGGTGACAGGACACATCTATTTACTATTTTTTCTCATGTCTATTAACAAGAAAATGTCAAATACTACACAATATGCATGAAGATTCATGCTTCAGTTGATCTCAAATACAATTTGAGATCAATTTCTAATTTAGGATCAAAATAGTGAGATTGCAAGATCTTCAACTGAATATTGACTTAAGATTCATGAAGGTAATGTTAATGATTTCAAGTTTCCACAAGAAGACCAAAATACTAAAAACCATTCAACCAATCTTTGGTAAGTTGTTCTTTTCTCTTGGAAGCTTACCATCCCAGAAAAATCACACAGTGTTAGTAACTCTCCTTGTGAAGTTCAAGCCAAATTTTTAGGTCATTGATCCAAACCAAACCAAAGTTTGGAGCAATCTCCCTATAAATTTGATTGAACATTTGAGCTATTACATCAATTTATCTTCAATGGCTTTTTAAACTGATCAAAACTGAGTTAAAAATAAAGTTGTTTGCAAAAGGGGTGTTCAAAATTAAAACATCAAACCAATATTGCATTGAAACGTTTGTCGAAAAAGAAACTATATAAGTATTAGCTAATTCTAATATTCATGAATAGGTTTAGTTCTCATATTATATGTGTAAATCTAATACAATGCCCACTTCTTTATGCATTGTGTGGGTGTTCATAATGTTAGCAGAAAATATAGCAATGTGGAAAGATGCTTAATGAATATATTCCTCTATTACCAATGTGTGTTGTCCCCATCTTGAATTTGATAAGGAAATTAGGATCAGATTTAATACCTTCTTAAATTATATGAATACACTTAATGCGATGGATCCACTAACTTGTATCTTCTTGATGATGTGATTAATCAATTTTTCTTGTAGGTTTTGTATATATAGTTTGACTGCTAGAACTGTAAGTATCTTCTTGAAATCACTTTCAATATTGTTTTCTACATTTTCCAATCGGCAACAATCTTGATAGTATATATAAGATTCTATTTGGGTGAAGCCATGTAGGGACATGGCCCTACACGGGGCATGTTAGAAAGATATGATTATATTCTACTAAAATTTTGCAGTAAAAGAAGTCTTTAATGTCATGGAGTTTAAAGCACATCTGCAACATGAAGATTATCGTAAAGATGATTATGACAGAGAAATATCTCCATGTGTGAAACGAGTCTTACGTTGAAGGCAATATGTGGTGCATCAGATATGGATGAATGGAATCTGCTTGCCACATTCACGTGGAAGAGGAGTAAAGATTCTACACAACAATGAAGACATCAAATATAAATATACAACATAGATATAAGATGGTATGTAATTTGAGAAATGACATGGATTGAAAAGTAGGGTCCACTATTAGAGATGAAATATGTGGTGATAAAATAAGACAGATTGTTAAGCTAGAGATAAAATAATCATGCTATACTATGATAGAATTTTTGATATAGCACAAGTTTATTAATAAGAAAATGATGCACCAAAATATCAAGTCCTTCATGTCATAACATCACTAATAGTTGTGTCATTAAAATTCTAGATCATACTTGAAGTGAAGTTGCAAGAAAAATTAACAAAATGCACTAATTTATTGATGCACTATCATCTAGCTTTGTCAATGTCAGTATTATCTCTTTCAAAGGTTTCAAATTTTTTGAATATCTTTAAGAAAAAGTACCCATGCCAGATCGTGAAACTCTAAGAGTCCCCATATAATCCCTATCTCTTACAAGTTTAAGAAACTCAACCTGTATATCATAACTAGTAGTCTAAAAATGTCATGATTGTGAACATAGAAATAATTGACCATCCTTTTATATCAAATATACTAAAAATTATAATCAATGAGAACATCTCAATACTTTCTTTAGTTGAAATAGAAACACAAGATTTTCCTCAAAGTAGTTTGAATTCCACTGCTTGATATTTTTAACAACCATAACAAATATGCCTTTATTTACCAGTTCTTGCATCTCCAATACAAGTTCAATTTTATCAGCATAATTGTAATTCAAAATAACCTAAATAAAAGATCAAAAAGAATTTAGGGTAAGTATCTAAGAAAACATGATCTCCTTAAGGGAAAATTGATCTTTTTTTGCTCACATGTAGATGATCAAGAGTCTTACTACTGATTCTAGAAAGAAGTTGATTATGATCCCTTTGTTTGGTAGAATCCACCATTAAATCCCCTTGTGATTCACTCTCATTATGTCTCCCTTTCCACCTAGTATGATTTTCTAGATGTACTCCTAATTTATTAGTATGAGAAGTCTTGTTGGAGCTGCAAGCTTCACTACCATGAACATGTTTGATTGGAGATATCAATTCAACATCTTAATCATTCTTATGTGAGAAATTTAATGGGAGTTCATACATCACCATGTCATTTGAAATGGTTTTAATAACTACCTACTCTTATCCACTCCTAATGTTAATAGTAGAAAATTACTTTGAGCATGTATTATCTGGATTGGTATCATCTGTAATTAGCTTCAATGATCTACTTGTGAGAGAGATGTCTAAACCTATCAACAAAAGTCACAGATTATGACAATTTGAAGTAATATCTTGCCGAGGATAAATTATTTATTTCAAAAATTATTGGTGTCTCAAAACTAACAAAAAACACCCTTTGAAAATGCATCTTGCATTTTCTTGAATCCATAAGTAACCTTATATGAGGGAGAAATTATACTAGAATGTACAAGGCCTCTATATACATAATATTCTTCAACCGGGTCATCAAGCATTCACATGTTTAGCTTCATTCGGCTAAGTTCATTCTATGAGAAGAAATACACATAAGAAAATAAATTCATTAAAAAATCCTATGACAACTTATCATGACAAACAAAATGGAGATGATACCTTCTATTTGGAAAATAAGTAAATATCCCCAAGGAAATACCAAATTCAAACTCATGCTCAGGTTGCATGTGTCAACATTCCCCTTCCACCTTAGTCGTAAGGTTAACTAACTTATCAAGATTGTGTATCCCACAAATGAAATTGGTATAAATGTTACAACCTCTCATTGCAGTAGAATAAGAGATCAAATTAATTTTTTGTCAACAACTTTCTACTTTTACTCATTTTTGATGATTGAAGGATATCCAAAACACCTACTTTTCTCCCTAATCGACAAAGTTCACCTTCCCTTATCAGTAAATACATCCCCCTGCTTTACTTATTTGATATTAATTACATCATATTATCCATAGTCTAGCCTTTCCAAGGATGCAATCTTGCAACAACTCATTGTTTTGTAATCTTCCTGCCTTCATGTTCTCTATGGACTGATACTTCCTTGGCCAGACATTTTCATCAGACTCTTCCTCCTTAGCACCCACCAGATCAAAACAAAAAATATATAGAAGCCACTACCAACGTGCTCTATACACTATAAGAAGAATGTCTCTGTATGCAACAAATATTTTTTTAATGACCCCCCTCCCTTTTTTATTAGAATGTATCTAATAATCAAGGTAACTAAGAGATTCATGCATGCTTCTTCATCCTTGTTTGATTGATCTTCTATTTGAATAAGTTAAAATCCTTTAGAGTGTTAGTGGATAGCATATGTGTTTTAACCTCTTGTGTTCTATAACTTCAAAATAGTTGATGTTAAAAATAGCATTTTCCTACAAAGTTGTACCTAAATAATCTACATTGCAATAGACTCTATTGCCCAAGTAAACAAGGAACTAGTCTTCAAATTCATTGATAGATTGTCATTTTTTTTGTATATCCAAAATCAGTACTGACATTCCAATTTGACTAAGGAATTGAATGAGAGGCAAGAAAGTCAAGAAACCTTTAAAAAGCCTTAAAAGAGAAATCAGATGAATGTCACTAATTTAACACTCACATCGGATAGATACAACTTGATTTAAATGAAACAAAGCACAATGAGCTAGAACTTGAGAATGTGAATGAAGTCTTAAGGGATGAAAGAGCCAAAACAAAGAAATTCAAGCATGAATTCAAATTGAGCATTGAATAGCTTTATGAGCAGCTAAAAAGGCAAAAACCAGTTGGAGATAAGCAAGGATTGCGTTATGAACAAGGAGAATGTTCTAAGACAACAAATTTTAGAGCATATCAGATTGAGAAACCTAATGAGATGCCTACAAATCAGACCAACGGATAGAAATTCAATGGCAAATGTTTTACATGCAACAAGATTGATCATAGGGTAGGCTTAATTGTACTCATTTAAGATCATAAGAAGTTAATAAAACTATAATTTTCCAAAAAAGTTGAATTGCACACAGTGTAAATATGTACAATGAACTGGAAATTTAAAAAAATAATTAGCATTCCTATATAGGAAGACAAAAAACTGAATGAACGGTTCAGTGCATTTTTTTAGCTGATCTAAAATTATGATATCACTTGAAAACTAAAATGGTTGATTTCATCAAGTCAAAAGTATACTTGAACCAAATTTATCAAATAAAATCTTATTTGCTAATAGAAGTGGCTACAGTATTCTAACAAAATAAATGAGCAGACATAATTTGTTTGCTAGTTTCAAAAAGTTTCTTGATAAGCCTGATATATTTAATCATTAAATATTAGGTTTGAAAAAGACTGTACTAATCTTTCATTCTATTTTTATTTGGTGGAATGTCTACCCCACACATATATTGTTTTTGCAAACTAGTACCTACCTCAAATCTATCCTAGAATTACTTTTTAAATGAGGTTCCCAATGAAATCTTGGACAAATCTTAAAAAGTTGGACTCACTAAACTGTTTGAGGTAAAATTCTAGGTAAGAAGACACCTTAAAAAATAATTGATTTAGGATTCTTTTCTATGAAATTGAGTTAAGCACTAGACTCCCCACTGTAATTCATTCCAAATGGATTTTATTCCGAGAATCCACAAAACCACCCAAGTCCCATCATGATTGATGGCTAGTGCACACTGACCTAGCACTTGTGCACAAAGCATCCTCTTTTTCTCAATGCACACTAACCTAGCATTTGGGATCAAAATTGTGCACTGTCTGGCTATTATATTTGTAAATTCATCAGATGGAAGGGATGAATCAAGGGTCACATTGAAGGATAAAGATAAATTCATCACTGATATTCCTTTCTTTTCCCACTTTTATTCTCTCCATCCACCAATGCTACCGATTTGACCTGACACTCCACACCATTCACATGTTATTCAACACCATTCCCCTACCATTGGGTCGTTTACTTTTATGGAAGATTTCATAAGTTTATTTTTTTTCCTAATATGTATTATAAGTTTATGTCATACTTCATTTTTCTTTTCAATATGGAATCATGAGTTTGCACAGATACATCTTTGATTAGAATTTAAAACTGAAAGGTACTTATTTCACTAAATTTTTTAATGATAAAATCTCAACTTCATTTTTTATATCATATATGAAAATTGAAACTTTTTGTTTGTCATAATCTATAATCCACATTTCAATATCATATTCATTCGACTCCAAAATTGATTTGATGGTATATAAAAATTGTGAGAGAGCATTAATTTGGACTCATGTCATGATCAATTCTGGACAAGATTCAAATGAAAGTGAAGCAAACCATCAATTAGTTACCAACTGAGTACATGCAAAAGTGATAGAAACCAATATTTATGTGACTTCCAAGAATATTTAGTTTTATAGTTGTTGGAATTACAATCTGGTTACATAAAGATGATTGATACAAAAGTGGCTTGAACATCAATTATGAATCAAACCTTAGATTCAAGGTAGACTATTTAATTACCCATTGGCCTAATGAACAAGACCTATGATTATGTTTCATGTGGAACTCACTTGGGTTCAAAACCTTGTGTGATCCATCTATCAATCACTTGTGTAATGTCAAAAGATTTGAATACAATAGAATCAAACTAAAAAAAAACAAGTTCTTGTGCAAGCTAAAACAAAACCTCCAAATAAAGCTCAACCTGACTCAAATGTTACCAAAGCCTCCATTGTTTAATGACATTCTCCTTGACTAATTGATATGTAGATGCTCATTTTCTTAAGGATCACTTGATTTGATAGCATATACTTTGCTCAAATTTGATGGATTCTTGGAATGGATGAGGGAGTGGCTCAATTTATAGAATTTTGGAATGGAGAATGGATAGTAAAGATCTAATGATGAGATCATTATAAAGGATGGTTGACAGGATCCCCGTAGGATGAAGGTGAAGATGAAAGGTGGAGATTGAAAGTTTTAAATTGTGAATATCTCGGATGAGCTTACTAATCATAGTAAGTGGTTGAAACCATGAGGGAAATAAGGGATGTGTGCATCTAGATTGGCTATATTCTTGGGCTTGGTGGAGAGAATAATGGAACTATAATAACAAGTGCCTTTAGATATTTTGATTCTTGGAACATTTTAAGGGGCTTCAAGCATATTTAAATACTAATATTATTAACTATTTTAGCCATATGTGAGGTGAAAAAAGAATTTTTTATTTATTTATTGTGATAGAGTGGAAAAAGGGATTACTTAAATAATAGGAACAAAGCAACACTCTAACTATTTTAAGAGGAATGAGGGGATATATGGCACCAGATTGGATAAGCAATTTGCCCATCAATGTGGAAGTGGATGTGTATAGCTATGGCCAAATGTTGTTGGAGCTCATTAGCAGAAGGAAAAACTTCAATCCAATAGAAATCCCAAGTAAGCAATATTATCTAGACTGGTTGTTCAATGAGATGGTGGCTGGAAATTTTGTGGTCATGTCAGATCCAAGGCTCGGCAGTGAGGCCAATATGGAACAAGTAGAAGTGTTGGTGAGGGTGGCATTTGTGTGCATTCAAAGGAACAATTTGTTGAGACCTCCCATGGGAGAAGTGGTGGCAATGATGCAACAAAAATACACAATATTGACTCCCAAATCCCAAAAGATCAATACTAGGTTCTATTCCAAAAACTATATTGCCACGTGCTCAGAGTAAGTTCTTTTCCATGTTCACTTCTAGTCACTGAAAACAAACAAACAATATCTCACAAAACAACTTACCAAATTCTCTCTAGCAACCCTCAAAGTCTGGTTTGATTTGCTTTGAAGACTAGCCCTAAATGAAACTGGGCTTTGCAAAAACCATGCGAAAATCCATTCCTTAAGGTCGTCACTCAACCAACTAGTCTATGAATATCAATCTTAGATATGGATGCTTGAACTGGCACTCTCCTCGACCACTAGATATGTAGGTGTGATTGGAGGTCATGAATGGAAGAGCTTTTGAAGTCGAGCATAGCAGGAAGAATGAAAGAGAGACAATATTGAGAGTTTCGAACTACTATTCCACCCCCCCTATATTGATGCAAATGCAGGGCCCCCTTTCATATTATTTCCAGGGCTAGTAGGTGTCATTAATCAAGTGGGTGGGAACTAAAAAGAAAACCTGAAATGAAACTAGGCTGCAAAGAAAACCATGCAAAAATGCTCAAAAAAAGTGAAATGATACCGGGCGCAAAAGACGTAAAAGGGCAAATGTTTTTTTAACTTTGTGGATTTATAAGCCCTATGTTGGTCAAAATTTTGACCAACACGGGTCTTATATGTAAATAAAAAAGAAATTTTTTCCTTTACATTTCGACCACCCTAAATTTATTTAGTTGATGGTCAAAAATTTTGGTCAAAAATTGATGTTAAATGTAGTAGTGACATAAAGAGGCCATCTAAACAGTTTACCCTCTTAAGTGAAGATATCCCAAGAGGATCCACTATTTGGAATGGTTTTTTAAAAGCCAAGGACCTAGAAAATTCTAGAGTCCCTTGGAAATTTGGAAATGGGGAGAATATTTAGTTCTAGGCCAATAGATAGCTTATTTAGGGCCCTCTTATGAACAACCCTAGCTATGAGGTTTGGGTGAATGACTGCATCAACCATTTTGGGCAGAAAGTTAGTAACTATAGGAACGACTAGGGATGGATAGACCTTTCTATCATCTCTAAAGACTTTAATCCTATTATGATAATGCTAAACTCTATGGCCCTAAATAACAATAGGGATGAGTTGGTCTGGGGAGATAACACCAATGGGCTATATACTACTACCTCTGGGTATTCAGCCCTTTGGAGATTAATTGAGGTTCCTCCTTTGTTGAGGGCTTGGCTCCCTGGCCTCACTCCAAAAATTAATATGTTCTATTGGTTGGCTCTATAGGAAAAAATCCTCACCTAGTATAACATCATTAAAAGAGGTCATATTATGCCCAGCAAATGTGTGTTATGTAAAGATCAGATGAAGACCAGCAATCATTTGTTCATTCATTGCTCCTTCTCTAGGGAGGTTTGGGTTTTCCTCACCCAAGACTTGGGCTTCAGCTGGTGTGTGCCTTTTAACCTTCTGGATCTCTTCTATCAATGGAAATGCATGTTCAATAGGTCTAATCTTCAAGAATTAAGTTCTTGGATCTTGCCTCATTTTTGTTGGAGTGTTTGGAAGGAGAGAAACAATAGAATTTTTAGAGATAAAGAGGAGTTGACTATAGTTATAGGGAAGAAAATATTTGCTAACATTAAGGAAAACTATTTAGTGAGGAAAGGGGGAGATATAGAATTAGGTGGCATAAAAAAGGAGAAGGCAAAAGACAGAAAGACGAAAAGATAGGAAGCCAAATGGCTTCTCCCCCTAGAAGGATGACATAAAGCCAAATTCAGTGGAACTTCCAAGGGAAATCCTAGCTCCTTGAGAAGTGGAGGCATAATAAGGAATGAATATGGTGATGCTATTGTAGCTTTTTCCCTCCCACTAGGATTTCAAACCAACCACTTTGCAGAAGTGAATGCTGCATGTAATGTTGTCAAATTGGCTTTGGAAATCAGAGTTACTAACCTTTGTCTTGAAGGGGATTCAAAAAAAATTATAAAATGTATTAAAGGAAACTCTTAGCCATCATGGTCGATTGCAAATCTTATTGATGAGACATGTGAGACTCTTGCCAAATTTAGTAGAGTCCATGTCACTCATATATTCTGAGAAGCTAACCTGGTAGCCGACAGGTTTGCTAATATAGGGGTTAGCGCAAACCAAATAATGACATGGCATCTTAGAAATAGTTTTCCGCTGAATGTCAAAGCATGACTGGACAAGATCCAAGGAAGTACATAGAAGATCAATGTGTAATTATGAGTATGAATGGATTAAGGGGAAAGGGTACTTCCTAAAAAGGTAGCATGGGAAATCATAATTGCTATAATTTATTACAGACTATTCAACACACTTTGTGGGTCATTTTTTGCATTTGCAATAGGAGCAACAGAAAGGTTAATTCTTTCTACATTATGCTCATACATAGAGGTTCCAATTAGTTATAGTGTGAGGTGCATATGAGAATTGAGGGTGTGCAGAGTGTAGATATGGTAGGCAAAAGGTGTAGAAAGGAGCCGGTGGGTGAAATAGAGAAATGGAGGAGCAAGAAAAAAAGTTTGGGAGTAGCTGGATCAGGGCAAGATTACTAGATACATTACAAAACTACATGGATTTGATTAGGAGTTGACCAATAGTATGGTTGAATCATGGAAGGATGGTAGAGTTAAGGTGAACAAGGTTTATTTCATGATCACTAAGGAGGAGATATCAACCATTTCTTATATCCCAATTGAGGGTTTTAAGTTCTTCAAGGACAAGAAACTCTCGACTAACGTTGTGTGAGATTTTTTGAAGGATGTAGAGGAACTGAAAGCCCTAGAGAATATTGACACATACTATGTTCCCGATACCATGAAGAAACTATGGAGGTATGTTCTGAGAGCTGTAATCGAGTATATTACTCTGGACCCTAGGTTTGATTGGGCTCATACCCACCACTTTTTTCTTTTGAATCATTTTAGGCACAACTATAAAATTTCTTTTCCTTTTTACTTGTTAACTTCCATGAGCAAGGTGGTGGATAGCTTCAAAAAGAAGCCCACTGATAACCCCACTCTGCATGAGGGGCTCTTGCTACTTATTTATGAGCACTTTAAGGCTCAGACAATAAGGAATGCCCCCCCTCAAACTCAGAATGTGACCTCTGGAAGTTCCAACTTCTCTTCAGACTTGGATGATATTCAGAGCTTAAGCTCTGAAGATGGAAGGATTTCTTTCGCTGGTAAAAAAGTCACCCATCAGGTCAAGAATTCACCTTCTTCCATAACCCCTAGTAGAAAAAGCCCTAGGGTTCATGGGCAAAAGAAACCTATGAAGGATGAGAAGGTTGACTGTGATGATGAGGAGGATGTGGAGATGAAAGAGGAGGAAAAGAAGATGCAGGAGGATAATAAGGAAGACTGGGGAGGGAAGAAATGCAAGAGGGAGGGTCTAGAGGATGAGAGAATGTAGCAAGAACTGGATATGTCTTGATTGCCTCTTTGTCCTATCCATATTCAAGCCCAACCTAAGGAGCAAAAAATGGATTCTAAGACTGAGGGAGGGGAGGTGCAAGTTAAATATGAGAGGAAAGCTTGGAAAATTTTTAATGTTAGGACCTCAAGTATGGGCATTTTTAGAGAGGCCATGAACCCACAGGTCCTCGTGGAAAACCAAGAAGGGTTGCAACTTGCAAAACTCATAGACTAGGTGATTGTGGCTATTTCAGATAAAGCAAGGGAAACTGGGATGAACCTTTTGAACAATGCTCGCAATAGTATGATTGATAACTTCAGATCAATCAAGTAGCTTTTCCATGAGCTGGAGAAGGTCAAAGAACAGGTGGGTCATACAGAGGAAAATAGGAATGGAGAAAATTGTGATAATAGAGATGGCCACGGTGAGAGGCTCAGTCTGGTGGAGAGAAGGATTAACAACCTCAAGATCTACAATCACAATCTCTCAAACCAGATGATTTCACTGCTAAGCTCCATTAACAACAAAATCATATCTTTAACTGGCTAGATCAAAGATAGAGTTATGAAGGAAGATGAGGAAGGAAAAGATAGGGAAAAAGCTAGACTAGTGGTTGACCCTACAGAGGACAACATCAATAATGATCAAGACTAGGAGGATCAAAGGGCACACCAACAAGAGGCTGAGGAGAACTAGATGGCCTATGAGTCTACTCAAGTCAAGCAAGAGCTAGAGAGAAAGAATGAGGACTAATCCACTGCCTGTTCTTTTGTTTCTATCTGTGCCTTTTTTTTTGGGTTTTTCTCAGGGCTTTTGCCTTTGTCGGTTCTTGTTTTTTTTGTTCTTGGTCTTTTCTATGTTCTTTATTTTTCGGCTGTGCCTTATGCTTATTATCAACCTTTGAACTTGAACTCTTTTGGTTTGGCTTTTCTCACTTATTTTCAGCCTTGTTAATGTTTCAACTCATGGGTTTCAGAGTCCCTATAAAACCTGTTTATCTAATCAAAAATTATAAGTTGTGTAGAAATAATGTTAGGTAAATCATAATCCATATTTATTAATTCTTCATCACTATTGCTATGTTCATCATTAAGAATATCTTTCATATCAAGACTAATATTGTTGAACCTATGGTAAAACATATTGTAAATTAGTGACAAATCACTTAAGTTATCCTAGAAGGTTAGATAACACTAAAACTAAGCTTTGCATCAACCAACAAGTTTTAGTGTAGCCCTAAAAAATCATGGACATTTGTTATAAATTGAGCTACATAGTAAAACCTAAGTTATTCATTGTTCTCAGTGTGAATCAAGTTCCTTGTGTTAGCTGATCACTCAGTATGAACTGAGCTAACTAGTTTCAAGTTAGTGTTACCCAAGTGTCCAATGCTACCTAATTGCCTTAGTATCACCACTTAACAAAGCTCTGTATGTATTAAGTAAGTAGTGTATGATGAGTAATATATATATAGATAGTGCTGAGCACCACTATGTGTCGAGTAGATGGTATGTGCCAAGTCAATCAACTGTAAAGAAAGACATATTTTTCAAGTGATTCATATGCTAAGTAAAATAGTGGATGTTGAGTCATTCAAGAATTAAGTTAGAATATTAAGAAAAGAGTGAATGACATGCATCATAACTTTCAAGTGCTAATTAAATAGTTTTTTACATAGGTATTTGTAATGACACAAGTTACTCCTATGTAAACCATTTTTCAGCTGACTTAAGCATTATGATTCTAGAATCCCTATGATTCTCAATATATGAAGGTATATTGAGAATCCCTATGCAGTGCATGCAACCAATTAGATTAAGGGATGTTTTAAGTGACAAAATGGGTGAAGCACAATCATTGATTCCTACCTAATTCTAGCTCACTTAAGTCTTCTTAAGAAGGAAAAACCCTAAATAGTAAGAATTATCATGTATGCATGAATGAGAGGAGAAGGGTGAATGCTAAGTAAAGAGAGCATTCATGGTGACTAAGGAGGTTGTGAAAGAGATATGAATTGTAGAATTAGTTAGATAGAATAGAGTAGAACTATTAGAGGACACAAGAAATATATTTAATCAAGAGGATAAAGACACATTAGGAAAAAGGAGGTTTGATATCTAGCAGAGAGGTGCTAACTGAACAATAAAGGCTAAAACATTCTAACAAGTGAATGAGTAAAAATATCTTAACTGAGTAGTCCTAGTAGGCTTTCATAAATCCTTTAATAGGGTGCTTACTTTATTGTAAGTTGAAGTCCTCTAACTAGGCACACTTTTAGTAGAGTGTTGAAATCCTTTAATAGGGTAATATTTAATAGCCTTTGTAAGCCTTTAATAGGGCATACCTTTCACAAGGTAGATCATATTTTATGATCAAAATTATTGTAACCTTCATTGGATACACTTTACAACATAGTAGGGAAGATTTGTGGGTGTCATCCCAACTCTAGTTTTACCTTCTCATTTTCTAGGTAACAAATTTACAGTGTTATGTGTTATTTGTTTCATGCTATAGATGAACATTTGTAGCTTTCTATTTCAATTTACATGCTAAATTTTGAGATGGATCTGTGGTGAATGTTTTATGGTTAAATTTTTGAAGTAATGATTCAGTCCCCCCTAGAGTTTACTTTCCCATTGTTAATTCCAACAATTGGTGTCAAAGCCTTGTTCTATAGAAAGGAAAGCTTTGTAGCTTTGAGGAATGATCTTGAAGATGGAATTCTACAATTTAGCAAAGATTATTGAGAACTAGAAGATTGCAATCCAACTTGCCCTACACCATCTCAATGAATTAAGAGATGAGTTGAAGCACCCATTAAAGAGAAGGAAAGAGATAGCTATTGAGGAAAATGACACACATTCCCAAGAGGAAGACACTACTAAATTTTTTGTAGATGGAAAATCAAGTGAGTTTGATGAAACAATTATAGATTTGATGGAATTTAATGGTGCCCTAACTGAAGAGGTCAGAAATCTTAAGATAGAACAAGTAGTCAAATCAATATTACTATGTGAGGTGACCAAGAAAAGAAAGTGTTGGTGTTTGAAAATGTTACTGGTTTTCAATTATCCCAATGAGAACATGAGGCATCTAGGGGCAGCTAACTCCCATTATCAACACGTCATTTCAAACACCAGGCCAACTATAAGGCACGACCCTTCTGCTTCTTCAGGCTCTACTAAATGTAGGCAGGTTAACCTTTAGATTCAAATGATATAGAACCAATGTAAACAACATATCCCTGAACCTTTTTAAGAACATACAACCATTATTATCTCCTAGTAACTCATGAAATAACATGGACCTACAGTAGCTAGATGTAGATCTATGACATTCACAAATTGAGTGAGGGTTTAAAATTTCATGCCCATTACACAACATGAACAACTGAAACAACTGAAATTATTTGAAAATTTTGATAGCAAAAAAAGTATGCACAGAATATGTGTGACCCCATAAGTGATCAGTGCCTTATTCATTGGGCAATCTCAGATTTCAAGATTATGCATCTTTGAACATCAACATATAAGATATGTCAAGACATTCATGTTCAGTCTATTCACCTTATGAACCAAACAAAAATGCCTAATATATTCCCGTACTTACCATATCCTTCCCATAGACAATGCAACCCTATCAAGATTTATAAGCATTTACATGAGTCCTTGACCCAACAACAAATGAATCTGGATATACAATGTTAAAGGACTGCAAATATGTTTGACCTCTTTGTTCTCAAGCATAAAACATTACACATCAATGAGGCAGGAGATAGAAATATATCAGAACTGAAATGTATATCATATTATATTCACTTCCTTGAAATGAAATACAAAAGAATGCATAAAGATGAAACTAAAACTACACAGATGAACTAGGACTATCTGTATACATAACTATGCTATTCATACAAGAGATGCTGGGTATGTGTGGTCTCTACAGCCTAAGCAGAACTCCAAGGACTGGAAATGAAAACCAACCAACAACCGCTACAATGGAGAAAGAATAGAAAGATATAGACAAGAAAGAATTCCCGGATCTGTTCTACAGTCGACATCTGTCCACTTGAAATTCCCTCTTCTGTTGCTAAAAACCTCTTTCTACCCTCTCTCTATCAACTGGCAGATCAAATCTTCATCATTATACCTCTCAAAGGCATCAAAATATCTGAAAATGTAATGATGAAAAGATGCAATTGATTCTTGATGCATTCACAGTAAGAAGTGAAAAACCAGTTACAATGTGATTTCAAGAAGCCAAGGAAACAACCTCAAATTGATTTTCTTCACTTTAAGATTGCAACTGACCGCTAAAACTGTCCCCTAACCAATCTTAATCATTAATGAAGAACTCAACCTGTTCTATCGCCAATGCCCTAGATTTTACAAATTGACCTGTAACTCAAATTGATGAACAACTATGTAAGAACCGACTTCATATTTGGAAAATTCGTTTCTTCCCGGTTTCGCCGATATATAATATCACATATCTAGCCTCCCAAAAACCCATTTAATCTCGATCTGAAAAATGACTCCCTCGCCTAAAAAAAATGCTCAGGTCTGCACACTTTGTTTTAAAACTTTTGAAAAATTTAAAATTACTTCTAAAGTCAAAACTTTAGAATATGCCCTTTTTCAATTTAAAAAAAAAACCTGAACGTGATTTGAAAATTGGGAAATAATAAAAAATTATTATTTTATTTGCCTTCATATTTCCCTCTCCTTCCATCTGGGTCAACCAGCTTCTACCACGTGGCGCCTTTTGATTTTCCCGGGCTATGTCGCTATGGTAACTAGCAAGCAATTTTCGATAGCGACATAGCGCCTACCGTCAGATCTGTGCCACGTGGCACGATCTGGTGCTATCTTGAGACCTACTTGCCACTCCACTTCTATCGTTGCCATGTGTCATCCCCTGATTTGTCAGCTTGTTGCTCCGTCATTGACCAATCATCGCCTATCTTGCCATCACCACAGGACCCGCTGGCACGTGTCGCGAGGTCACTATCTCGCTATGGTAACTAGCAAGCAACTCCGCATGGTGAGTTACCCCCTGTCGTAGGATCATGCCATGTGTCAAAATCGTGTTGTCTGGGTCCACATCAGCATGGTTGCATTTTCATTTAAAATTTATGTTTTGTATTCCGCCAGCTGACATCACTCCATGTGAATAGGGCCCCACCATTCAAGCCTGCGACTTTACAAGCCTTGTGTCTTTTAAGACACTTATGTTTTGTGTAAGATACTACTTAAAGATTTAAAACATTTCCCACACAACTTATGTGGGATTAAAAACATATGCTTTTCTTTTGACTGCATTTATTCCTTTTAACAGTTGCGGATCTCCTGCTTTGACATGGTTTTTGCACCACTTGAAATGTTCTTTGTCTTTATAAGTGGCGAGATCTACCTAGCATTGACTGTCAGCTTCTATTGCGTGAGTCTATTCTTGCTTGGGTAGCGACTTCTTTTAACATCTTCGTGGATCCTTTTCTTTTTAATCGTGCTTTGTGTTCCATTGAACTAGTCTGGGTCTTTTATCTTTTATCTGCATAGACTTCTGTTTTGATTCCTTCATTCTTGTGTGAGAGTCAAAGCCTGCTTCCTGTTTACTATAGCGTCTTCCTTCCCTGAAAATGTTTGCTGCTTTCCTTTATTAAAGCTATGCTGGGACATTTTTCATTTTGTTGCAAACTTTGCATGATGCGGCTTTTGATGCTCTGTGGTTTGACTGCGGATTGGCCGAGGCTTCTTTCCTTGGGCATGGATGCCTTCTAATAGCATATATTTTCTTCTTTCAATGCGTGCAGTGTGTGCTCCACGTGTAACATTGAAGTTTTTAAAAATTAACATTGTCGGTTCTTCTTTAATTCTTCATTGCTTATTTACTGTGGTGTCTTCATGTTTGGCTGCGGCTTCTTCTGAAGCATGGATTGAAATGTGAGTTGAATTGAATTGTGAATTTCCCATGGCTTTTCATGTTGAGCTCTTCCTCCTTTTTCAACGACCACCCTGCTCTCAAAACGTGGACCCCTTGTTGACTCATTCTCCTCTTTGAATCCGCTGACTTGCTGATTCTTTTACCTTCTTTTGCAACTTTCTACAGGCTGGGCGATGGCTTTTCCTTGTGCAGGGGCTGCTTCCTTGCTATTTTTCATGAGTTTCTTTGTTTGATGCCTGCAACTGCCCTTGAGTTTTTCCTCTTTGGGTTGGTGTCTTCTTATAATGCGTATCTTTTAAGAAAGCATGGGCTTTGCTTTTCTGTCTGTGCCCCTTTTTTAAAATGCATTGAGCTCCCTCAAACATTCCACTAAACATGCCATTATAGTTTTTTTTTATCATATTCCATCATATGCCTCATAGTTTCTCTTAATCTTGCATTGGCATTCCACTTAAATGATATCATCTTCTAATGTGTGGACTGTTGCTTGTCTTTACCTTTGACTGGTAACAAGTCCCCTTTTCTTTATATAAGGACATATGAACATATCCATCCTATTCTTTGAAAAATATGAAGCTTGGATTTCTAAAATAATCACATATTAAGAATAGGTCATCTTTTATCAGATAGCAACACCCTTATGATCTTGAATCAACCCTTCAACCTAGAGCATTCAGTCGGACCCCAAAGCGGGTCTGACTAAATTTTTTTTGTTTCTGAACAACTGAAATGCTGGAATGATCAACTACACACCTTGAACTGATCAGAACCAAATTTGACCATTGACTAATCAAATAAAACTCACTTTATCATTTTCTTGCAGACTGTCAAATTTGCACCAGGAGGTCCGTTGACTGCCCTTGAAAACTGACCAAACACCTGACCAAGAGCTGAAAACTGACACAGTGAAATCTTTACTTTGCATTCTTCAACCCTGTTAGATCTCGTCTCATGAAGAATCCCCAGTCAAAAGATATTGACAGTCAAAGTTGCCTCTCTAGAATTACCTACAAGAAAACATGTCAGAAAATAATAAACTGGGTCTAGAAATGGCTTGGAAAATTGGGCAAATGGGCACATAGGAAGATGAAAACTGCGATACTCATTCTCTTTCATGAGGACATAATGAATATGCAATTTGGGCTCATGAAAAATCACAAGGTGCAAATGGCAGACGTTCAAAGTGGGCTACTCAGAATTTTGCAACTAGGAACATTGACTGAAAGCGATTTTTGCAAATGGAAATGACCCGAAAAAGTATGCTAATGGATTAGTCATGTCTCCAAAACTGACACACTTGGAGCATTTTCAGAGGAAAATATAGTGGTACAATCCATTCATCTTGACCAATCACGGATTAGGAGTTACAACACCACGAACAGGGCTATCAATCAATTTGCACTTTTAGACACCAGTAAAAAGTTAGAAATCCCATTTGGAATCACGTTTGAAAACTGCTCAAACGGGTTGATCATAAGATGAAACTTGAAACATAACAATTTTCTGATGTCTACAATATAGTACAATAGGAATTTCTACATTTTGGTCAACTGATCAGAAGTTACAATGCGTCAAACAAGGCCTCCTAGAAAAATCTGCAAAGTGCATAATCATGAAAACAAGAACTAACCAACTTCAAGGGATTGAAAACCTAATCAAATGAATTAAAAATGACTCAAAATCTGGAACATAGGTTTTCATGTATGGATATTAGGTATTCTCAAAGTGGTGGGTTATGACACATTTTTGGATTCAAGATATTCAGGTGCAAACAAGGCTGCCTGTCGCTGTTTGATAGGGTAAAATGCAGATTAGGCAAATGCTCAAAGCAGGACTTCGCCAAACACATCGGAATGACATTTTATCTTCATGGAACAGGTAGATGGGCCTAATGAAGGTGTTAGAAACATTAAACACCTTGAGGGACTCACAGGTATAACCGGGTACACATGCATTTAAAAGCACTCAAACAGCTTGATTTGACTTGATTTCTCAAAATTTTGAAATGGGACTCAAAATGAAGCATGCAATTTTTCATCCCAACAGAAAGAAAGATGAGGAAGACAAAGTCATGTTTTAAGATAACAAAAGGACACTGACCAATAGACTAGAAGTGAAGACATCAAAGGTACAAAGGATTGCTAACATGTAATTGGAAACATTGAATCAAGTGATGATTGCCAATCATGAATTGAATGGAAAGGAGATTGAGATCACAACCTTGAAGTTACAAAATGAACTACTAAGAAATGAACTAAGAAGAGAAAAGGAATTTGGTGAAAGGTTCAACAAATTTAGTAAAGCCATCAAATACTTTGAGAAACTAATGAGATCTCCTAGATCTAACAATGATACTCCTAGATTGGGCTACACCAGTACTAAGGAAGGAGAATCGTCTAAATGACGTGAACAAAGAAACAATAAAGGTAATAACTACAAAACCACTTGTCATAATTGTGGAAAGTTAGGTCATACAAAAGTGTTTGCAGGAGCAACAATGCAAATCAAAACCCTAAGAAGAAATTCATGGGTTAGTGTCATAAGTGCAACAAGCAAGGACATCAAGCACATGAATGTAGGACCAATACCTTAAGCAAACACAAATTTGAAGGATATTTCCATAGTTATTAGGAGTATGGACATAAAGCATATGAATGTAGAGCTAATGCGAAGCGAACATCAAACAAGAAAATAATGGCATAACATAATGGAAACTCCTATAATTGATATTACAACACAAGGTATAGTTGTCACTATTGTTAAGATTATGGACATATTCATAAGAATTGCATTAGAAAACATTTTAGAAGTGACTACAGTAGATGGTTGAGTCAAACTACATGCTTTAGCTATTTGAAGACTGGTCATATCAGTAGAAATTGTCCAACAAGGTTAAAGGCACCAAGCAATGAATTCAATAAAGGCAAAGAGAGCCTTGATGTTGAGAAAGTCAAAGTGAAGATGAACAAGACATGGAAGAAAAAGGAATATTGTAGCACATCAAATTTAGATGAGGTCACTTCATCCAGTGGATCCAGTGATTACATTACCCCTAACTAGGCAATCAAAAGGTATGAGTGGGATTGACATCTCAATGATATATTTTACATTAGTTACAAGAATATAAGTTTTGAAAAGATTATATATACATGAATTAAGATGCAATGGAATAGTTCGAACTTGGAAGAAATATTTAGTTTTGTTAGTTTTAATGTTGTTATCGAGTATTAAAGATTTCATAGTTACTGCTGAGCATGAATGGAATTTCAGTTTATGTCGAGTTGTAAAGGTATGATAGTATTGACTGAGCATGCTATGTTAATGGAGAAAAGTGGAAGTCATGAGTAAATTGAGTGAATTAGAAGCCCTATATTGACCAAGCTTATATCTGTGTAAGAATTATGCATTTATATGAAACATTTAAGGGTTATATAGTCATTTCTCAACTCATTTGTATTCATTCAAGACCAAAGAAAGCACAAAGAGTATGAAGGTGAATTGCAATACAAGATTCTTTCATTTGTAAACTGAATTCAATTACAACTTGAGATATTCATCAGATTGAAAAGGTATTTTACTAGTGCCAAGTTTCACTATTTGAGTTTTCATAAACCCTAGATATCAAATATGGTAGCAACCTCTTTTGTAAGTGTTAGGAAAGAGGGAAAGGAAGCGTTGAATGTGGAATTGATTAGTAATGAGATTAGGAAACCACCTTTCTAGGTAATACTTGGAATTGCATACAAAGGAGACCTATCCAGTGTGCTATGAATGATACCACCAAAAATATTAATGATTCAACATGTCAAGTGTTGCTATACATGTAAATTTGGAAGTATAAGTGACATGGAGATTAGTTAATTGTATAGTCAACCTTTGTGATAATGAAGTTTTAATGGAAGAAAATAAAATCATAGAAAGGAAAAGGTTGACTTGTGCCCAAGATTTTCCTAATGTATTCAAGACTTAATGGATCAAGATTGTGCTTAGTAGAATACATGAAAACTTCATTTGGCTAGAAAATGGATCCATTAAGATCACAAAAAGGATAATTAGCCAAGTGTTAGGGTATCCTACCCTAGATGGACCGAAGAGCATGCGAAGTGATTCAAAAGAAATAATTGAGAAGAACACAGGTGCAATATGGGATAATAGGGGAATATTTATTGATTCTATTTCAGACCCCCTAATTGCTTTTTCTATGAGAGTGATAGCTCACAAATTTTTTCAACTTAGTAGATTGAATAGTGTGTCCTGCATGGCTGTAGATTTGGGATACAAAATAGTAAATAAAGACAAAACCTATGACCTTAACAAATTACACCATCAATAGCTATTTGAAAACTTGTAGGCCATAAGGAAAACCAAGAGTGCATCTTGAAAATTTGGATCGTTATTAGTTTGTATATTCTTTTATGTGTAGAAAAAATTTCCTTCATTTGGTAAAGTTTCTTGGAAGACCAACAAGTTTGTTGCAGTTCAAATTGGAGAATTCATAGAGAAACTTGGAGACAACTTTGAGTTAGTGATGAAAAGTTATTTTGAAGACATTTAGAATTCTATGAAGTAGAGATTAAGGATTCTAGTGTCACTAGTTCAGAAACATTATGATGATGTTTGCTTTCTAGTTAATGATGATTATACATTTGTGTAAGTAGTCCTACCTAGGGTCAAATGGCTTAAGCCCTTTCCATATGAGATAAACATTGATGAGACATAAAAAATTATTACAACTTTATTGGTAGGAGAAATAGATAAAAGTGCCACCTCATTTGGGAATTATGAGTAAGCCAAGTCAAGAATTACAATTGACCTAGAGACAACCTCTATGGTAAGAAAGAAGAATAAAGTTGTGAAGAAGCTAGAAGAAACATTTGGCAAAGGGGGAGATGAAGAAGAAGATGACGACAAGTCCAATCCCCTTTAGAAATTACTCAAGGACAAGGAGAAGATGAGGGAGCTCATGCAGAATGTGTCGAGGGAGAAGAAGCTAAGGAAGCACCAAGACCTACTAAAAAGAAAATAAAGGCTAAGTAGGTTGTAGTGGAGAAACCCAAGAAGAAGGTTGTGAAATTGTCACAATAGAAGCCATCATCTTGTATCACTAGGGCTAGCCCAAGGGAAGCTACTAAATAAGTCAAGGTTGTTAAGAAACCTAAAGGTAAGAGGACTATTGCTTCAACAAAGCTGAGCTAGCTAGTCAAGAAGACATTTGAAAGAAGAATATATGTAGCTCCAATTGAGTCAGATGAGGAGACAAAAAATCTGATGACATGAGTCAATTCAAGGTGTTAAGCCATAGTCCCTCCTCTAATTCAGATAACTTGAGTGACAATATAAAATCAAATGTAGATTTGTCTAGTTTTGCACCCATAGATTTTGATAAGATAGGAAAATTTGAACAAAATACTATAGAGGAAGCCATATATGTGATGATGGATACATACAAATAAACTCCTATAGAGATTTCCAACTCATTGCCTAAGAGTCTTTATGACCAAGTTGAGCAGAAATGGAAATATAACTTACTAATAGAAAGATAGATTAGGGAAACCACTTTAACCCAAGCCATGCCTAAATTGCCAAAAATAATGATAGATGAGGCTACTGAGTTGCAAAAATGTAAATTTACTCCAAAATACAAAGCATTCATTATATTGAAGAAGAATATAAAGGATGTGGTAACTAAGAGTAAAGAAATATTGAGATCTATTTACAAGCTACCCACTCCTTCTATAATAAAAAAAGGTGAGCAAGAAATGTAAAATCATAAGAAAGATGTACAATAGGCAATTAAGACTATGCAAGATGCATTAGTCAAGGATGGTCATGTGGAAGGCACTAAGGAAACAATAGGAGAAGAGGCCATAGTTGAGGAGAAGAAGAAAGATGATCGAAGTGTACATAAGGTACAAATGCCAAGTGCTAGTCCTCCACATGAAGATCAAGTAAGTCAGTAGAACTTGGTAAAAATCAAGGATGTTTCTAACAATTCTAATCATAACATCAATCCCTTGATAGATGATGATTTGAAGAAGATATTGAAGAGTTCCACCACAAAAGCTAATTTATGCTCAAATCCTCTATTGGTGAGAACTAATGAAATTGAACAAGCAAATATGGAAGTAGTAGGGGAGAAGCAAACTGACACATCTAGTGTGCTCTTGGAGATAAAAATTGTAGAAACACAGAGTGCAAGCACTAAATAACAAGGTATTATAACAACACTAGTTGAATTACCTCTTGTGTCATTCATTTCTCACAAGAAAGCCTTAGTTTTAGTTGAGAAGGATGGAACAAAAATTAGATTAGATTAGGAAGAAAGTCCTACACCTACACTATAGACACAGGGTGAAGAAAAGAAAGAGGATAGTTAGATTGACAAGCCTGAAGCATTAAAGGAGACTACTACTAAAGAGGAATAAATTGCTATCCAGACTTTGGTTACTGTTAGCCATTTGTAGCCCCCCATATTTTTCCAAATGTTGCCAGTCCCATAAAACACATGGTGATAGCCATGTCTACATTCTTTGAATTATTTATATTTATCATGCAAGTATTTTAGGGATATGTAAAAAATATTATTCTATCCTTAATATCCCTAAGTCTTTTAAAATCCTTCACATCTAATGAAAGATTTCATGTTGTGATGATGCAATTCCCCTTCATCACTTGGTTGCTCCAAGTTATTACTTAGCCATTAGTGGGTTGTGATGGTGCAGATTAGTCAAGATATGTCAGCATGACTTTGCAACTATTAGTGTTAGCATTCAAGATCAAGTCATGAGGGAGTGACTCATCATCAATCACATTATCCTAGGTTAGTTCTACCCTAAAGAAATACCTCAAGGGGCTTGTAATCTTCCCAGTCATCGAATTTCAAAAAATCAATGGTTGGAATTTTCCTACTTTTCAAAGGTGTGTGAAGGTTAGCTAAAGTAGGAATACAAGCATTGGACACATGTCATGGTGGGACTAGGTGCATGTGAGCCTCTTCATCTCATTGTTGCAAGGGTTAGGAGATAGTTAATATGATCACTTCATTGAAAGCAAGTAGATTGGCTTTAATATTTCAAGTTACAAAGTTGTGATTTAAGGGAGCAGTCAAGTTGATGGTCTTCACATCTTCACTTTTTGTTAAGGTTAACCCAAAGTTCTGGTAGCGATGTTGAAATCCCCTTTGTCATGGCTTTATAGGGTTAAAAGATGAGTTAAGAGTTAGGGTTAGATTAGATCAATAAATAGTTAAAGATGACTTTGCAACTTTATAGGTCAACATGGTCAATGAAGGAATATCGTTGCAAGCTTGCAATGACATGGAGCAATTAGTTCAATAGTTATTATAATATCACAATTCAATAAGCATTGAAGATCTTCGACAATGCAAGGTTAAAATAAATGAGAGAATTATCAAGTTGATGGTCATCTTAGCTTTGCATGGTTAATTCATGAACAAAGATTTCAAGTCATGAAGATACAAACAAGGAAATATGAAGATAGTTAAGGGCTAGGCAGGTCATCACAAGGATTCATCTGCACTTGTGAATTTTGGTTGTAAAACCAAAAAATCAGAGATAACAAACATCAAGGTGTTAGAAATAGATAATATTGGGAGGGGGGGAGGGGGTGAATCAGTATTCTACGAACTTTTACCCACAACTAAATATTATTACTTATTTTATAACATGCATATGGAAGTAATTGAACAATGCTAAATAGTAAATATAACCATATAAATAGAGAACTCATAACACCATTATTTTCTAACTAGGGAAACCCTAGCCAAGGGAAAATTCCAGTGGGGATGATTCACTAAACAATAGGACCCTATTAAGGATATTGAACTTCTTAGGAGTCTATAAAATACATATAGTGTCTCGAGCCCTTGTTAGGAGACTAGCCCTTGTTAGAAGCCTCAACCCTGTTAGGAGTTGGTAGAACAAATACAATATATGCAAGAAGAGCCCACTGCCCTAAAATGTAATTATACAATTAAGTTCTTCACAAGATAGATATTTATACAATACTTGTGTTACTACTGTAAATTTCACTTTCTTTGATCATACATCAAATCTCACATCACATAAGGCTTGCATAATAGTTCACATCACAACTACAACATCTCACTACTTTCCTATAACTATGCAATATAAGATCTCTTCTTATACCTTGCACATTTACAAAAATCTACTTAGTCGACCTTCATGTGTACATACATTTGACATAATAAAAAATAATGCCCATAAAGTCAGCTCATCATAACTTAGTAATTATTTTTTAACCAAAATAATTCCTAAAGTCATACGACTTTGATTACTAATATGCATTTTTCTGCTTTTGTTAAATACCCACACTAGTATTTTAATCATAAATTATGTCATACTATTTGTACACATCTACACACTTAACCATATCATTATAAAAGTATCACAAAGCTTGCCTTAACTATACATAAGATAAATCCCAATGAGTCATCCATACTCTTAAGACTTGTTTTCTATTCTACTATAAATTGTCTAACACTTAGAATATTTTCTATCTCTAAATTCATAAATGAAATGCTGAATACATGTTGCCAAAAATGACAACCATGGAGACATCTATCTAACCATATTTCCAATAATATCCCCTTTGGCATTGATGGAAACATTTAAAAAAATTGGCTAAGTCCCAAAATGATGTCATACATATCAAAAATACACAAATAAAGTAGCTACAAAGTTGCCTTAAAAACATAACAATTTTATTCATGTTTTGATGGATCATTACATTCCTTATCACTCCTTTACATTGATACATAAATAAGCTCCCTCCCCCTTACATATAAATTTACATCTATACAATTATTTCTACATAATACTTCCCCTTTGTCATCAATGACAAAGGTGTCAAAAATTGTATCACAAAACTTGCTGCATGTTGATGATTAGCTCATCATTTTGGATATAAAATCTACAAAATTAATATTCAGCCTATCTATTTCCTTCTTCTAGTTACCTTGGACTATATCTAATATAATTATGAGTGCACAAAGTGCATAAGATGCCACTTCAATTGTGCTCAAGTTAGAATAGGAAAATTTTTCATAGGATGTCTTTGCTATAAGACATTCCTGCAACTACCTCTCCAAAATGAGAACTTTGGGAGTCAAATATTCTTTAAAAATAGAGAATCTCCTTAATACCTTCTCCTTTTCAAAATCAAATTTTCTAACAACATTGTGAATCTTCTCAATTTTAGTTTAAGAATCTTTAATTTTGACCTTTGGTTGCTACAATCTAGTAGCGAGTATCTAAAGCTCACTCATATGGCTTTTGATCTTTGCATAGAAATATGATAAGTAATTGTAAGCCATTGTGAATAGTCCATAAAAATTCTTATGTTCATCTTAGCTCTTCCTTCACTTCTTTATACATGTACATTTAAGGTTTTCATATAATTCCTAACATTTTTGCATATTGTGTTAAATAGTGATGCATCATGCTTTGTTTGCACTTGCACTACTACTACTTCAGCTAAAGTTGTGAAATCCTCATCAAAAGTCTTTGCCAAATCTTTTTCCTTAACTTGTAAGTCTAGATTTTCTATAACTATGTAAATTTTCTTCTAAATCCACTCTAAGACTTCAGCAAGAGTCTTCTCCAAAGACTTTACAGATTTTATTTTCTCAAACAATTTTCTCAAGGTGCCCATTAGCTCTTTTTGATCTTCCTCATCAAAAGGAATAAGTACTATTGTTGATGTTCCAACTACTGATACTATTGAGTGTACATCAGACTTTATCTTCTTTTCTTCTTCTTTCATACTCTTCTCTTCTTATTCTTCCTTCTTTTGTTCTTCCTCTTCTTTCTTCTTCTTCTATTTTGCTCTCTTTTCCTCCTCTTCTTTTCTTTTCATTTCTTCTTCTTCTTGTTTCCTCTTTTTTTGTTCTTCCTTCTTCTTCTTATATTCTTCCTCATCATCTAAGCTAGTATAGGCAATGATATTGTTGATATTACCAACAATATTTGCTCCATATCCAACAAACAAATTCTTCTTTATATCCATAGTTATGTGTGTACTATCCACTTGCATGTATTCAGTACCCATAAGAATGTGAGGTGATGAAAGTTCCTACTATGTCCCCTCTACTTCTTCCTCATCACTAGAGGGTGTATCTTCCTATACATACATTGGACTATCATCCTTAGACTATGCACTCACCTTAGGTACCAAGGACATATATTTTACTATAGCTCCTCCTCTGTCTCTTGCCTAATTTCGTCATAATTTCCTTCAATAAGAACAATTTCTCTTCTTTTGTTCCTCAACAAGGGTTCAATACCCTTCAAAACTATGTTTGACTCATCTTTTGATCCAACATCACATAACTTATTTATTGATGTGATGTTCATGTTCATATCTTTTTCTAATACCCTTTTCTTCTTATTAACCAACCTATTGTATAGGTCCTTAGGAATCTTATTTGGTATACTTTCAAACCTCTTATTTCTCAAAATCATGTTTCTTATGTTGACATTCTCTAACTTCCTCCTATCGATATTATTGTACATGCTATAACATTTCATTAACTAAACAAAATTGTGATAAATTATAATCTGCATATTCAGATTTTCTACCTTTGGTTTCGATTCTTTCTGTCCTACTACTATCCTTGCTTCCTATGCATCTTTTTTCAATAGGTTTATCTTTAGTATCATCCTCTAAACTCTCAAAACTACTTGTCTGTAGAGTCTTTTTTCTCTTTCTAGACCTGCTAGTGGTCTGCATGACCCTTTTCTTGGCTTGTGGTACACACTTTTTTGTTAACCTTCACCAATCTAGTAGAATTTCTTTGCACAGTAGGTACTTCAACTTTAGATGTCTCCTTGTCTGTTCAAAATTTTCTCTTTTTGGTTACACTTTCATGACTATTGCATAAGGTTCAATAAGAGCTTGTACACAAGGATGTGCCACTATTACTCCCTCAAAAGGTCTTGCTATTGCAATGGGTGTTGCAATCAACACTTTAGCCTACCCACTAGCCTTCATTTCTAGTGCAATTACTTTTAGCTCAATGAATTCTTGCCTTGACATACTCAATTCCTTGAGGATGGAATCTATCTCCTTTTATCTCTCTCTCTCTCTCTCTCTCTCTCTCTCTCTCTCTCTCTCTCTCTCTCTCTCTCTCTCTCTCTCTCTCTCTCTCTCTTTTCTATGAAGTTTAGAGTCAACCATCCTTAATCTCTCATCATAGGTTCCCCATCTAGGACATTTTGTATCCTACTCAGATTTGAGTATGATCTATGCATACCCTTCTATCAGCTTTGTGCTCATCTCATAGCCCATAGGCTCAATGAATTTTACTCTAGGAATGACTCCTTCATGTGGGTGTTTTCAGTCTCCACTATAAAGCATAAATCATCCTTTTATTTCTCTACCATAGAAGGAGGTATCCTATACCTCAGTGCCATCTTTTATTAGAAATTCTTCAGCATTTTATTTATGTCATTATCTGTGACATTCTTAGGCTCGAATCTATAAAATTGAGTCACTAACTTCATTATGCACTCACTTCTATCCCAATTAATCACTCCAAAAAACTTCCTTGTAGCATAAAAGAATATATGAGTCAATAGGGACTCAAATCTGAATACAACACTCTTCATTCTCTTGATCTTTGCAATGTTTTCCAATAGTTGCAATCTAATAATG
This sequence comes from Cupressus sempervirens, assembly GCA_028749045.1. Classification (NCBI taxonomy): domain Eukaryota; kingdom Viridiplantae; phylum Streptophyta; class Pinopsida; order Cupressales; family Cupressaceae; genus Cupressus; species Cupressus sempervirens. The sequence continues at coordinate 506,518,009 of CM053793.1, read as the reverse complement.
TCACACAAATTCACTTTTCTCCCTTTAATAGCCATGACATATGTTGCATGAAGAAATCTAGATGGTATCAAATTAACCTTGGATCCATGGTTCAACTTGTACCCTAATATTTTAGTTAACAAGTTAACTCCTTTATTCTAAATAGGTTCAACCATCATATTTCTTCTCTCAAACTTCATTTTCAAGTTCATCTCAACCATTTTCTTGACATTATTTCCATTGATACAACCTTCATTGCTGAATCTTATGACCTTGTGAATCAGATCATTGTCAATGACACTAGGAACATCACCTAACCAAAACATATCATCATATACCCTACTCAATATGATTTGAGTCCATTCATTATTGTCAAATTTTGTATAAAACATATACTTCACTAGAGATGTTATCTATAGTGAAGTCAAACTTTGTGTTATCTATTTTCATGCATGTCTTTATTTTCATGTTAACTAGAGATGTTAGATGCATGATTGATTTTAGTGAAATAGTTTAGGGTAGGCCCTTCATTGGGTAGACCATTCATGGCGGTCAAAATTTGTAACCTTAACCAGTTACATATTGCTGCAATTATAACACAAAGTTTGACCACCATCAATGGTCTACCCTATAAAAGGCCTACCCTATTAAAGGCTCTAACACCCTATTAAAAGTGACCAATCTAAAGGATTTACAAGAATTCACTTGGAAGGTCACCTTGTTGAAGGTTTTACAAAATGGCCATCAAACCAACCTATCTTCATAGGATTTTCATTCTCCTAATACAATGGCTAGAAAGTATAGTAGAATGTGTTGACCTGATGACTTACAATCCTCAATTGCTGATTTTAGATCCTTGTTCTATCCAATCTAATTTGATATTTCTTGATCTAATATAACTCAGTTCGAAGTGCTGATACTCTGTTCTGAACAACTTGATTCTGCAATGCTATTCTTCCTCTAAGTCTTCTCACCACTTTAAACTTCCTTCAAAACTTCACTAGAATTCTCTCATGCATTCTCTTATGACATTGAATTATGAGGTTTTGACCTCCTTATAAAGTTTTTGAGACGTAGGGTTAGGTATGAATATATGATTTAGATTCATCCATCTTTCCTTCTTAATTCTTTCCATTTTTTTGATTGGTTACATGTTGATTCCATAGGGAATGTAAAAGATTCGATCTTATCTTTTAGCTGCTTCGAGATTCATCTTGAGTTAGCTCAAAAATGGTATACATCTAAGTTTGTGAAGGCACAAAATCTTATGCTGATTCTATGTTACTCGACACTTACTAGTTGCTAATGCTCAACACATATAGGAATTCTGTCTTACTCATCTCCTATAGTAAATTTGTCTTTCTTGACACCTATTCTTTGCTCAGCAGATATACTGGCTTCACATCAATTGTCACTTGACACTTGAATAACTTGGCACTTGTTGAAGTTCTGGCTCGACACATATTGTAGCTCCACATCTATATTATACTCGACATCAACTTAGAAATTTCTTAAGTGTGTTGACACTCAATTGTCAAAACCAATCTAAGACCAACAATCTCCCCCTTTAACATGAGTGTCAAAAACACTTAACTAAATATTATGAATTTGATCTCTATGGGTATAATTTACATCTTATTTGGCATATGTACAAAATTTCAAAAACTTGTTCAAAATTTTATAGAAGGCTGTATACCTCAAAACTTGTAACTCCCCTTGAGCTGATGTGTCGTTTTTGTATCCAGAACTCCTTATGCTGGATTTGTCTCATGCTGATTATTCTGATACTCTTTATCTCTACCTTGTCATTCCTTCCCTTTTCTACCCTATTTCTGTGTGCTTTGTTTTTACTCCCCCTTTTTCATATCTTCCCTTACAGTTTTTGCAACATTTTGGCTTTATCTCCTTATCTCTCCCTTAGTTTTTATCTTTTCCTCAAAACTCAAAATTTTATTATCTCCCACAATTTATTGTATCTCCCCTTTTTTGACACTTATTTCAAAGGGTTCTATTCATTAATTGAATACTTAACCAAAAAGGATTTGTTTACCTCCATTATGGTCTTTAGAGCAACATCCCAATTCTCTAATGCAATTTTTAGTGTTTTAAGTTATATGGTTGTCTCTACTACAAGGTGTACTAGGCCTTCTAATGTAGAAATATTGGGATCTTTCTTCAAGACATTCTTTGCATGTGCTAGTTCTTTGTGCAAAACGTCCATGTGAGGGGTTATAATAGACTATATTTGTATTAACTTGGCCTTTATGTTAGCCTCATCTGCTGTGAGCATAGCTAATTCCTTTTAAGTGTGAAGTGTAGTAGAAAAATGTTTCTCACTCTAAGCTAGATCCTTGGGTAGCTATATGCTTGATATTTTTAGATTCCTCTCCAAGCTCATAATCCTCTAGCTAGTCTCTTGTGTGAAAATTAAAGGATCACACAGTTTGGAGTACAATGAGAATATATTCTCAAGTACTACTTTTACCTTTTCAACTTTCTTTTTCAGCTCCACTTGTGATAGTGCTATCTCACTTTATATGGATTCATTCACCTTCATTTGGAATTTCTTTTTAGACTATTCTAGGAATTTTGGATTTGTGTCTAGGTCTACATTTTGTACCTAGTCCACTATATTGCCTAGTTGCTCCATTATAGGCTTGGTTTCTGATGCAGGAGTATCCAGAGGTATAAGGGAAATCCTGTGTCACCCAAAAAAAAAATGTAGTTAGATTTAGTTTCTGTTTGATGTGTTTTCATTTTTGGATACCCATTTGGGTCAAATAAAGGTTCCAACTCTCACAGTTCCACTATCAGTGCATTTGAAAATCTCAAAAAAATAGGAGCATGTATTTGGGCCATCATTTTGGTAAAATAGAAGGTGTGAATTGGCCAGATGAATGTAATCATGATTTAGAGAATTCCAGAAAAAGAATCAGGTCAATAAGCCCCACAGTTTGAAAGTTATTGCAATATTTTGAGTTTTGGAGACCTAAGAATGCTTCAAACTCAGGTTTGGGGCATTAAATGACCTCAAAAAGGGTCAAAAAATGGGGGATGAGTGAAGCTGGTCCATAGGGCTATAGAGTGCTTCGAGAGCTTTCCAAAAATGTAAACGGTTTGTCAATCGAAACTACAGTTCAAAAGTTATGCCTCTCAAAAGTTTGGTTACCGTTTCTGGATTCTTCTAGATTTGCACTGACTTCTAACGCAACTTCTGGAACCTTCTATTTTGTCGGTGGATGCCTACTAGAACTTTCTAGAATGTACTCCTAGTCCTTAACCCTCTGGGGTCTATTTAAGGAGATTTCTGGCATTGTAAAAGGCAGTTCGAAGTGGAGTTTGAGAGGAGGTATTGAAAGGAGAAATTATCTCCAGATTTATGCTATTGTAAGCCCTTAGGGCATGTTCTGAAGTTTATTTTCTCTATACTGTTTGTAATAGCTTATTTTCTCAGTTAATATAATTTTCCCTTTCTGTTGTGTCCATTTTGTTCTTGGGTTGTGTCCCCATTAGTTTCATTAGGTACTTGCAATCTAAATGCATTTAAAAAGATGTCTTTAATTTTAATCAAATCTTGCCTTTGTTTATACTCAGTCCTAAGTATCTCTTGTTTCTTCTTCTTCTCTAGTGCCTCTTGCACCTCATTAATATGATCTATGTTCATCATTTTATAGTCATACCTTGGAATGACTATCTCCTCATCAAGAGCAAGGTCTCCATAGTGAAGTACCCTTGCAACCTTGGTAGAGCTCAAGCTTGGCATTGATATTTGAAGTGGTACTACATCAATGCTTAGTTTCTATGTTGTTCCTATGGGAGTCGATATTGTAGGAAATTTTATCAATGTTTGAATTGCCTCTTGTTCTTTCTCTTTAGGACTCTCCTTGTCCTCTTCAATTATACCTTGATCATTGATTGTAATCTGAGGGGTTGCACCTTGTCCTTGTGCTGTAGGAACATAGATATCCTTCTATCCTATTTTCTCCTTAGCTGACTCCTTGGCAGTTGAAGTTACTATGACTATAACTATGGAGTCAACCCTAGCTGTTGCATCCTGTGTTGCTTGCTCTTGTGGTTGTCCACTTGTAGTTGTTGGAGTATGTGAAGGTGGTTCTTATGGATTCACCTTTTCCTTCATGATTTTAGCTACATCTTTCTGAGGTTCCTCTACACTCACCAAGACTAGATTGGTACATACCTGTGATTGTAAAGTAGTCTGGTGAAGGATCTTTCTAAGATCCACTTTATTCAATGGGTTGATGTTTTGACCAGAGGTGTTAGGAACATCCCTCATAATTACTATCTCTATAGGTGTGGGTGTTACATGTGGAGGACTTGGTGGTGGCAATTGTGTGTCTTGCAGACTCTATTCTTGTTGTTGTTCCTCAATAGTTGATTTTTCTCTCTCTTGTGTGTCTTTCTCCACTGTAACTTCTTCTTTGTCTTTTTCTCCTTCTTCCTTATCCTTTTCTCCTTCTTCCTCCTTATCATTTTCATCTTCCTTATCATTATTTCTTCCTTCAAAAGGATCTTCCTATCCTTCCTTTACATTAGTGAGCTCATAGATTACTTTCCACATTAGAGTGGATTTCTTCACAATATCTTCAATTTTATTTTGCAAAATATTGAATGCTATATTTTTGGGTGCAAATTTTCTCCCATGTTTCTTATTTGCCTTGCTTAGTTGGCCTTTTGTGAGTTTAGGCATCACACAAGCCAATGTTGACTCCTTTATTTCCTTTTTCATGTTTAGGAAATAATGCCATTTATTTTCTACAATGGAATATAACTCCTTAGGCATAGTATTATCTAGTTCAAGTGGAGTATTCTTGAAAATTTTCATCATGGTGTATATTGATTCTTCCACCATGTTTTGCTCGCCTCTTGTCAACTTATTGAAATCAATGTCTTTAAGCCTTGACAAGTCTAGATTGTCCCTAACGTTGTCACAAATGTTTTCCAAATAAGATGTAGTGGTGTGACTTACCACTCTAAATTTTCCATTATCATTAGACTTTGTCATCTCCTCATCTGATTTAGGAGGTGCCACATACTTTCTTCTTTGCTTCTTCTTTGCTAGCCCTCCTTGCTCTGTGGCTTTCTTCTTTTCTTGTCCCTTGGCCACCTTTGTTGTAGCCCTTGTATCTGCTCTAGTGGTAGGTTTTGTTGGGCTTGGCTTAGCTTCCTTCTTGCATTTAGGCTGAGCAGTAGGTTGTTTTTGTGCTTTCCTTTTCTTAGGCTTTGCCTTAGGTGCTTCCTCTTCTTCCTTAGCACCTTCTTGTTCTTTAGCATCTTCACCCATGCCTTGGGTTAGTGATAGTGGCTCTTGTCCCTATTCTTCTTCTTATTCTTCTTCTTCTTCTACTTCTACTTCTACTTCTACTGATCCTTCACCAAATTTATCCTTGAGTTTCTTCACTATTTTATCCTTTTTCTTTAGTGTTGAGGTTATTTTTAGTTTCATATCCTTCTTAGATCTGACAACATCATATGTGCCAAAGTGTTGGGCACTTTTATCTACTTCTTTTGCAAGTAGTGTTATTATTGTTGTAGATGCCTCATCAATATTTATCTCATAACCAAGTGGCCTAAGCCATCTTACCCTTGTTATGGCTGCTTGGATGTAGGTATAATCAATATCAACAAGAAAAAAAATATCATCTATATGTGCTCCACAAGTGAGAGTAGAATCCTAAGTCTCTATTTTATTGATTTCTTGAAATCTTCAAAATAATTGGTCATGATAGTCTCAAAATTGGCTCCCATTTGTTCTATGTATTCATTCACCTAAGCTACTATAGACCTATTTTTCTTCCAGCTTATCTTTCCATAAGAGGTGAATTCATTCTATACATAGAAAAATATACATATTAAAATTGTTCCAAATTTACATTGAGCTCCCTTTGTTCTCCTTATAGTTCTCAAATTCTCATTGATCTATTCTAATTGCAGTTTAGCTAGATCATAAGTATGATCCTTTTTAACAAGTTTGTAACCAACATCCACTGTAATATAGTGAACACTGATAAGTCTACTAGATTGGTAGAATTTATGTGAAATGACTCTAATAGAAAAATCAACAAGAGGATCCTTAATGGTATCGATGGTCATGCCTCTCTTGTTCCATTTAGCTCTATTATTTTTCTCAATTTCTTCTTTTGAATCACTCCTCAGTGTTTTAGGCCATTCTAGGGTTGGATATCTTGTTACCCTATGAATAATCCTTTTTGATATTTTGTAGTTATAACTTCTTCTAACATCTTGAACCATTACAACCTTAGGAGGAATTATGGATAGGGCTTTGACAAGGTTATTTTTATATGCAACTTTAGGGATAGGTCAAAAATTGGGTTGTTTAAGTTAATTTGATACTAACTGGACTTCAAATGACTCTTTATCCTAAATTTTTCTAGAGCTAGAGGCAATTTCTTCAAACCAGAGTTTTAACATGAAGAAATTTTGAAACTACGTAGCTCAAGATAAGTATAAATACCTTGAATCATTGAAACTGTGTTGAATCTCTATTGAAATCTTTACAAATGCTTCAAACTTTTCTTTGAATTTATTTTGCACTCTTCTCATCTTTTCTCTTTTCTTTTGATGGTAAAAAATGATTCAAAATGTGATCATATACCCTTGTTTCATAGAATTTAATGCTTAGTGCATTTACAATTGTCCACTTAGCTCCTTAAGCAATTCTACTTTACTCAACTTCCATTGTATTTCAAACACTCGGCATACACTAGAGTTTCCCTTTCTCAGCTTCAATACAAGTTTTCCTTCACTCGGCATCCACTACTAACTCAACTACAAATAATCACTCGATTTCTACTAAATTTGGCAGAAAACTCAACATATACTAGGTCTTTACTCAGCATCTAAAGGAAACTTTCCTTACTTGGCATCACTTTTGAAAACTTGAAGTTTTAACTTTGCATCTCTATTAATGCTGATCTATCCTTTTTGGTACTTACTTGTCTTGGAATTGATGTATGATAAAGTATTTGTATATCAGTCCCACATACCTTCCTTTTCTTAGTTGGATGAAGTGTGACCACTTGACCTTTTGGGTGAAGTAATCCCGCCATTGGATGTGCTACTTCCATCTTTCTTGTTCCATTTTTTATTCATTTCTCCTCTGATGTGTTCAACATCTACGTTCCCTTTTCCCTTGTTGAACTCTAAGTTGGGTGGCTTTGACCTTGTTGGGAAATTCTTGCCGATGTTTCCAATCCTCAAACAATTGAAGCAAATAGTTTGGCTAAACCATCTGCTATAGTTTTCGCTAAAGTGTATTCTTATGCAATTTTTAGGGATTTGTCCATACTCTTGATAGTAGTAACAAATCTACCTAGTTTTCAAGTCCTAATTATAGTGATGTCCATGAATTTTGGTCTTTGCTGGTTGTTTTGGTGTCCACATAGGCTTTGATGTACACTCAAAGGGTCTATGCCCATACTTCTTGCAATTGTAGAAGTGACCTTCAAATCTTGGTGTCTTGGTAGTCCTGCAGTCATGTGTCTGATGACCTTGCTTGTTGTACTTGTGACAGTGACCCATGTTTTTAGGTTTGTCATGCTGGTTGGCATTCTTGCTCCTACACACATTAGAGGTGTGTCCCTTTTTACCACAAAAAATGAAAAGTGGCTTTAGTATTCTTACCTTTGTCAATTCTTTCTTCTGCAGTCTTGGATGACTCTCCATTTTTAGTGTGGGTGTATCCTAGTCTTGAAGTGTCATTACTAGATCTTGGTGATTTTAGTAGCTATTCAAAATACTTGATGGATTCATTAGGTTTGTTGAAGCTTTCTGCAATCTCCTTTTCTCTTCTCAAGTCATTTTGTAGTTGTTCATTTTGTATCTTCAGTGTGGAGATCTCAATGTCCTTGACATTTAGCTCATGATGTGCATTCATCATCTGGTTTAGGGTGTCTAGTTGAATGTTGGAAATTCTTGCAAGCTCAATTGAATTTTCCTCCAATCTATTGGCAAGGTTTCTCTTGTCATCTTCTTTCATAGCCTTATCCTCACTAGCTCTTTCTTCTATTTAGTCACTTCACAAAGCATCATGGCTTGTGATTCTTGTTCAATCTTGAGAGTTCTAATTTCTTCTACTTTAGCTCTATTCTTCTCCATTAGATCTTCTATTTCTACATCAAACTCCTTGTAATCTCCATTTACAAACACTTTTGAGGTATCAATCTCCTTGTACCATGTATCATTTTTAGCTATGGTAATCTCTCTTCGTCTCTTTAAGGATTTCCTCAATTCTTCCCTCGCTTCTTCTAGAGAATGTAGATTTAGATATATCTCAATTTCCTAGTTTTCTATGATCTTTCCGAGTTTGTAGACTTCCATTTCTAGATCTTTTTCTCTAAATTCTAAGATATCTCCTTGTGAGAACTCAGCTCTGATACCAATTGTTGGAATTTATAAGTGGGAAGAATACTTCTAAGAGAGGGGGGGGGGGGATCAAAATTACCAAAATTTAACCTCTAAAACTATTTAACTAAAATCAATCATGCATCCAACATCTCTAATTAACATGAAAGTAAAGACATGCATGAAAATAGATAACACAAGATTTGATCACCTAGAAACCCTCCAAAATGAGAAGGTAAAACTAGGGTGGGGATGACACCTACAACTTATCACTACAACAATATATAACTTGTTAAGGTTATAATGTTTGACCACCATCAATGGTCTGCCCTATGAAAGGCATGCTTTGTTAAAGGCTCTAACACCCTATTAAAAGTGACATGTCTAAAGGATTTACAAACATTCACTTGGAATGTCACTCTGTTAAAGGATTTTAACACCTTGTTGAAGGTTTTACAAAATGGCTGTCCAACCAACCTATCTTCATAGGATTTTCATTCTCCTAATGCAATGGCTAGAAAGTATAGTAGAATGTGTTGACTTGATGACTTGCAATCCTCAATTACTGATTTTAGATAGCTGTTCTGTCTGATCTGATCTGATCTTTCTTGATTTGATATAACTCAGTTCGAAGTGCTGATACTCTATTTTGAACAACTTGATTCTAGTAAGGAATCAAATGTATAGACAAGTGAAAATAATGAAGCAGGAAATCTAAAGAAAGAAAATGAGATCTTGAAAGATGAGTTGAAAATTGTGGAACTAATAAGTTGAGTCTTAAGAAAGATGGTAGTAAGAGTGAACCTAATCTAAAATCTAAGAATATAGACCTTAGATCCTAGTTGAGTTAAGTAACATCTGAATTAGATTCTATGAAGATCGAGCATGCAAAATTAGAAAAGAACAATACCATTTTGAAAGGAGAATTGACATAAGCTAAGAAATAGTTAGAGAAACTTTATTCCATTAAGAAAATTGATGAAAAAATATTTCACTAGAGACCTTCTTATGATAAGACAAGACTTGGATATCTTATTTTAGAGAAATCAATCAAGAAAGTTGAAATTAAAAGAAAACCAAATCTGGTTGTTGAATCCCCTAAAGAATTTGATTTGTGTAACGTACAATCAAGCATAACTACTAAAGTATCAAAATAGATTGAGTTGATTTGTCAATGAAACATGATGAGCCTAAGAAAATAGAGCGAGTTGATAAATCTGAACAAGATGAACCACTGAAGGAAGTCAGACATGAGTTTAGATGTAGATGTTTAATAAGTAATCAAGTTGGTCATATGAAAAGAGATTGCACAGGTAAGTATTTTAAACCTATTATTAGTTTCTTTTGTTATAAGTATCATGGTTATGGACATAAAGCAATAGATTGTAAGAAACCTAAGCTTGATGGTAATAATGAAAATAGTAGAATGTCTAGAAACACTAACTTTGTAGGTAATGAAAGCGGAAGATCACCATGTAGATTTAAGGATGTAGGAAGATTTGATGGAGAGAATAAATAGTTCATGTGTTACAAGTGTAACAATCTTGGACACATTGCAAGGAATTGCAAAACACCTATAGTTAGAATGGAACCAATCAAAGAAGGAATGCACTTGTATGTTTGTTATGTAATAACTTCAAACACACTATGAGATATTGTACAATGAACAGAAGGAATTTTAGTAGGAATCCAAATCATGAAAGAAAAAACAATATAAATGATAGAAAGAATGACAGCAATAATAAAAGCTAGAAGGAAGAAATCAAGGAACATGTTGATGAATTCGAAGAAGCATTTGTGAAAGCCAAGAATCTAGAAAGTTCTTATATAGTTTTAGAAGAACATTATTTAGATGCACCTAATGAGAGATTGAAGTCAACAATTTTTTTTGGCTCATCTTATTTGAATTAAAGCATTAGCAGTAGACATAGAGCATCAGTTGGTTAAAATTGATGTTAGAGAGTAAATGAGAAGTTGCACAATGAATACAAGGTAAAAGACATAGAAATAAAGGTATGGTTGAGAGTGTAAGAAAAGAAACAATCTTAGGAAAACATAAGAAAGAAAAAAAGGTTACTCATAGATAGAGACATTTTTTGAATTTGTGGTAGATACACATTTATTGCAGAGTCCAAGCAAGATTATGAGTACCATTTGATTATGCAAAGTGTCTAGAGTGAATTGAAGAGTGATTTGACAATGAATTGAAGTTTGAAAAGAAGTTCTTGAAGTGGGAAGTTGCAAAAGCCCTAGACACTATTTTTAAGTTATTTTATAGAGCTCAAATTAAGTTTTTTAGTGTACACATATAGTTAGAGATTCAATGGCTAGCTTGACAGTATATGATGTGAGTGAAAGGCCAAGATATGTATGCAAGAAACATCAATTTGTTTCTCTTGTGGATGACCCACTAGACATATTTTTAAAAATCTCATAGAATGTGCTTGATGTGGAGGATCTTAGAAGCTACATCCACTATAAAATTGACAGTCTACAAGATGATGGTATATAGAAATACTTAGGAGTCATGTGTAATAATAACCTAACTTTTAAGTCTGAGTATGCACACCTGAATGAGTTGAACCTAGTGAAGTCTATGTTTTATATTGAGTTCAAAAACCATGATTGGACCTAAATCATTTTGAGTATGGTACATGATGAAATTTTTTGGTTAGGTGATGCACATGTCACAATTGATAATGACCTAATTCATAAGATTACATGTCTAAGTAATGAGGGATGCAATCCTATTAATGATAGAAATGTGAGGAAAATCATTGAGACAAACCTATTCACTAAATTTGATGGAAGGAACATGAAAGTAGATATGATTCAATATAGAGGAATTAAGGTTTTGACTAAGACTTTAGGGTACATGATGCAGGAGCATCCAGTGGTGTAAGGGCAATCTTGTATACCCAAAAATATGCTTAGTGTTAGTTTCTATTTAAAGAGTTTTCATTTCTAGATACCCATTTAGGTCAAATAAAGATTCCAACACTCATAGCTCCACTATTGGTTTTTTGGATTAGAGTTTTTGAGCATCTTGGGATATGTACCAATGCAAAAAATAGGTTATTTTGTAAATGAGCCATAATTATGATGAGTTAGAGGGTGTAAGTTGGAGGGATGATTATACTTTTAATTTAAAGCACTCCAAAGAAAAAAAAAGGTCAAAAGGATTTACAATTTGAAAGTTATTATAGTTTTAAGTTGCCCGGAGACCTCTTAAGAGCACTTCAAAGTTAGATTTTTGGCATTAAATGGCCTCATACAAGCTTGAATAATGGAGGATGAGATTTTTGGAAACATAAAATATTCATCAATCGGAATCTCAAATCGAAAGTTATGCCTCCTATAAGTTGGACTCCATTTCTAGATTCTTCTAATTTTGCACTGAATTCTGATGAGTTTTCTATATTTTTTGGTGGTGGATACTGAATGGCATATTCTAAAATGTATTCCTAACCCTAAACCTTATTTGAGTTACTTAAGGACATTATAGGCATTGTAAAGGTAGTTTTTGGTGGAGTTTGGAAGAAAGTACCATGAGAAGGGTTTTCTCTAGAATTTGATAACATTGTAAGACCATGGGACATGTCGTGGAGTCTATTTTTGTTATAGTAGATGTAATAGCATATCACTTCTAATAATAATATTCCCCTTTTCCTATTGTGTTCATTTTTGTCTTGGGTTGTGTCCTCATCAAGTGGTATCAAAGAAAGTTTTCCTAAATGTATAGACAAAGTACTGATTATGAGGCAGTTTACACTAGGGCTGTGTGGTTATGGGTTTTGATACAAGAAGATGCCTCCATGAAGGGAGCATGGTGGAAGGGTGAGAGTTGTTACTCCTAAGGTTAGAGTCCTCCAAAGACAAGTCGAGGCTTTGTAGGAGGAGATGTATAGAGGGATGAATGTTGCCATAGGTGATGAAAGTGAGGAAGAAAATGAAGAAGAAGGAAATATTGGATAGAAAGGGGAAGGAGATGGAGAAGTCCTAAACTAGGTATATGAGAAGCTTTTTAGGTCCATTTCCAAGCTTGGAAATAGACCTAAAATTGATGTTGACATTTTTTCAAGAACTCTAAACACATATGAGTTGATTGACTAGATCAATGAGCTAGAGGAATATTTTGAGTATGAGGATATCGGGGACCCTAATAGGGTTAATTTTGTGAAGGCCAAAATGAAAGGCCATGCCAAAATCTAGTGGCAAGAGACTCAGTTGGAAAGAAATGGATGAGGAAAGGAGAAAATCACAAGATAGGATCGTATGGTGGACAAACTAAAGAAGCAGTTCATTCCTGTTGATTATGAGCTTGATTTTCTTGAAATGATGCAAGGGTTAAAGCAAGCATGAAAATATATCAAGGAATACATAGAGGAATTTTATCAAGTCCTTATTAGGGCAGGGCATGTAGAAGAAAACAAGGAGAAGTTTGCCCATTACCTTAGTGTGTTAAGACCTAGCATCTAGGAGGAGTTAAGTCTAGTTAGAATGACTACCATTGAAGAGACATACACGTTTACCTTGTGAGTTGAGGGGAAACTAAGAAAAAAGTTTCATGGATGGAAAAGAGGGTGTAGTAAATGAGGAAGGGGTGGTGGAAAGTCATTTGGAGGACAAAATGAGAACCAAAAGAAAAATAAAGATGTGGGTACTAGCAGAAATCAAAGGAATGAGGGTTTCAATCACTCTTGTGATCATAACTTTGGAGATCAAAGAGGAAGAGGTAGAGGACATGGAAAATTTTTAGGAAGAGGAGGCTCTTATGGGACCTATTTTTATTTTAATGAAGAAGGTAATCATGCCTTCAAATTCCCTCAACACTAAGGAAGGACATATAGGAGAGCTGATGGTCAAGAAAGGGTTGCTCATGTGAATGATGATGTATAATCATCACATTTAGAGGCTATAGAAAGAGGAGAGGTTCTATTTAATGAAAGGGTCTTACTGAGTAGTGACACTAAGCCTAGACAAAGGAGGAGTTTCTTTCATACTAGGTGAAAGTGTGAGGGTAAATTTTGTGATGTGATTGTTGATGGTGGAAGAACTTATAACTTGGTGTTAGAGGAGATAGTATCAAAGCTAAAGCTCAAGAGGGAGAAACACCCCCAACCCTATTGGATTTCTTGGGTATAGGATGATCATAAGGTCCTAGTTAGTGAGCAATGCTTGGTAAAGTTAAAGATTGGGAGTTACCATGATGAAGCTTTCTCTGACATCATCCTAATGGATGTCTACCATTTATTGTTAGGAAGGCAATGGAAGTTTGATAGGCATTCTATACATGATGGTTATGCAAATACATACTCTTTGAGAAAGGATGGAGTTCACCACAAATTGAAACCCTTGATAAAGGAGGGTGAAAAGGTATACAATAGTGCTAGGGTATGTCGTGTTGATGGAAGAAAATTTCTAGATGGTATGAAACATTAGCATATCTGTTATGCTTTACTTCCTAGAAAGGATAAGGAAGATAGTAGTGAAGTTCCACTTCAAGTTTTAGGTCTAATAAATGAGTATGGAGATGTCATCTCTGATACCAATAAGGAAAATTAGTCATCAAATAGATTTTAGGTCTAATAAGTTTTCCTAAGAAGGCTACTCATGGGATGAATCCCACTAAGAGTGAGGAGCTAAATAGACAAGTTTAGGAACTATTGAGAAAAGGTTTAATTCTTGATAGCTTGAGTCCATGTGCAATACTATAGTACTGGCACTAAAGAAGGATGGAGAGTGGAGAATATGTACAAACTCTTAGGCCATAAATAGAATAACCATCAAGTATCAATTTCCTTTGCCTAAAATGGATGATCTTATGGACTATTTGAGTGGAGCTCAATACTTCACAAAGATAGATCTCGGGAGTGGTTATCACTAGATATGGATATGAGAGGGAGATGAGCGGAAGACTAGATTCAAGGCCAAGGATGGTCTATATGAGTGGTTAGTCATGCCCTTTGGACTGACCAATGCACCAAGCACCTTCATGTGACTTATGAATGAGGTACTAAAGAAATTTTTGTGAAAATTTGTTATCATCTATCTGGATGATATTTTGATTTTCAATAAGTGTTTGGATGAAAATTTATTGCACATTTGTAGTGTCCTTGAAAGGGGTAAAGAAGAAAAATTGTTGATTAATTTGGAGAAGTGTAGCTTTGTCAAAAGGGATTTAGTCTATTTGGGATTTGTTGTATTAGCGAAGGGTCTCAAAATGGACCTAGAGAAGGTGAAGGTCATCTTGGAATGGCCTACTCCAAGGTCTACCACTGAAGTAGGGTCACTCCATGGTCTAGCTAGTTTTTATAGGAAATTTGTTAGGAATTTCTGTAGTATATGTGCACCTGTAATATAAACAATGAGGGGAGATAGAAAAGAGTTCAAGTGGACTACATGAGCTACAAGGAGTTTTGAACTGATAAAGAAGAAGGTGATAGAGCAACCTGTGTTGACACTTCTTGATTTCAATAAAGTATTCTAGGTAAATTGTGATGTTATTGGTAGTGTTATTGGGGCTATGCTAAGCCAAGAAGGTAAACCTATTGCCTATTTTAGTGAAAAATTGAATGATGCAAAGAAGTATTATTCTATTTATGATCAGGATTTCTATGCAATAGTTCAGGCCTTAAAGTAATGGAGGCATTATTTTTTTGCTAAATGATTTTTTCTTGTATACAGATCAGCAGGCATTGCAGTACATAAATAGCCAAGGTAAATTGAATCAAAGAAATTTGAAGTGGGAGAGTTTATGCAAATCTATACATTTGTATTGAAACATAGAAGTAGAAGGTCTAATAGGGTTGCAGATGCATTAAGTAGGAGATAGTTATTGCTAGCATTGATGTAGGTTGAAGCGGTTGGGTTTGATGAACTCAAGAATCTGTACCCTAAGGATCTCGACTTTGCAAAGGCTTGGAATTCTTGTAAAGAACCTGTTACTCTAGATAGGACTAGGTGGCTAGATTACATGATTCAGGATGGTATGTTGTTCAAGGGAAGTCAATTGTGTATCCCAAGAAGTTCCACGAGGGAAAAATTGATCAAGAAGAAGCATAGTGGAGGGATAACATGACACATTGGTTGAGATAAGACCATTGCCATTATTAGAGAACATTACTTTTGGCCTCAATTGTCACAGGATGTGAAGAAGATTATGCAAAGTTGTCAAGTATGCCAAACAACCAAAGGATTTAGTCACAATATAAGACTCTATCAGCCATTTCCTATTCCATCGAAGCCTTGGGAGGGCATAAGTTTTTGTTCTTGGATTGCCAAGGACACAAAGGGGTAATGACTCAGTATTTGTGGTGGTTGATAGGTTCTCCAAGATGATACACTTAATTCCATGCCACAAGACTCATGATGCAGTAAATATTGCAGATTTATTTTTCAAAGAGGTGGTAAGGCTACATGGTCTCCCAAAAAGTATTATTTCTAATAGAAATACTAAATTTGTATGGTATTTTTGAAGGACTTTGTGGAAGAAGTTGAAGGCATAATTGAAGTTTAGTTCTATACATCATCCATAGACTGATGGACAAACAAAAGTAGTAAATAGAAGACTAGGTAATTAGATGAGGTGTTTAGTAGGAGATAAGCCCAAGGGATGGGATTTGATTCTACCACAAGCAGAATTTACTTACAATAATTCTATGGATAGGAGCACTGGTAGATCACCATTCCAAATTGTGTATGGGATAGTCCAAGGACTACACCAGAGCTAAGGAAGATGGAGCAAGGGGAGAGGACAAATGCTAAGGCAAAAGACTTTGTTGAACATGTCAAGAACCTACAGGAGGAGGTGCAAGCACATATTACCAAGATGAACTTGTAGTATAAGGCTAGGGCAGATCAAAAGAGGAGAAATAAGGAGTTCTAAGTTGGATATTAGGTTATGGTATATTCGAGGAAGGAACAATTTCTAGTGGGTACCTAAAACAAGCTGAAGATAAAGAAATTTGGACCCTACAAAATTTTGAAGAAACATGATTCAGGGAATGCATATGAGGTGGAGTTGCTAGATGGGATTCACATTTCTCCAATTTTCAATATTGTAGACTTAAAAAAAATAATGAAGATGGTGTAGATGAGGAGTTGATTTTGGAGTCATGTCCAATTCCTTCTTTTGCAAAGAAAGTGATTGAAGAAATTCTCGATAGTCATGTGGGCTAGAGTACTAGAAATATACATTATTAAGAATACTTGGTGAAGAGGAAATGACAAGAAATAGAAGAATCAACTTGGATATCCACAATAGAGGTTGCCCATTTGGGTTTTCCTTTACCAGCTATAAAGTGACAGGGCCACTTTTCAATCTGCCCTAGGTGTTTGATGCAGGAGCATCCAGTGGTGTAAGGGAAATTCTATATCACCCAAAAATATGCTTAGTGTTAATTTCTATTTAAAGTGTTTTCATTTCTAGATACCCATTTGGGTCAAATAATGTATCCAACTCTCATAGATCCATTATTGTTTTTTTTGGGTTAGAGTTTTTGAACACCTTGGGATATGTGCTAATGTAAAAAATAGGTTATTTTATATTTGAGCTATAATTATGATGAGTTAGAGTGTGTAAGTTGGAGGGATGATTATACTTGTAATTTAAAGTACTCTAGAAAAAGAATTAGGTCAAAATGCTTTACGGTTTGAAATTTATTATAGTTTTAAGTTTCCTAGAGACCTCCTAAGAGTACTTCAAAGTTAGATTTGAGGCACTAAACAGCCTTGTACAAACCCAAAAAATGGGGGATGAGATTTTTTTTTTCATAGGGCTATAGAGCACCTAGATAACTTGCTAGAAATGTAAACAATTCATCAATTGGAGTCCTAGATCAAAAGTTATGCCTTCCAGAAGTTGGACTACCATTTTTGGATTCTTCTAACTTTACACCAACTTCTAATGCGTTTTCTAGAACCTTCCTATTTTGGAGGTGGATTCCAAGTGGCATATTCTAAAATGTATTCCTAACCCTAAACCTTATTTGGTTTACTTAAGGACATTTCAAGCATTGTAAAGGTAGTTTTTGGTGGAGTTTGCGAGAAAGTACCATGAGAAGGGTTTTCTCTTGAATCTAATAACATTGTAAGCCCATAGCACATATCGTGGAGTCTATTTTTGTTATACTATACATAATACCATATCATTTCTAATAATAATATTCCCCTTTTCCTATTGTGTTCATTTTTGTCTTAGTTTGTGTCCTCATTAGTACATGTTTATCCATGGCTCAAGGGTTAACTTAGTACTAGCTAGATTCTTGCATGTTGCATATGTAATGGTAGTTGAGGGAAGGAAAGCAAATCTCTATGAGATAATAAAATTAGAGTTAGTGGATAACATTGCAAAACTGAAGAAAACTAAGAATGTAGTCTTCATATTTTAGTCTTTATTAACTCATTTGTTTTTCTATGAAAAAAAGAATTTACTAGGGATGATAAATTGGGAGAGCAATGAGTGTGCAATGAAGTTGGTGACTTAGTGCTACAAGAAAAACCTAAAAAATGTCAAAGATAATTACATTGACATGAAGATGAAGAGTTTTTAGACTAAGATGAAAAAGAGGTACAAAATACCTCATTCCATGGTAGAAAAGTATAAGGATGATATATGCTTCATGTTGGAAACTAATAAAAACTATATGGAAGTTGTATAACCAAGGGTACATTTTATTGAACCCATGGGTTATGAGATGACTGCATTACTCATTGATAGGTATGCACAAATCATATTCCAATCAAAGAAGGACGCTAAGTGCCATAGATGAGGTGCATATGAAGAGAAAATGAGAGAAGTTTATTATGAACTTTACAATAAGGAAATAAAGAAGAGTGTAGAAAATAAGATTGATTCCATCCTTAAGAAATTAGGTATGACTCATTAGGAGTTTAATGAAGTTAAAGGCATAGTACTAGAGATGAGGGAAAGCAGACAGACAAAAGTAATTGCAACAACTCCTATTGCTATTGCAACACCTTCTATAGGTATAATTATTACTAAACCAAGTGTACAGGTACCATATGCTGCTATTATGTAAGTGCAACTAGTAAGAACATGAAGTGATCAGCCTAGGAGGAAACCAAAGTTTGAAACACCTATTGTGCAGAGAAAGTCAAAGAGATTGGTGAAGGTGAGGAAAGAACCTACACGATCCACTAGGAAAAAGGTTAAGAAGACCACAAGTGGACCAAGAAAAAGAAGGAAGACTCTACAAGTCAGTGATTCTAAGGATTTTGAGATGAAATTAAGGATAGACCAGTGGAGTAAGCAACAAAAGAAGAAAGGACACTAGTAGGGAAGAAAGCATGGAAGCCAAAGGTAGAAAACCTTAACATGAAAATCATTAATGATGTCAAATTTGTACAGTTGAATAAGTATTATAGTTTGTATATAATATGGATAGAAGGAAACTAGAAAATGCCATAGTGAGGAATATGATTTTTTGGAATAAAAGATTTGATAATATTCAAAATAAGATTCCAGAAGACCTATTTAATAGATTATTGAATAGAAAGAAAAGTGTGACTAGAGATGACACCAAGTTGAGAGAAACAATGATCAACAAGTTGTGTGATGTTAACTTCGAAGAGGACTTGGATAGAATTTTGAAGGTTATTGAGCCCTTGAAGAGTAATAAAAGAAGAAAACATATTTTTATGGGGAGAAATTATGAATATGTAAGGAAGGAAATAGAGGAGGCCATTGTGAAATATATGATCTCAGTACCTATAGTCGCAAAGGAGTGTGCACAGTCTAAACCTGAGAGCCAAGTGTATGTGCAAGCAAGTACATCTTCCAGTGATGAAGAAGAAGTTAAGAAGGAACAAAAAGTACCCTTCTACAAGGGTACCCTAATAAATGAATTAATATGACTCTTTTGAAGTCTTTTAAATCCTTGCGATTGTTTAGGATCATTGGCTATTCATATTGGCCCATTTGTGAGACCTAGTTCAAGATTGGTGCCCTGTAAGCCCTTGGTCAACTATGGTAAAAGGTGTTAAATGCCCTAGAATATTAAGATAGATTATTTTTCCATGTTTTAACATGTTTTTATACATGTTGGATTAGTTAGAAACCAAGTTGGTTATTATATGAAAAAGTTGAATTGAAATTGCAAAGTTGCTAAAAAGTTTTTTGAGCAACTTTTAGCAACTTTTTGAAAAAGTTGTAAATTGAACTCCCAATAGCCATATTTGGTTAAAATGGTTTTTTATAACCATTGGGAGAGTCTACATAGCCCTTTTAGGTAGGTGGTAAACACATTGGGTAATTTTTTTTTCAATCAATAAAATACTGATGTTTTCTACCAATTCTAGTGCTATAACAAGTTGTACAGATTGCCTCTAACACATATACACGAAACCATAACATTTCATTTTCACTTGGAATTATATCATAACTCATTGTAGAATTCCAAATATTTTAAATATACTGACTATTATCCTAGTATTGCAAGATCCATGTGCATGTTAGGAATTTGTAGCAACATCTCCCATAACTCGACACAGAGAAGGTTTCAAGGCCCAGGATTTGATTTGTAGTCATTTAATATGAACCCCCTCATTTTACAATATTTTAATTATTCTTTTGTTATTAGAGGCCTAATTTCCTAATTACACCAAGAAAGATTTCAAGTGTCACTTGTTGCATTCTCATCTTGGGATTTTAGTGCCTTGGCATATTATATGAAACCCAAAAGGGTATATGAATCTATTATTAATTTCATGGTCATGTAGAGATTACTAGATTTAAAACAAAACAAAAAAGTTTTGTAAGTGCTACAAGTCTTGTGTTAGGTTTGTGAAGCAACTATTCAATAAAAATTATATAGTTTGAATTTAATGTTTGATTCATGTTTCTTAGGAACTAAATTGACCACCAGTATGTTTTAGAGTTACTCTTTCTCCTTAGAAGTTTTTGGGGAGTATTGTGACAAAATATGCCTTGCGATACCCTTAAGAGAAAGTAGTGATTAGTTGTCTTTGTGATAGGTTTTCCTTGTGATTGGGATTGCCTAAGAGTGGTCTTGGGTTGTGATAACCTATTCCATATTGTTGAACACCTATGATAAGTGTTTGGGGTATTTTGGATTTGTGAAGACACCTACTGTATCATAACCTTTAGCAAAGAGGGTTCTAGGAACCTTTGTTCAAACCCACTACTAGTTCCATTGCATTATGCCCTCACCACCACACATAGTTATGGGTACTAAATCCATACAAGTGGATAATACAAATGTAACATGGGATACAAAGGAGAATCCTTTCACAAGGTATGGAGCATAAATTGTTGGTAATATCACATCTTACACAAGCTTGGATGATGAAGAAGAAGAAGAGGAATATAAGAAATAGGTCGAGGAGAAGAAGAAATAAGAAGAAAAAATAAAAGAAGAGGAAGAGAGGATAGAAGAAGAAAATAGAAAGCAAGAAGAAGAAGAAAAGATAAATAGGAAAAAGGAAGAGGAAAGGAAGAAGAGAAAGCAAGAAGAAGAAAGAAAGAAGAAACAAGAGGAAGATGAAAGGAAGAAAGAAGAAGAAAATTCAAAGAAAGAAGTTGAAAGAATAGAAGAAGAGAGGAAGAAGGGTAAAGAAGAGAAGAAGATTGCAAAACTAAAAGTAGTTGCACTCATTTCATTAGTAACTCTAGTAGCAGTAGAAACAAAAATAGTAGTATCATTTGATGATGATGATGATGATCAGAAGGGATTGATAAGCTCATTGAGCAAATTGTTTGAGAAAAATAACAAAGTTAAGTCTTTGGAAAAGTTACTAACTAAAGTCTTGGAGTGGAAGTAGAAGATAGTTAATAAAACTCTAGCTAATCTAGACTTGTAGTAAAAGGCCAAGGAATTGGTGATGACCTTTGATGAGGAATTCAAAACATTATATCAGGTAGCTTCAATGCAAGCACAAGTGAAGCATGATGCAACACTTTTTGATACAATGTGCACAAATGTAAGGAATAATTTAAAGATACTTGATGTATGCATCAAGGAGTTGAGAAAACACATTGATGAAGGTAAGAAGTTGCATGGATTGTGTGTAGTGTCATACAAGTACCTGAATAACTTTGAAAGTTAGATAAAGGTCAGATGAATGATCTTGACACACTCACTATAAAGATATAGCTCCCCGAGGCTAGCATTGAAGATTATGGAATAAAAGTGGAGAAGATCCATAATGCAATGAGATGTTTGTAGTCTAATAAAGAAAAGGTATTAAAAAGGTTCTCTACTCTTTCAAAATTCTTGTCACCTAAGATCAACATTTTGTAGAAGTAATTAGAGGAATGTTTTGTAGCAAAGACTTCTATGATAAGTTTGCTTATATTGAATTGAGTGCAATTGAAGTGGCATCATATGCACAATGCGAACTAATTAGTATTTCTAATACAATGGAGGAGAATTGGAAGAAGGAAGTGGAAAGATTGAAACTTGAAAATGCAGATTGCTTTTCCAGAATATCAAGTTGATCAACAATAGGCCATCTAGTTTTTGTATACAATTTTGACATGTTTGCCACTAATGTCAAAGGGGAAGTACTAATATATAAATAAATATGTATGATTTTATGTACTAAGGAGGAAGTGTATATGTATATGTAAGAGGGAGTATACTTATGTATCAATGTGATAAAGAATGAAATGATCCATCAAAACATGAATAAAACTATTATGTTTTGAAGACAATTTCTGTGTAGTTACTTTTAGTTTTTTTGTTTTGTATGACATCATTTTGGGACTTGGCCAATTTTATAAGATGTTTCTAGAAATGAAAAAGGTGAAGATTATTAGTAATCTGGCCAGTTAGATGTCCTGATAGTTTTCATTTATGGCAAAATGTATTCAACATTTCATTTATGCATTTAGACATATAAAATTGTCTAAGTGTTAGAAAGTTTGTAGTAGTACAGAAAAAAATGTGACATGTACCAAAGACTAATTTTGAGTTAGCTTATGCATAGTTAAGGATAGCTCTATGATAGTGTCATGATGATGTATGCCAATGCATATATGTATATGAACAATATGATGCAAGTTATAGATGAAATACCAATGTGAGTATTTGATAGAGCATAACAAAGCATATAAAAAATATGAGTTGTATGACTTAAGGAATTATTTTGGTGACAAAATAATTACAAATTCATTATGAGCCAACTTTTTGGATATTAATCCATAAGTTATTTTATATTATATCACTTCTGTGAAGACATGAGGCTGACTGAGCGAAGTTTTTAGTAATGCGCAAGGTATAAGTAAAGATCTTATCTTTCATAGATAAAGTATGTGACATGTGATATATGTGTGGGATATATGACATGAAAAATATTGTACAGATAGCTTGAAAGATATATGAGCCTTATGTGATGCAAGATCTAATGTATGGTTAGAGCAAGTGTAAATTACAATAGTAAGAAGGTATTGTGTGTATATCTACTCTTATGAAGAACCAAATTGTATAATTTCATGTTAGTGCAGTGGGATCTTGTTGCATACATGTATTTGATCTACTAAATCCTAATAGGGTTGAAAAAACTCCTAATAGGTTTGAGGCTTCTAATAAGGCCTATTCCTCTAACAAGGACTCAAGACACTGTATGTATTTCATAGAGTCCTAATAGGGTCAATATCCTTAATAGGATTGTTTTGTTTTGTGGATCTTCTAGGGGATATCATCCCTACTAGGGTTTTACCTTGGCTAGGGTTTCCCTAGTTAACACATAATGGCATTATGAGTTCTCTTTGTGCATGGTTATATTTACTATTCAACATTGTTGGTTTACTTTGATATGCAAGTCATAAAAGAAAAAAATTTGTAGAATATTGATTCACCCCCCTCTTAGTATTATTTATTTCTAACACAATCTATGGTTTTTGGGGACTAATTCTTTTCCCTTAGCTATTTCATTAGTGGAAAGAGGAAATTGTCCTAGAAAATCATCATGCACATTCCTCTTTTGGTAATCAACGTTCTCAAAAAAATCCCTTTGTGGAAGCATCTTAGTGATTTGACACAATTGATACTAGGAATTCTCAAGTAATTAGGAGTTTTAGGTGCTTACCCAAAAATTTCTTTCTTCAGTTAAGCACTATGTGTGTAATAATTTGATGTTTAAGGAAATCAAACTTTGAGCTCTAGTTCTTTACACTTCGAATTTCTTTCACTTGGTAACTGATTATGAATCAAATTGTAAGTTTTATGCAAATTTCCTCCACACTAACTCACATTGATACACCATTAATGCTCTAACAGTTAGATTGTGGGTTGTGTTGAAAATCTAAAATTTGGTCATTGATCTGGGCATGATTGAATGTTGTTATTTTAAACTTTAATGACTACATTTTTTTGGCAAGTTGGATACCTTTCATGTCCTCATATTCTCCCTTTTCCTAAACAACAAGCACTTTCATAATATGAGAATACAAATACGATTGATCCATTCACATCCTACGATCACAATATATATTAGCCCTTTCTACATTTCTTTTAAAACCTGGGCCCACTAAATGACATGTCATCTCATGGTTTTAGCACTTTAGTTATAGACCATGCTTCTTCATTTTGCAGAAAGCAATGTTTGTTGATCTGCATTAGATAGATGATTAAGATATCTGCCCATAGATATATGTAGAGTATGGCCCACATAGACATGTGGAAAGCTCTCACATTCTCACTTTGGGTAAACATCAAGCAACTTGAAAATGTGAGGATGTGATAGCTATTGATCACTTGATGATTTGATGGCTTTGAGAAATTAGTACCTCTTGTTATACTTAGTATTCATAGAAAATCAAGCACACTAGCTAAAACTCTATGCTAAAAACCTCCTTTTGCAACTTATTACTAGAAATATGGTCAGATAGATGTCTTGAGAATTTTTATTTATGGCAACATATATTCAAGATTTCATTTATTCGTTTAGAGTTAGAAAATTGCCTAAGTGTTGGATAGTTTATAATAGCACAGAGACTGATGAAATTGCCAATGTATAGATGTGTATGGATAGTATGACACAAGTTATAATTAAAATACCAGTATGGGTATTTGATAAAGCAGAATAGAGCATAGTAGAGAATTGAGTTGTACGACTTAAGGAATTGTTTTGGTAGAAAAATAATTACTAAGTCATGATGAGCCAAATTGGTATATATTATTCCATAAGTTACTTTATATTATATCAAGTTTGTGAAGACATGAAGGCCAACTGAGTAGAGAATTACTAAATTGCAAAGTATAAGTAAAGATCTTATCTTGTGCAAATAAGTGTGTTAGAAGTGAAAATTGTAGGATATGAAAACTATTGTACAGATAGCTTGAAAGTTATATGAGCCTTATGTAATGCAAGATCTTATGTATGATCAAAGCAGGTGTGAATTAGAGTAGTGAGAAAGTATTGTATGTATATATATTCTTGTGAAGAACTTTATTGTATAAATGCATGTTAGGGTAGTGGGTCATTCTTACATACATTGTAATTATTCTACAAACTCTTAACAAGGTTGAAGCAACTCCTAATAGGTTTGAGGATTCTAACAAGGCCTAGTCCTCTAACAAGGACTCAAGACACTATATGCACTTCATAAATTCCTAACAAGGTCAATATCCTTAACATGATCCTTTTGTTTAGTGAATCATCTTGTGGGTATCATCCCCACTAAGGTTTTTTCTTGACCATAGTTTCCCTAGTTAAAAATTAATAGTGTTATGAGTTCTCTATGTGTATTTTTATGTTTGTTGTTCAACATTGTTGCTTTACTTTCTTATGCAAGTTATAAAGTAATTAGCAATATTCAATTGCAGGAAAAAGTTTGTAGAACATATATTCACTCCCCCAGTATTATCTATTTCTAACACATATCATGGGTTGGTCCTACCATCTTAATGTGTTAACACATATCAACTCACTTTGGCTCAAGATCAATCACTTCTATTTTGTGAGGTTGCACCAAACCTTGATCTTTTGAAGATCTGCAACAATAAAGATGCATTATCTTCTAGCTTATTTGGAATGTTGCATGGGCCCACATTGACACTTGTTAATACGTCACATCTTCACACTTTTTAAACAATGAGTAGCTTCACTCTGCAAGGATGTGATAGTTATTGATCTAAAACGAGATCAATGGTTGTTATGAGATAAAGGAATTCTACATTTCCTTGGGTCCCACTGGACAGGTGTCATGTTGTCCCTTTCTTTCTTTAGTTAAACCCTTTGCAACTTCATTTTGCAAGGATACAATATATTTGGATTTAGGAAGATATCAATAGTTTAGAAATTAACTCATCCAAATGTTTTTGAACAAGGAAAAACAACACGTGAGCTAACCAAAACACAACCTTAGGTTAAAAGTGTTGGAAATATTCAACATAGCTAGGTTGCTAAGAGGGGAGGGGTGAATCAGTAACCTCAAAACCTTTTAACAAATTGAGAACTTAATTGCATTAATAAATCTGATCTACTACATGCATAAGAAATAGAGAAATATAGGACACCACGAACACAATATTTGGTGACCCAAAAAAATCTTTCGAATAGAAAGTAAAACTGGGGTGGGGATGATACCCACAAAACTTCAATACGGTAGCATAAAGTTGGCCTATTAAGGCTTACAATGATAACTTCTAATGATCTTCCCTGTTAGGAGCAATTAGGACTGCTAGGTCCACCTTGTTAGAGGTTTTACTAACATACAATGAAAAATGCACTCAGTGAAGAGATTTAAGAAAAGATTGTTAAGTCTACCCTATTAAAGGATTTGAAGTTGATTCACCTATTAGGATGAAATGGTAGATCTCTGACTTACAACTAAATTGCTGATTGTTATCCTTGAAGTATTGATCACCTCTATGTGATAGATGTAATTGTGATGCTCCTAATATAGCCTTGCAATACACTTTGCTTTGCTACTAATTCACATTTGCATGCTTACATTCACATTATCTCATATTATTACATTACATACTTGGATATGATACAATAAATTACATATATATATCAATCCAATTTACATAATTACAAGGTTGACCATTACACAAGTTAACACCAATATTACAAATTTGACCCAAATATGGATACTCGAGTTCTAAAAATTGACTTGGTAAATTTTTGATACATGACGTCCACTGCCATTACTCGAAATTGTCATGCATTCAGTAGAAGTAGAGGCTTGGTCCATACTAATCACTTCAATGTAGTTTCAAACTCAGTATACAGTAGTGACTTAGTACATACTATGTAACTTGGTATAAATTGCATTCTCTATTTACCACAACTATGCTTGGTAGACACTATTTTCATTCAACACGATTAGCATTGGCTTCGCTTGACTTAAGCTATTAACTGGATAGAAATTGTAAAGCTTAGCAAACACTGAACTGCTTAGTCTGAACTATAGTAATTGGCAAACACTGAATTGCTTAGTCTGAATTGGAATTTGAATAAGTTTTGTCATTAATAACAAACTTTACTTAATTTCAACAATCTCCCTCTTTGGCATTAGTGAAAAAAACACTTATTAGCCAAAACTTATGTACAACTTAGTATGATACATAGCTTGGTATGACATGCTGAATTTTTTTTGAGATTTTTCAAAAGTTGTGTTTCAAAATCTGTTATATATATATATATATATAATTTAAATATATATCTCCCATACAATGTACATATCATATTAGTTGTATTGACATACTAAGTGTATCTCCCAATATGATATCTTTCTCTTTTGATAGTTACAAATATCTCTCCCCCTTAAATTATATAAATGTCTCTCCCCCTTTTCGACAATAATGCCAAATATTTATACACAATCTACTTATATGGAGACACTAAAATGTGAGAGAAATTTAAAATGTACCTTAAGAATTAGAGTTAAGGTCTTATCCTAGTTATCTTGCAAAAATTTACACGTTTGTAGTGCAAAAATTTGTAGTGCAACTTGTACTTCTATAGAGAGCTTGATCATGTGATTAGCAATTGAGAAATTATTTTCATGGATCAATGTTTTGGAATAGGCAATGTGCATTTGCATTTTATCCATGATGGGAAGGATCATATTTTGAATGTATATGAGTGTAGATGAGATCCTTGCTTCCTCTCTCAATAATTCTACCTACATATGTGATAAGAATCTAATCTTCATATGATGTGTAGAGCTTGAACTGGGGTCAACTTGCAATTGCTTGGCACTAGCCATCAGATCTTCATCAATTTTATTGAATTTACTCTTTATTTCCTTAGTATGCTCAGTAACATCACATAACTTTGCAAAAAGAGATGCTACATTTGTGTAAAAAGTTCCAAGACTTGTCAAAATTGAAGAAAGGTTTACCTACTGAATAGTTATTTGCTGAGCAATGTGCTCAAGCACTTTGTTATCAAATTTCTTTTCTACTTTCTTAATTAACTTATCGTGGCCACTGGAATCTTCATTGAATTTGTTGACTGCTTCTCCTAATTGCACCAAAATGTATTGAGAAGTATCAACTTCAACACATATAGATTCAATCAAAATTTTCTTTGCATCCTCAATAACCATATATTCTCTATCTCTCTCTGCTCTAAGTTTCTTCTACTTTGCCTTCTTTTGTAGAAGTTGACCAACTATTTGCATTTGAACTATAGAGATTTTATCAAAATCCCATTTGGGAATTTAAATTTCCACATCCAAATCTATATCTTCGTCTATTTCCTTTCCACTAATTAGATGTCTTGGTTGAAATAACTTTGAAGTTAATGCTTTAGATTTTGGAATAGAAACAATAGTGGAAACAATAGGACTAGCAGTGGAAACAATAGGACTAGCAATGAAAACTTGTATAGTGCCTACTAGTGGAATACTGACAGGAATACTTACAGAATCCAAAATTGATGTATTTGCCAAACTTCCCAAAACTAAAATATTTACAAGTGAAGTACTGATAGAAGTATTTACAATTGAAGTTCTTACTAGAGTATGTACAACTAAGGTAGTCAAAACTAAAGAATCTGAAACTACACTTATTGTTAAAGAACTTAAAATTGTGGAACACTCTGTATCTATTGCTGAGGCTAGCTTGGTAACTGAAGGATGTTGTAGCTTGGTGGATGAAGTTGTAGACACTTCTATCTATGATGTACTGAGCTGAGAGGTAACAAAGAGTCATTGGACATTTGATGTATCAATGTTTGTCACAACCAAATCTGATGACGCTATCTCTGCACTTGATGATGTTGCAAGTTTTTCTAGAGAGTGAGGGAGTGAGACTATGACAATTGTAGCTATCTCAACTGGGTCAATCTCTTCTTCTTCTTGCCTAGCTTCCTCTATAGCTTCTTCCTCTTCTTCTTGTTCTTCATCATCCTTCATTAACTCCTGATATTCTTCTACATCAATTGTGACAAATCGAGTGGAGTCTTCATCATTTTCTTCATCCTTGTCATTGTCATCATCATCATCTTTGATTTCAGTAGGATTTTCACTTAGTTTTTGAAGATGGAATACATTTTTCCATAGGTTTGTAACAATCTTCACAACATATTCTATATCTTTCATCAAAATTAGACAAGTTTTGAACTTTAAAGTCATTTTGTTCTCTCATCTAACCTTGACCTTATCCAACAAAATTTCAGGGATTTGTGATGCTATCTGGTCTTGAGAGAATTTCCATATACCCAATTTGTCCATGACCAAATCTTCAACTTCTTTCTGCTTTGTTGGAGTCCTTGTCTCACACTTGAGTTCTTTAAAGTTGTTTATTCTAGCACCTTCTCTTAGTATCTTTAGCCTTTCTTGAAATGTGAGAGGAGATCAGTTGAAGACAATGTCACTATCATCTTTCCCTTCCTTTTTCCTAGTTCTCCTTGTAAATACTACACTGGATGGCTTTGGTGGCTTGGTGATGATCACCTTGCCTTTCTTCCTTTCTAGCTCTTCTTCCATTTTAGATTCCTCTTAATTCTCTAATTCTTCCACATCTTCTCCTTTTCCTTCAGTAATCATAAGAGGGGTGCTTGTTGTTCTCAATTTAGTTATCCTCCTCTTTCCTTTTTTTACTGACTGTGGAAGCTTGATCTCAAGTTCAATTCTTGCTTTTGCCTCATCATAGGTTCCAAAGAGAGGTTCCTTCAGATCTATAAGCTCATTTACCAAGGCCTCAATTATTTCCTTCACCTCATCAATGTTAACGTCATATGGAAGAGGTTTTACCCACACAACTCTAGGTCTTATTGTCTAAATGTATACCTTGTCACTATCTACCACGAGGAAAACATCATCCTTATAATCTTCAACCAACTTCTTTGGTATCTTGAATCTATTATTCATCTTTTCCTTGAAGGTTTCAAAATAATTATCCATGATACTGTCAAAAATTTCACCCATTTTAGCGATATACTCATTGATCTAATATAAAACAGGTGTGTCTTTTTTCCATACAATCATACCTTTAGAGGGGAAAAACTTTTGAACATACAAAAAAAACATGTCAAAAATGAATCAAATTTTCATGGGTTATTCTTTGAGGTTCTAATACTTTCCATGTTTTGTTCAGCTACTTCATTAATAAATTTTTTAGGTCATATGACAAATTCTTCTTTACGACCTTATAAGCTAAGTCAACTACTTCACATGACACACTATTGAGTTGGTTTGAACTATAAATCTTGTGTTCTATCACATGGATGCCAAATTTTAGTTTTTTATCAGTTACATTGCTGATTTTCATTCCTCTACCATCCCAGTCGACTAGGGTATTCTTTTGCAACTCATCCTGACCTACAGTTTTAGTGGCTTTAGGTTTGGTGAGCATGGGGAGACTAGTAATGTGATGTATCATTTTCTTGGTAATTAAAAATGGTTCCTCTAACCATAGTTGACCATTATGAACTGAACTTAGGATATACCTAATCCATTTGATTTGAAAGTTTTGAGGTAGGAGAGGAATATGAGTTAAACCTTTCTCTTCCAAATGTTTGTGCTCAGGTTTGAGAATTCCATTCACACAGAGTTCACTTAGGGCATTATCCATTTCAAGGGTTCCTATCTCCTAAATTTCACATTTAAAATGAGTTCAAATGTCATTTATGAGAAGTACCTTAGGTGGTATCTATGACTGAACTCCATTTGGGTCACGGGTTTTATCGATCTCTAGCACAAGTTTGAAGTTAGGTTCTTTCCATTCAACACCTTGCACCAACACTTTAGATCATTTCTTTTCCTTGCTACTATTATTGGATTCCATGGTAACTTGGTAAGTAAAGAAAATTATTTGAAAAACCTTTGCTACAAATTCTGCTCAAGGTCATTGGGATGCTTTGCAAATCACTCTATTCATAATATATTGGATTCATAGTAAAAATGAAGTTGATTTCCTACCTTTCGATAAAACTTCCCATTAATGCTCGGTATGATGAGAGCCATAATGACGTTGTGCATGATATCCTATCATCCACTATATATATAGATAACTTAGTGAAATATTTTAACTTGGAAACCAAACATAACCATGTTACTCCTAACTTCGCTCGGTAGAGTCCATGACTCAACCTTGCTTGGTAGAGAAGTCAATTTGGTGATAGCTATTACTGATCTTACTGATGATTTTTTTGAAAACATAGCTCCAGTTCTTTCTTAAGAACTTAATTGGAAATGGTGGAATCACCCACTTCTTGAGTGACATGACTATCATCGCTTGAACTAGCTTGCTTGGTAGATTTGAGAATCCACTGTTGTCTCATCTACTTCCTGATGCTATCTAATTTTTCTTTATTTACATCTTCAATTCTACCTATATTCATGCAATTCTTAGCTATATGACCAAGTTCAGTACATGTGTAACATCTTGTGATGGTATCTTTTCTTGTCATGTGATGTCGAAAACAATTCATGCCAATGTGTCCATATTCTCCACAATTATGACATCTACACCAAGTGTTGTAGTCCCAATCAATTATTTCCTTCAAAAATTGTTTAACTGGATTGCATAAGTTAGATTTGCATTTAGATGCCTTGTGACCATGTTTCTTGCATTTGTCACACTTGCCTTCAAACTTTGGTTTTTCTTTGTATTCATTAGCTTTATGACCATGCTGACTACAATTGTAACATTTTCCATTGAATTTTGCCTTACCATTACTCCAACATTTATTTGATGTATGACCTATCTTACCATAGTAATTGTAAGTAGGTCTTTGATTCCTTTGAGCACCTTGTTTGGAGGATTCACCTTCTTCTTTGTATTCAAGTCCTACCTTACCCTTTTGCCTATAAAGATTCTACTCATTTTGTTGATTCAAATGATCCATGTCTTCTTTGGATTTCATTATTCTTTCATTGAGTTGTTTTTTAGAATTTAGATCAATTTTCATCCTTTCATTGATTTTCCTTTCAAAGTTTAAGTCATTTCTTAACCTTTCATTTTTAGATATCAGATTCAAGATTTCTTCATTTGCATTGGAGAGTTGATTAATAAGATTTTCTTACTAAAGGGATTGATTTTGAGTTTCATTGTTCCTTACCTATAATTCTTCTTTTTGTTCCTTACCTAAAACAATATGAACATTTTCGAATGAAACAATGGTATGCAAAATCATGAACCCAAGTTTACTGGTCATTTTTTTTACTACAAAAAGCAAGGACATCAGATACATGAGTATAGGTTAGGAATAAAGAATGTGTCCACTACAACTAGATTTTATAGATATTGCTACAACTATCAAAAGTATGGACATAGAAAATATGAATGTAGACTAGAGACAAAACCCTACTGGACTAGTCAAAGGTAGAGTCATGCACCTAACAATGCATGTTTCAAATGTCACACATTTGGACATTCAAGAAAATATTGCAGAACTCAAGTACCAATAGAAAATCACAACACCAAGAGTAAATGAAAATTGGACATTGTTCAAACAAGGAGGGAGATGAATCAAACATTGAAGAAAAATGCATAAGGTGGAAGCAATAAATCAAATGGAGATAAAGTCACCCAATCTAATGGAGAAGGTGATCTCATCATCTCAAACTAAGTTAGAGAGGTATGTTTGGAACTGTATATCTAATGATACATATTACATCAATTCCTAACATTAAATGTGCTAAAATCTTATATTTTCATAATAAAGATGTATAATAACACATTTATGAAAGGATCAATACAAAATAATTGTGTACACAAATAGAGTTGAACATTAGTAAAATTGTCTATATTGACCAAGCATTACAATATAGAATGAATACTTCATAAAGTAAACTAGTGTAGAGGTTGAGATAGATGAAAGAGATCGAACTATATAGTGAAGACCTAGTTCAAAGGCACCAATGTCAACTGGGACAACTGACTTCATCCTATCTAAGTAACAATATTAATGGAGGCCTTAACTTGAAAATAAAGAATTATTTATCAAAATGTGTGGGCATTATTTCATGTACCTTGCATATATAATTTGAGAGCACAAAGTGATTTAAGTGAAAAGAGATCTTAAGGTGATTCAAGAGAAAATTTGAGACAAGAAGATTGATCGATTGAAGAACTGATTTGTGTTGAGTAATTTAAAGGAAAGAAAGTTTATGAACCCTAACTAAGAGAAAATGGTAGCTTCATCATCCATAGAAAAGAGTCAATGAATAGTGGTTAGTAATAATCAATTGGTGAATAGTGATGCTTCTCCTTCACCCAAATTTTGTGTTATTCCTGAAATTGCAATGAGAGGTGACTTAATGGTTGCTTTGTCTTCAATACCACCCAAGGTAATCATGATACATGATCTATGGAGTTTCTACATGTGTAATATTGGAGAAGTAGGAGATTATAAAATTTTGGAAGCATATGAGAAATTGT
This sequence comes from Cupressus sempervirens, assembly GCA_028749045.1. Lineage (NCBI taxonomy): Eukaryota > Viridiplantae > Streptophyta > Pinopsida > Cupressales > Cupressaceae > Cupressus > Cupressus sempervirens. Next base: position 506,484,821 of record CM053793.1, on the reverse strand, counting down.
GTGATGAAGGAGTTTTGAAGGAAAAATTCAAAATGATTGAGAAAAAAGGGTTAGCTCATGCCCTAGAGTTTCCATGAAATTTCAAGATTGAATGGATCAATATTTTGTTGAGCAGGATTCATGACATGAAGTTTTGGCTACATAATGGACTAGTTGAAATAACTAAGAAGTTAACTCACAAGGTTTTTATAATGTAAAGTTCACTAATATAACTAAGAGGGTGAGGGTGAACCAATTATCCAACCATTATCAAAATTATCAACCTTAAAAAAACTTAACCATATGCACAATATAATCAAAAACCACAATAAGATACTCATATACAATAACACCATATATGTTAACTAGGGAAACCCTTGATTAGAGGGAAGCCCCAGTGGGGATGGTACGCATAAGATGATGTACTAATATAAATATTCCTTGTTAGAGGATGGACCCTATTAGGAGTCTATGAATACATTTAGTACATATGAGTCCCTATTAGGAGACTTTGAATCCTTGTTAGAAGATTCCAACCCTATCAGGAGTTGTACCAACCTTATTAGGAGTTATGGAAGATAGCTGGTCCCACTACCTAAATAGCTTCAAGGATAAGACCAATGAACCCACTATCCAAATGATCTCTGTATTATTCCTTGCATAATAATAGAAATGAAATATTATTCCTTCCGCTTCCACTCTCCTATTAGTCAGACCACTAGTCCTTTTGATCTTGTAATCAGATCAAAAATATCTCATCCAGTAATCCCTTGGATAACTTAGATGCATTTACCAAAACACTCTGCACCTTTTTTCAATTGACACTTCATACAATGATTGCAATAAATTAAAAACAAGGAAAACATCTTTCCTTTATACCATATCTTCAAAATAATTCCTTAAGTCGGGCTTCAGGCTTTCCTAATTAATTATAATATGATAATTAATTAATTACAATTACAATAGCACTGGCTTCTCATATTCTAAAAAAAATTATATGTATGATACTAGGGATTGTACACTTGATAATGTTAACAATAGACTATTCTCTCTCACTTCTTGACTATGTATCTTCTCATTAAATCTCAGATGAATAATACCTAACAACTATCAAGAACTACTTTCCTAATGCTCTGTCTCTATACTACTCTTAGTAAATCAGCGACAACTTCTGTACGTCTTCAACTTTGACTCAACATGAACCACATCATCAAGATATATTATAGAACATATCCATGGTTGTCCAATACCAAACAATCAAACCATTATCTATATGACTAAGACCATTTCCAGTTACTCACCTAGTCTTTACAGAAACCATACTATGTTGGCATCGATGACAAACATAATCATGAATGCAACATGTCAATACTTTCCAATGCTTAGGATACTTCCCCCAAAGTAATATCATGAACATTCATGTTAACAATCACCTCCTTTAGTATTGATGTTAACATAGATGAAAATAATCTTAGTTCTAAGAATACCAAATAGTACTTTGTTGTTGATGTTGCTCTCATCTTCCGAAATCCTCTTTATTAATCAAGTATTAAATTCTTTGTGACATTCTAGGATTAACATTAGTTGTTCACATGCTAATAAACTCTCAACACATTAGGTGCATATCTCCTAGAGATATTCTTGCTTCCTTAGATGAATCTTTCTATATCTCCCTAGAGAGATATTTCACCCCCATTCAAGTGAAACTCTCCCATTCATACTTAGAAGTTCTTCTCCCCCATTGTTTAGGATATTTTTTTCATGCATATTCTCTCCAATTGACATCAATATGAAAGGCCTCAATATGATAGTAATACCAATTGTTAATATACTACACCAAGTCTTCAACCAACTCAAGTGTCCAAAGACACTATTCAAAACCAAATACCAAGATTCCTCAATGACTCAACTCATCATAGATACTTCCCCATATAGGAAGCATCAACATTCAATCTAGTTTAAAAATAGTGCTTTGTACTACTGGACTGATGCACTTACTATATCATCTATTCAAAAATAGGGAGGGGCATAACCCAAAGCATACCTCTCAAGTACTTAAATGTATCTTTAGGTAAGGGCTTCATAAAGATATTTGCAATTTGATCTTTAGTACTTACATACTCCAATTTGATCTCTTTTTCTACTACTTCTCTCTCATCACATGATACTTAATAGATATATGCTTAGTCTTAGAATTCAATATAGGATTCTTAGACATACTCACTCTACTTGTGTTACCATAGTATATGATAATAGGTTCTACAAACTCAATTATGATATCTTTCAACATTTTATTCATCCACATAAATTGATTACAATTATTTGTTGTTGCAACATACTCTGCCTCAACTGTACTCTAAGAAATATAATCTTGTTTTTTTCTTAGCTAAGAAACCAATCTTCCTCCAAGAAAAAATGCTCCATCACTTGTTCTCTTTCTGTCATCCATACTACCTACCCAATATACATCAGTATATGCACATAGATTGAAATCACTTGATCTATCATACTAAATTCCATAGTCAAATGTTCCTTTCAAATATTTGAATATTCTCTTTACCACTGCATTATGATACTCCTTTAGATATTCTTGCAATCTAGCTACAATCCAAATGACATTTTCTATATCTAGTCTAGCATAAGTCAGATATTGCAAACCTCCAATCATAGATATGTACTTCTTTTTCTCCACTGCAAGTGTCTCATCTTTGCTAGATAACTTGTGACCAATTATCATAGGTGTACCAATAGGTTTACAACTTTCTATTCCAAATCTTTTCAACAAGTATTTTAGGCACTTAGCTTGTGAAATGAAAATACAATCATTGTTCTATACAATTGACAATCCTAGGAAAAAATTCATTTCTCCTATCATGCTCATTTCAAACTCATTCTTTATTTCTTTAGCAAACTTATCACTTTCTTTATCATTATCTCCAAATATGATACCATAAAAAAATATTACTATTATTAACAAATGATTCTTAATTTCTTTCAAATACAAGTTACTATCTATCATACCTTTAGCAAATCCAAGCTTTGCCAAATAGCTATCCAACATTGTATACTAGGTTCTAGGTGCTTTCTTCAGACCATATAGAGATTTCTTTAGTCTGTATATCATGTATTTGTCTTCTATCAAATGAAAAATTTCACACTTCTCAATATATACCTCTTCTTCAAGTTCTTCATTCAAGAAAGATGATTTATCATCCATCTAATATACCATAAATTTCTTATTTCCTACATAATCTAGGAACATTCTCACTGCTTCTATTCTAGCTATAGGTGCATATGTTTCCTTCTTTTTGTGAATATCCCTTGCTTACAAGTCTATCCTTGTTCCTCACAACTTTTCCTTTCTCATTCATCTTGTTTCTGAAGGCCCATTTGGTTCCTATTACATTCTTGTCTTTAGGTCTAGGAACTAATTCCCATGTTTCATTCTTCACAATCTGATCTAATTCTTCCTTCATAGCTTGAATCCAATAATCATCTTATCTCATCTCTAGGTTCAGATCTCTACTCTCCTCTTTGCTAAACAATTAACACATGATCCTACAGATCATTATAGTCTCAATGAAAACTTTTGAATTTTGTCTAACAATTGTAGAATTATATTCTTCTTCATCTAAATTATAATCTACCATCTTTTCCTTAGTTCCAAACTTTTCATCAATCCTTACATTTTCACATTCAACTATTGTCTTAGTTCTATAGTTATAACATCTATATGCCTTTCTTTTCAATGAATAACCAAGAAGCATACCTTCATCACTTGTTGGATCAAACTTACCGATGTCATTTTCTCTCTTAATGTAACATTTGCTCCTAAATATTTTGAAATACTTAACTGATGGTGAATGATGAAGCCATAATTCATAACGTTTCTTTCTCATACCTTTTCCTATCTATACTTTTTTCAAAGTGTATACTATTGTATTGTCTTCTTCTCTCCAAAATGTCTTAGAAACATCAGTCTCAAGCAACATTTCTCTTGTTGCCTCCACTACTAATTTGTTTCTTCTTTCAACAATCCCATTCTACTTAGGTGTTCTAGGTGAGGATAGTTGTCATTTCATTCAATTCTCTTCACAAAATATGTTAAAATCTCTAGAGGTGAACTCTCCTCCTCTATTTGATCTCAAACACTTTATCTTATGACTAGATTCATTCTCAACTCTATTCTTAAATATCTTAAACTTCTCAAAACTTCCAGACTTCTATTTAAGAAATGCTACCCACATCATTCTAGGGGAAATCATAAAGTAACTTTCACCATAGAATTCTTTTGTTCTTGAAGGACCACTCAAATCTGTATGAATGATCTCCAACTTCTCTATGGTTGTGAACTTCCTTCTAGGAAATGATACTTTTCTTTGTTTAGCCATGATAAATTCTTTGTAAACAACATTAGTAGGCTTAAAAGTCTTAGGCAGATATTTGACTTCAAATGTGCTACTAATCTTTACAATATTATCAAAATTTTAATGACAAAATATTCTATGCCACAACTAATTGTCCACTTTAGCTACCAAATATGTCATTTTAGTAGGATTAAATTGAAATACATTACCTCTGGATCTTGTGCCTTTTCCAATAAACTTGTCCTCTTTGTCTTTGATAATGTAGGTCTTCTCAATGAATTGTGACTAATAACCTTTGTCTACTAAGTATCCAACACTCAAAAATTTATGCTTCAATCCATTTCCAAAATAAAGATCATCAGTGTTAGTTTTACCATCAAGAGTAATAGATCAATTCCTATTATATGATAGGCTACATTTTTACCAACTCTAGCAATACCTCCATCATGATTCCTAAACTTTAAAAACTTATTCATATCACTAGTCATGTGATGTGAACATCCACTATCAATTATCCAATTAGATTTCTTTTCAACTTGGGATAATAGAGCTCTTTCTTCTCTAATTTCTCTATCAAGATCATCTTCCTTGATGGCCGCAAATCCCAATTTATCATCACTTTCACTTTGATCTCTCTCATTAGATTCTTCATCTTAATTCACATACAAAATAATTCTCTCTTTCAGGCTTGAATTTTCCCTTATACTTTTTCTCTCTTTTAGGAAATTTAAATGCGTAATGACTGAATTCATCATAAGTCCAACATTTAAATATTTTCTTACCATCTTTTTCTCTTCTTACAAGAAGGGTTATACTTTTGTCAATCTTCTTGTCTTCATCAAATCTTCTACTACTAGAAAAATCTCCACGCTTTCTTGCAGTCCTTGTTACATTAGGTCTAATGTTAAGGGCACCAAAAGTTGTTTCCAATCTTGCTAAATCTCTAGATTGGCTCAACTCTACTTCTACAACTTCTAATCTTCCAAGAAACATTTCTTTGGTAAAATCCTTACTGCAGGGTATCAATAACTGAATCATCTGAGCTACATTCTTGAATGGTGGCATCAAACTTTTCAAGATCTTCCATACTACCTTGTTTTCTTCCTTGGTTCCACCATGAGACCGAATTATTGAAACAATTTATGATATTCTACTAGTATAATTTCTTATAGATTTATCTTCCATCAATCCTGAAATGCACATATCTAGTTTTATAATCGAATTCTCTTTGCATGTTTATCACTTTCAAAAGAAGATTCTAATGCTCTCCAAATTTCATGAGATGTTTGAAGTGATATTACCTAACTATACTCATTCTTAGGAAGGGTTGAACATAATGATTCTCTTTCTCTAATGTTACACATGAATATATCTATCTCTATTTCACTACATTCTTCAAGCTTTTCTTCTTCCACATTGGTCTTATCAATTTTTGTCAATATCCAATAACTCGGACCCATGCACAACATAAGAGTCTTCATATTCTCCTTCCAAATATCATAGTTAGCCTCATCAAATATTGGACTAGCCTTTCTAAAAAAATTGCCATAAATCTCCCAAAGTTGTTAAGCTTATCCTTCAAGTGTCTGAAGTTGTGATACCAATTGTTAGAATATAAAATTTACCAATATAGCTAAGAGGGGCGGGGGAAAATTAATTACCCAACTATTATCACAAATATCAACCTTAAATAAACTTAACCATATGATTAATATAATTAGAAACCACATCAAGATACTCATACACAATAAAACTAGATATATTAACTAGGGAAACCCTTGATTAGAGGAAAAACCACGGTGGGGATGGGACCCACAAGATGATGTACTAATATAAATATTAATTATTAGAGGATGGACCCTAGTAGGATTTTATGAAAAGCTTTACTACACATGAGTCCATGCTAGAATTTGGAAAGACAACTAGACCCACTGCCCAAACAACTTCAAGAATAAGACCAATGAACCCACTGTCCAAATGATCTCTATATTATTCCTTGCAGACTAGTAGAAATGAAATGTACTTCCTTCCTCTTCCTCTATCCTATCAACCATATCTCTTCTCCTTCTAATCTTGTAACTAGACCAAAGATCTCACATCTAATAATCCCTTGGACTCTTACATGCATTTACCAAAATACTCTACTCCTTTTCGCACTTCATATAATGATCACAGTGCATTAAAAACAAGGAAAAAATATTTCCTTTATACCATATCTTCAAAATAATTCCTTGAGCCATCATGGAGGATTTCCTAATTAATTATAGTAAGATAATTTATTAATTAAAATTATACTACCATTTTCAGCTCACAGTCTAAATAAAACTTGATACATGTGATACTAAGGCTTGTACACTTGTTGGCATCACCAACACACTGTTCTTTATCACTTTCTAACTATGCATCTTCTCATTACATCTAAGATTAAAGATATGGAACAACTATTAGGACTACTTTCCTAATACTCTATCTCTATACTACTCTCTATAAATCAAGTACAACTTATGTAAGTTTTCAACTTAAACTTTGTGCATTGAACCACATCATATGAACATATTACATAACACATCCATGTTCATGCATCACTAGACAATCAAACCATTGTTTCTATGACTAAGATCTTTGTCCACTACTCAGCCAATCTTTATAGAAACCATGCTAAGTTGACATCAATGGCAAACATAGTCATGAATGCAATATGTAATAATTTCCAATACTTAAGATACTCTTCCAGAGTAGTATCATCAACATTCATGCTAACATAGGTTACTAGTAACCCTACATTAGATAAGAAGAATACCATGAAAAGTATAATATGTGAAGAAGTTGAAGAAAAAACATGTGTTGCATGGAATGAACAAGGGTTGTCCATCACTAATATTTCTAGCCCATTGATTGAATTTGCAGTGAGAATTCTTAGTTACAAATTTTATCAATCTAGAAGATTCAATAGCATTCCATGTATGGGAGTGGATCAAGCATGAAATATATTCATGAATATGATCTTGCCAAGTAATATAAGCTACAATTAGTAGAGAACCTAACAAAAACCAGCAAGGCAAAGAATTCAATTTATAAGTTTGGTTCACTTGTTATATATGTTTTTTCTTTTACATTTAGAAACATTTTCCTAATATTGGAAATACCATTTGAGAACAAGGGAAAACTACCACAAGACAAATAAAGGAGTATATAAATCAATTAGGAGAGAATTTTGAGAATGCTATGGATACATTTTTTAAAGAATTCAAATAAAGCATGAAATTTGAGGATGAGAATACCCAAGGAATTCATAATGAAACATTATAATGATGTATTTTTCTTGGCAGACATAGATACCATATATGTGCAGGAAGTTAATCCAAGGGTGACATGGATAGCAAAATTTGACTATGAATTTGATAGTAAAATTATGAATGCAAACATTGTTGCATTATTGAACGAAGACATTGATACTATTGATAAACCTTTTGGGAAGCATGAAGAAGTTAAGGCTAGAATTACTAAAAAGATCAAGATAGCTTCTAAGGAAAATAAAATGAAGAAAATGATTGAATACCTAGAGGAAAAGCTAAGCAGCTAAGGAAAGAGCAGGGAACCTTTGTATATAACACAAGGTCTTGGAGAAGATGAAGAGGGTAGTGGTGACAAGGAAGAGGCAGAAGAAGAAGTCAAGGGTAAAACCCTAGTGGCTGTCACACCACTTAGCAAGAAGGCTAAAAGGAAAATAAAGAAGCTAGTGGTGAGACCCCTCTGTCCTACACCACCTAACAAACCAAGGACCAGGGTAGCCTCTAGTGCCAAGTAGACTGCAAAAAAGAGAGTGGTAGAGACTACTAAGTCTAGTGGATCAAAACAAAAGATAATAAGATTGTTCAAAGGACTACCCACAAGGTGAACAAAATCTATTAATGAGGCATGTGTCACCCTTAGAAATATTTAGGATTATCCAATTTTAGATTCATTAAATATGACACATTGGATAATATTGATAGAACAATAGTTGAGGAGGCTATGATAGATATGATTGCAAATTATAAGCTATCTCCAAAAGGAGTAGAGAAGAAGATACCTACAAATTTATATGATATACTTGAGAGAAGGTGGAAATAGGTAGAAGTAGAAGAGAAAAATATAAGGGCAAACACTTTAGTCAAGGTTATGCTTGATCGACCACAAGATCAAAATGAAACTTTTTTGGAGAGATAAAGGAATAGATTTGTTCTTAAGTATATGATTTTTATGATATTACAAAATAAAAGTAATGTTATAATTCAACAAAATGAGTTACTCTGGAAGAGTTATTTTGGTCTCACAACAAAATTAAAAGAAATTGAGATAGTTATTATTCTAGATAATGAAAGTGATGAGATGAGTTCAAATGTTCTAAGTCCACAAGGAAACATGTCACCAATTCATGCTGATACCCCTGACAATCCAAAAATGTCCTCAAACATAGACAAGGAGGAGCTAGAGGTCGAAGAACCCAATATGGATAACACTATAGAAATTTCTACAAAAGGTCAAGGAGCAACACAATTGTCAAAACCTCACATTGAGGTAAATAAGGAGGAAAAAAATAGAGCTGAGTGTTATGATTGTTGTCTAAAGAACTAATGTATAGACATGACCAAGAGGTGATACCCCCTAGCCATCACCCAAAGTAGTATCAAGCATCAAAACTTAAAACCATTGAGAAATAAAGAAATAAAGTACCTCTCTAGATATTGAAGTTAGTCTAGATGAAGTTATTGAGATGCCACAATTGGATTTGGAAAATCTCACTCTTGAGAAAGCAATTTTTCTGGAAGAAGTTTTGGAGAAGAAGAGACAAGAAGAACTAAGGTGAGAACATCATCAAAGAAAAGTCTTGCATGATGCTAAAGATTATTTTGTTAAGAAATTTGATACTGACAATTTTGATGGGCAAGCCCCAATAATTTTCTAGCTTGTAAGTATTGTTGAACAAATAATTACTGGTGATATATAATCCAATGAAAAGTGTGGATTGGTCTATAAAGAAATTTGAAAATAAGGTTTTAGATAAATTTTCTACAAAAATTTCCAATTGGATAGTGCAACTATAAGAACATGTGAAAAATTCAATTGAGCTACTTCAAAGAGTATAAAATTTTTACACTATTTTATACGATGTGCCAGGATTAACCAGTGATCTTTAGGATAACATCCAAAAGATCCAGGCTGGCATAAAGACAATGAGAGACACCATTCTATATCCAACTAAATATATCACCCAAAATTATAATAAGCTATTGGATGGTCAAGGAAAATTGGCCAAGCTATAGGCAACTAACAACAACATGAGATCATAGTTGATATCTATTTGGACAAAGTTGAAGATCATAATATTTCAATGGCTGACAATTTAGTTGATTTGGTAGCTAGGCTCTAGTTTCAAAATCACAATATGGAATCAACAAGAACCATTAGGGATCATGCACTTGTTATGATCACCCAAATTCAAAAACTTTTTCTTGACAAATATGGTTTGGTTCTAGCCATTCAAAACCAATGGTAGCCATGAGTAACAAAGAAAATAGGGAAAGTAATGATGATTACATATCTTAAAGGGAGGGGAGATGAAAAAAACAAGGGGGATATAATCTTAGTTTAGAGTTCAAAAGGAAATCAGGGTTTAAAACTAAAGTAATCTGAATATTTAGAGTCATGTGTGTGTGTGTATATATATATATATATATATATATATATATATATATATTGTAAATTATTAGTTTATTTAGCATAAGTTAAAGGATTTTAAGTTCTATTTTTGAACTAATTCATAGGCTTAGGGTGATTACTCATATTAGCATTGTAATGATGTAATCATAAAAAAAAAAAAATTTGCAACTAATGTCAAAGGGTAAGATTGTTGGCCTCTCTAACAATTTTTTTCTATTAGTATCAAACACTTATTCATTTACTAGGCAAAGTTAGAAATCCATCACTATGACTAAGCTACTCTATATAGGTTGAGTCATGCATATAAACTTGTATATACCAAGCTCTATAAGAGCCAAGAAAGTATGTGGTCACTAAGTTTTTCAATATAAGTCAAGTGTAATGTTAATAGAGTAGTTAAAGTATGTTCAAGATGAGTTATACAAATAATATCAAGCATAATAGAGACTGGGTGACAACAACATAAAAAGTGAGTGTTGAGTATTAGAAGTAATACGTGCCAAGCAACACAAAATTTACATTCAAGTCAGGATTGATGTAAACCTTGAGGTAAACCATTTCAAGCCAACATGAATATGATATTTAATACTTTTAGAGTTTTTTGTAGAGATTTTGACATATTTTATGATGTGGATCATATATCCTTATGTTCTATGATTAACAAATCAAATGAAGAGGCAAAATATGGAAGCATCTAGAAAACTCTTTATGTAATCTTTAAATAGGACAAAACTTGACCTATTTTGATATAGATGAAGAAGCATATGGTTATACAAAGAAGTGAACAAGATATTCATATGATTAATGTGTGAATGTGTGAACAATATAGAAGAGGAAAAATTATTATGTTATTCCATAACATAACAAGCAACCTAGTCAAGTAGTGAAGGACACAAAATATTTATCAGATCAGAGAGAGGATCACTTTGCAAAGAAGAGACCCAAAATCTGCTTATAGAGCATACTAAGGGTTAGGTATTGAATTAGTTCTAGTTAATTGAGTAGGAAAAACCTCTTAATAGATTGCTCTTAATAAATCTTTTTAAATCTCCTAACAAAGTCCTTACTTTTTTGTAAGTGTGAAATCCTCTAACAAGGTGAGATCTAATAGTCTCAAAATCTTTTAATAGGGTAGATCCCTCATAGTATAGATCATTAGATATGGTCAAACAATGTAAGCCTAATAGGTTAACTTTATTACTATAGTAGTGAAGATTTGTGGGTCTCATCCCAACCCTAGTTTAACCTTCATTCTGAAGTATTTTTGGGTAACAAAAATTATTGTGCTATGTGATTAATTTTGATGTATGTGATTAATATATTAGATCTATATGCTATTATAGTTTGAATATATAAGTTGTGCATGCATAAGAAATTGGATATGAGATGGTTAATGTGGTGAAAACATTTTAGAATTATTGAAAAGGTTATTTAGTATTATAGATCTTGATTCACCCCCGTCTCAATATCTTGGTTCCAATTAAGACTTCCAACAAGGCTTTTTGAGGAAATAATGGATTTCTTCTTACTTTACCAAACTACTTGGTCAACATTGCAGTCACTGTGGGAATACAATCTTCCTTCATTAACTTTGTTACTTAGTTAAGATTTTGTAATTCTATCTCACTCATCTCCTATAGTAATTATGTCTCACTCAGCTCCTATAGTAATTCTATTTTTCTTGGCATCTATACTCTTCTTGGCACCTATAGTGACTCGACATCACTTATTACTCCACCTAAAGTTCACTCGACACCTATTGAATCTCTAGCTTGGCACACACTATAGCTCGACTTCTGTATTATACTTGACATCAACTTAAGAATTGGTTAAGTGTGTTGACACTCAATTGTCAAAACCAATCTAAGACCAACAATCTCCCCCTTTGAAATGAGTGGCAAAAACACTTAATAAAGCATTATGAGTTTGATATCTATGAGTATACTACACATTCTATTTGGCATATGTACAAGACTTCAAAAAATTGTTTAATATTTTGTAGAAGATGATATACCTCAAAAATTTGTAACTCCCCCTTAGCTAATGTGCCATTTCTGTAACCACGATTCCCTTAAACTGAATTTGTCTCATTTTGATGTGTCTGATACTCTTGGACTTGTCTATAATTTGTATCTACTTTTTTTGTACTCCTCTTTTGTTTCTACTCTATGTCTACTTCCCCTTTCACATCGTCTTGCAATTTTATTATCCTTTTGGCTTTATTTCCTTATCTCTCCTCAAAATTTAAATAATTCTACCTCCCCCTTAGAGTATTACTCCCTTTATTTACACATCCATTCTTATTATCTCCTATCCTTATTATGTCTCCCTCTTTACACGAATATCCCCCCCTGTAGATATTCTTTATTACCTCCATCAAAAAAATGTATTATCTCCCCCATTCTTATTATATGCATAATGTTTATATCTCCCCTTTTTTGACACTTATGTCAAAAGGTCCTAAGAATGAATAGAATATTTAGCCAAAAATGTTTTATTTACCTCCATTATCATCTTCAGAGAATCATCCCAATTGTTTAAGGAAATTTCCAGTGCTTTTTCCTAGATGGCGTCTTTTCTGCAAGATGTACAAGGCCTTCTAAGGTAGAAAGATTAGGGTCTTTCTGCAAAACATTTTCTACGTAGGCCATTTCCTTATGTAGTAATTCCAGGTGTGGGGTGATAGTGGATTGTATCTATATTAATTTGGCCTTAACATTGGCCTCTCTACTATCAATATAGCTAATTCCTTCTGACTGTGAAGTGTTGTTGTAAAATTCTTCTCACTTTGAGCTAGATCTTTAGGTAGATGCGTGGTAGATATCTTAAAATTCCTTTCCAAGCTCAATATTCTCTAGCTAGTTTCTTGTACAAAATATGATGAATCACACAATTTGGAGTACAATGAGAATATATTCTCAAGTACAAATTTTAACTTTCTCAACCTTTTTAGCTAGTTCAACCTGTGATAGTGCTATTTCACTGGATATCTTCTCATTTACTTTCATTTGAAATTTCCTTTCAAACCATTCTAATAATTTGACATTAGTATCAAGATCTTTGTTTTGTACCTAGTCCATTATGTTGGACAATTGTTCCATGATGGGCTTTGTTTCATCAGGTATAGGCAAGCTAAATGCATCAAGAAATATGTCTTTGATTTCTACTAATGCTTGCTTTTCTCTATACTTATTTCTGAGTATCTCCTACTTCTTCTTTCTCTCAGGTGCCTATTGCACTTCATTTATCTATGCCAAATTCATTTTCTTGTAGTCATAACTAGGTATGACTATTTCTTCATCAAGTGTAGGGTCTCCATAGTGAAGTACCCTTGCTACCTTGGTGGAGCTTGAGCCTGGTGCTGAGATTTACAGTGGTACTACATTAGTGCTTGACTTCTTGGTAGGAGTCCTTGAGGTAGGAAAATTTACAAGTGTTTGTATTTCCTCTTGCTCTCTTTCCTTGGGGGTTTTCTCCTCTTCCTTATCTTCTTCTCTTCTACTCTGATCAATGACAATGATTTGAGGAGGTGCACCTTGGCTTTTTGTTGTAGGAACATGTTGTCATGTCTACTCCTTTGCTGACTCCTTGATAGTTGTTGTTGCTATTACTGTGGGATCAACCTTAGCAGTTGTTTCTTGTGCTACTTGCTCTTTTGGTTGATCATATGTAGTTGTTGGAGGTTGTGAAGGTGGTTCTTATGTGTTCACCTTCTCCTTGGTAATTTCTGCTGGAACTTTTTGCAACTCTTCTACACTCACCAAAATAGGATTTGTGCACAATTGTGATTGCAATGTTTTTTGGTGAAGGATCTTTTTGAGATCCTCTATAGTTAGTGGATTTTTTTTCTAACCTAAGGTGTTAGGAACATCCTTTATAGTTACAATTTCTATAGGTGTTGTATATGGAGGACTTGGTGGAAGAAATTGGGTGTCTTGGACACTCTATTCTGGTTGTTGCTCCTTAGCTATTGACTCATCACCTTGCTATGTCTTCTCCACTGTTACCTCTTCTTTCTATTTCTCTCCTTCTTCATCCTTTTCATTCTCCTTTTCTTCCTCATCATTTCTTCCCTCAAACGGATCTTCCCGCCCTTGCTTGATAGTAATCAATCCATAAATCAATTTCCATATTTGTGTGGATTTATTTACAACATCCTCTACTCATTATAATGTATAATGTGGATATATATATATGATGCAGGAGCATCCAGAGGTATAAGGGCAATCCTATGTCACCCAAAAAAAATGTACTTAGACTTAGTTTTTGTTTCATGTCTTTACATTTTTGGATACCCATTTGGCTCAAATAAAGGTTCCAACCCTCATAGTTCATCTATCAGTGCATTTGAAAATCCCAAAAAAATAGGAGCATGTATTTGGGCCATCATTTCGGTAAACTAGAAGGTGTGAATTGGCCAGATGAATGTAATCATGATTTAGAGCATTCCAGAAAAAGAATCAGGTCAATACGCCCCACGGTTTGAAAGTTATTACAGTTTTTTGGGTTTTGGGGACCTCCTAAGAATGCGTCAAAGTCAGGTTTGGGGCATTAAATGACCTTGAAAAGGGTTGAAAAATGGGGGATGAGCAAAGCTGGTCCATAGGGCTATAGAACGTTTTGAGAGTTTTCCAAAAATGTAAACGGTTCGTCAATCGAAGCTATGGTTCAAAAGTTATGCCTCCCGGAAGTTCGGCTACCGTTTCTGGATTCTTCTAGATTTGCACCGACTTCTAACGCAGCTTCCAGAACCTTCTATTTTGTCAGTGGATGCCTACTATCACTTTCTAGAATGTACTCCTAGTCCTTAACCCTCCGGGGTCTATTTAAGGAGATTTCTGGCATTGTAAAAGGCAGTTCGGGGTGGAGTTTGAGAGGAGGTGCTATAAGAAGAAATATTCTCCAGATTTATGCTATTGTAAGCCCGTAGGGCATGTTTTGAAGTTTATTTTCTCTACACTATTTGTACTAGCTTATTCTCTTAGTTAATATAATTCCCCTTTTCTATTGTGTCCATTCTGTTGTTCCTAACTTCTACTAGGTTCCTTTAGAGTCTCATATGGTAGAGCGAGGTGGATCCAATCAATGGTCCCATTCAATAAGGAATTTTGAATTTTTTATGAGATATAATATCTCACATCAAAAGTGTCATTTCAAGACACTAGTCAACTTCTCCCAATAAGAAACAACTCCAAGTTCCCCCACCCACTCTACTACTCTAACTCAAACCTCCAATAGACTCTCCAAATCCATTATTTACTATAGTTACTTTGAAGTTGGAAATGAAAGAGTTCTATCAGCCTCCATATAATCCAAATACACCTTTTATCTGGTCACTTCACTACTTTTGTTGATTCCTAAGAGGATTTCAATTTTGTTAATACAACAAAACTTATAAATCTCTTCAATAATCAGCAAATTAAGTCAAATAAACTATATGAGAAAGGAAACTTAGGACACTATACAACCATGTAACCTAATCTAGTATGCCAATCCATACAAAGTTGTACAACTTCAAAAAATAATAAAATTTTGATAGAAATCAATGCTTCTTTATTCATCAAGCCTTTAATACATGCAATCTCCATCCAATGACTTGGGAGTGGTTCAAATATATCTATATATACTCTTACTAATGACCAAAACCATATTTTGAATAAGTATGACCTTTGGTAACGAATTTGTACGTACCGAGAAACTTTTGCAAAAAAGTTGCTTAACAACATTTTAGCAACTCAAGTGAAAGATTATTATAAAATTGATTTTGTATATCCTCTTACCTTATCTTCATTTTTACAGCTCCTTTTCCATGGAACATTATCAATTAAAGGTATGTTTCTCTCCTTATAGATATTTTACATCTCTTTTTAGGCTATAACCCATTTTAAGATTTTAATGAACCTGAGTGCTCATTCTTACTATTAATGCAAAGATTCTCTTAAAGGGGCCTCTATATCTCTTCTCTTCTTTGCATCTCTCCTTATTTCACTTGAGGGATTTCAAGTTTCATATTTGAGGTATCTACAGGTATGTTTTTCATAGATTTTTATCTAGCATACATTTCTTGAAAATACATTTTTTGTTTTCTTGCAAACATGATAAAATTTAGTTGTATACTTGCTTGCATCTTCTTTCCATCGATCTAACTTACATATTTTCCTTTTTTCTTGCATATTCTTGCCATCAATCTAAGTTACATATTTTCCTTTTTTTTGCATATTATATTTCATGATTAATTAAAAGGGATTAATAATTTTTTTTAAATTATGTACATCTTTCTCAAGTTTGATATTTCTCTTTTTCCTAGCTTCCAGTCCACCATAATTTTTCAAAATACATGTTTATCAATTGGAGATTGAGGCTCCTAGTCAATCAACTATTTGCATCCATTGTTTGTGCACTAGGAATCAAACATATGCAACTTTATCACTTGTAACTATAATTTTTAAACACTACAAATGACAAGTCTAGTTACTTAAATATTCAAATAATGATATTTTAATTTTAAAAATTAATTGTATATTATCATTGATATTGCACAAATGTCACACTCCAACTAAGAATAGCTAGTAGTAACTAAGCATTATTGGACACTAAAGTAGACTGTAATATCAACTGAGAAGAGTTTTAGAAAGAAGCTAGTTTAGAGAACCAATGTTAACCAATGAAGGATTTCAACACTAACTGAGTCAAGTCAGTTACCATGGGAGCTCAGTGCAAATCAAGTTAGGTTGATTACCAAAGGAACTCAGTGTTAATCAAGTGATATAGTTTTGTATCAGTTGACTTTTAGTAGAATACTTTTGTTAATTAAAAGGTTAATTCAAGATGACTCAATGGACGTTAATTATTTTTTTGAAAAGGTTTTTCAAGCCAACTTGACATGGGATTTCATATATATGAAAGGTCAAGTTGTGGATTGAAAAATGTAGTTTTGAAGAAGAATACATGATCTGAATTAAGAAGGATATATGATAGAGGACAGAGTATCTAGGGAGCTACAAAGAATATTCTAATCAAGGAAGATCTAGAGGATAAACAAGAATAGTGATTTATAATCTACAAATCATTTTCTTCATCAATTTGGTCAATCATTTTATACTCTATAACAATTATAAAAGTGAAGAAATCTCTAAACATAGTTGACTTAACAATATTTTTTGTAAATCCTTTAACAAGGTGGCATTTCTAGATTGAATTATCTTAAGATCTCTAACAAGGCCAATCTTAATAGGGTGATTCGTATCCTTTAATAGGGTCACACTTAACCATTTGTTTTTCTAACCTTTTATAGGGTTGGCTCCTAGAACTGCTTACTTTAGAAGAGTGAAAAGTTGTAAGTAGTTGCATTGGTCATTTTCCTAAATTGGGTTTCCATGTTAAATCTTTGTATCTCATGTGTTCATGTTATTTTCTTATTGCTTTATGTTTCTACAACTAAGTTAGTAAAGATTAATACATATTAATTTATCAATATTTCTTTGTTAACTAAGTTATAGTATATATCTAGTTCTAACTAAGTAGTTCAAAATCTTGGCTTAGTAAGAAGTTTGTAAAGACTCATCTGCAAATCTTATAAAAAGTTATTGTTCTTATAAAATCATCTTATAGATATTTCTTTACTTGACATAGTACTAGAAATAAAATAGATGTATAACATGATATAATAACTTAGAAATTTAAATGGAAAGAATCTATTTCAAGAACATCACCTTAATATTATGCTTATGTTAGAAACCCATTGTGGAAGAAAACTTCCACAAGTAAATTTAGTAAGTATAGATTAAAATTTATAATTTCTTGTTACAAGGGAAATCATAATTAAACATCTACTAGTGCAAAGATACAGTGAAGTAAAATATGAATACTTTCCCACATACCCAACCTCAATCTTTTCATGAACTAACTTGGTTTCCACATTCCAAAAATCCCATAAGACTTATTAGGGGAAGGTTTTTTTTATGTATTGTTATGGCATAGTTATAGTAACTTAGATGACAAGTATACTTTAAGTCTAGGAAGAAGAATTGTTTCAAAGGTTTTTTGCAACTTTTGGCAACTAACTAGTTATTCATCAGATTTCTCTCACATAACCATTTACATACCCCATTGTAGTTGGTAATATAATGTATATGTTATTATTCCTCATTGAAGCATCTACTTAACCTTATCATAATAATAACACAAACACATTTTTTTGTAAAACTATAACATCATGGACCTTATTTTCTATGATGAAAATGTTAATAAATCCATAATGTTCTTTTATATTTCAAATTACTCTATTTTCTTAGAACATGAAAATCATGCAAGTGCTCTTCATATTGGTTTCTAACAATATAGGAGGCAACTCTAGTTCAACGTCAAATATCAATAGTGGTCTTTCTCAGGTGATCTTTCTTCCATGCGTGCGCACATGCACACACACACACACACACATATGGTACTTTTGAGAAGGAAGTTAGGGACGATTGAAAGCACAATCCATAAATGTGGACAATAGGAAGAGCTAAAAAACATAATTTTATGCATGTCTTTGCATGTGTATTAAAATTATCTATAGGTTTTTTAAGTTATAGATTGTGGTACACAAAAAATTTATGACTCCTATAGGTGAGGGATTCCCACAAAAAGACAAGAAAAAAGGAAGCAACTAAAAGACTTCTTACCAAAATAGCTAAAACTCCTATGTTAGACCTCCATCTTTGAGTTCCCACCAATAATAACTTTTAAAATTTATTGAACATATACATCCTTTATCTATACATATAATAATTGATCAGAAAGGTATATGTGTAGGTGATGAGTATGTAGTATTTGTTGAAGCATTATTGGGAGATGACCTAACCACAAATGCACTAGTGATATCAAAATCTTACAAAATCATCACTAGTACATTTGGGGCTAGGTTAAGCTCACTACAATGCTTTGTTAAAGATGCATTCTTGTTACCTATCCATATGTATAGGTAAAGACTATATGTTGAGGAAATTTAGAATTTTATTAAGGGTGGTAACTCAAAGATGGAGCTCTAATAAGGGAGTTTGTAGTTGTTTCAATTACAAGTATTCTAGTGTTTTAGTTGTTTTAAAATTTTTCTTGGTGAGGGAATCCCTCACCTATAATGGACTTAATTCAGATGTACAAAATTGATTATAACTTACAAGCCTAGTGGACCTCTAATAGGAATGCAATGTGTGTTGGAAATTGTGTTTCTTTTGCTCCATCTACCATCCACACAAATGGATTATGGTTCTATTATACCCAACTTGTATCCTCAAAAGCACCATGCATAGGTTGTTAAACAATTGATTTTACAATAATAATTTTGGACAAGAAAATGAATGAGGATGCTATAGTCATAATGACATGATCATTGGTTATTCAATGACATGAAGACATAGCAAGCATCCCAAAAAGATTCTTTACAATGTCATTTTCTAACAAGCAGGGTGTCAACATTATGACTAAATAAAGTTTTTGATGGATTTTTATTGATATCAAAAGATAGATGTTGATAACTACTATTTAAAGTATCAAAGCTAGTTTATTAATGACCATGTTTTTAGATGACTAACAATAGTCTATTATTATTTTTTGGATAAATTGACATCAAAAATTGATTCCAAATGTAGTAGTGACCAATATTATTTGAAAATTGTTGAATAAAAAAATTAGAAAACATTTAAAAAGAATCAATAGAATAAGGAAGTAGAGAGAAATACTATTTCAAGGCTCTATCCCTAAAAGTGCATGTGGAAACATCTTATCAATATGCCTATAGTTGTGAGAGAAATACTATATATAGTCTACAAATTCTTAACTTGAATCAAAAGATCTCCTTTAGAATTAAAAGTCTCAAGACAAGGTACCTCAACATGTATTTTTCTAAGGATATCTAAGTAAAGGGGATTACCAATGTCACATGTAGGAATAATATACTTAGATTGAGGGATTTGAGTTATCTTCTAGTGTAATATAGTGATAGTTTGTACCAAGGTCCTAATAGTGGGATTGGAAGATGTGATAGTGGTAAAATATATAGTAGATGTTTTAGGAAAATTGTAAGAAGTGAAAGGAAGATGTAAGCATGTTGGAAGAATATTAGAAGGAATGTCTAAAGGGTTAGAATATGTGAAAGGAAGAAGGTATGGAAGTAGAAGGAACACTCATAGGAAGTGAAAGACTAAGAAATGAAACACTTAGAGAAGTGAAAAATTGTGTAGAAGTAATCATAAGAGGTGGAACATATGTAGGAAGTATTGGTCTCAGAATGGTTTTGACATTTGAGTGTCAACACACTTAATCACTTTCTAAATTGAAGCCAAGTAGACTATGCATGCCGAGCTATAGTATGTGTTGAGCAAAAATTCAAATAGGTGTTGAGTGACTTCAGGTGCCAAGTGATATATAGGTGTTGAGTCATAGTTGTGTTGAGCAAGTATGAATGCTTCATGTGCTGAGTGAGCCATAACTATACAGGTGCTGAGCAAGATAGAATGTAATAGGTGTCGAGAAAACTAGGATCAAACATGTGCTGAGTATTAGTAATCCAGTATGTGCCAAGTAACATAGAATCAACATATGAGTTTGTGGCTTCACAAACTCATATGTAAACCATTTTTTGAGCTGACATAGAAGGATTTTGAAGAATAACAAGGATAAGAATGAATCTTTTATATTCCCTATGTAAATAGCATGCAACAAATAAGAAAAATGGAGAAGGCATGCAACCAATGGAAAAATGCAAGAAATGAGTGGGAATTCAAGATTCAATATGGATCGTAGATCCATACCTAACCCTAAGTCTACAAAATCTTTATAAGAAGGAATATACCCCACAATTTTATGTTGCTAAAGAGAAGTTAAGGAAGTTGCTAAGCAGATATCAAAATTGCAAAATAGGGAAAACAATAGGGGCATCACAAAATTAATGAATTGAGCAACAATTACACATCTAGTTGATCAAAATAGTACAAGGGATATGATCAAATATAAGATCTCAAAGGATCAAGATCAAAATGAGCAAAACCAGTGCCTAAAATTAGTAATTGAAGACTGTAAGCAATCAGGTCAAAGATTTCTAATACACTCTAGCAATTGTCTTAGATAGTGAAAACCTTATGATGATAGGTTATCTTAACAACTATTTTGTAGATCCTTTGAAGAGGTGACTAAATCCTTTAACAGGGTGACACTTCATGTAAAGTGTTTGTAAATCTTGAACCAGGTCACTATTGACATAGTGTAAAGCCTTTAATAGGGCAGGCCTTTAATAGGGAAAACCATTAGAAGTGGTTAAACAATTATTGCTATAGTGATTTTGTGGGTATCATCCCTACCCCAAATTTACCTTCTTATTCTTTGAGGGTTTTTGGGTTACCAAAATTCTTGTGTCATGTGTTGATGCATGTGTTTACTTTAAGTTTATTTAATATATTTGTATGCATATAGTTTATTTTCAGTTATTTTCTTTAAAGGATTTAAAAAGGTTTAAGTGTGGTACTTCTAATTCACCCCCACCCCCCCTTCTCAAAAGTACACTTCCCATTTGAATATTCTAAAAATTGGTATCAGAGCAAGGTTCTCATAAGGATAATCCTAACAACTTAGAGAAAAGATCTAAAGATGGAAGTCTTCAAACATGGGAAGATCATAGACAATCAGGCAATTGATGTGCATCTCACTCTACACAAATTGGAAGAAGCCAGAGAAGAATTAAGAAAGTCCTTGAAAAGAAGGAAAAATATAGCCATAGTTGAAAATGACATACACTACAAGGATATTGATACCACATAAGTGGTTTTCAATGGAGATTCCAAGGAATTTTATCAGCAATAGCAAAATTGATGGAGAAGAACAGAGCTCAAGTAGAAGAAATTAGAATACTCAAGCTTGAACAAGAATCACAAGCCATAATGCTTTGTGAAGTGATAGACCAGAAGAAGAGAGCCATTGAAGACATGGCTATGATAGAATATGACAAGAGAAATCTTACCAATAAACTAGAGGAGAAGACAATTGAGTTTGAAAGAATCTCAAACATGTAGCTTGATACCTTAAGTCAAATGATGAATGCTCATCATGAGCTAAATATGAAGGACATTGAGATCTCCACTTTGAGAATGCAAAATGAAAAATTTTAGAATTAATTAAGGAGAGATAAGGATATAGAAAAAAGGTTCAACAAAAATAATGAGGCTATCAAGTACTTTGAGTAGCTACTAAAATCACCAAGGGCCAGTAATGATACTTCAAAACTTGGTTACACTAGCACTGAATAAGGAGAATCATCCAAGACTATAGAAGAAAGGAGTAATAAAGGTAAGAATACTAAACCTACTTTTCATTTCTATGGTAAAAAGGGACATACCTATAATTTATGTAGGATTAAGAATGGCCATCAACATGATAAGCCTAAGAATGCAAGCTACTATCATAAGTGCAAGAAGCAAGGACATCAAGCACATGAATGAAGGACTAGGACTATTAGAACACCAAGATTTGAGGGTCACTACTAAAATTGTAAGAAGTATGGACATAGAAAATTTGAATGTAGATCAAAGCTTAAATGGACACCCAATTAGCCTGCAAAGGGAAATAACCATGGTCATCACTTCAATTGGGACTATAACACTAGGTATAGCTGTCACTACTATTAGGAATATGAACAATTCCTAAAAATTGCATAAGGACACACTTCATAGGGGAATATAGTAGATGGTTAAGTCAAATAACATGTTTAAATTTCTTGAAGACTGGTCATATCAATAGGAATTTCCCAACAAATTCAAAAGCACCCAAGTTAGAAGTCAACAAAGGGAAAAAGAGGGTAGATGTTGAACAAATCAGAGGGAAAATGAAAAAGACTTGGAAGAAGAAAGATGAGTGCAACACATCAAATGAAGGGATCACTTCACCTAATAGGTCAAGTGATCGCACCTCATTGAACTAAGCATGAATAGGTGTATGGGACTAATATACATAGTTATATCATACATTAGTCCCAAGAAAAAGAAGTACTGCAAAGAAGAAATCAGCACAAGAAATGATGTCAACACAAAATTTGAAGTTTTTACAAATACTACCAAATTGTCCTTAGATGTTGAGTAAAGCTCCAGTGCATATCGAGTTGCTAGTAGTGACTGAGTTGATAGTTGATGCCAAGATGAGAAATGTCAATGGAAGCCAAGTGAAGTAGAAGTCTAATGGAAGCTGAGTCATGTTGAAACCTTTAAGTGCCAAGTTTACAATTGTATGCACTAAGCATTTAATGATAGGCTTTGAAAGGTATAAGGATGAATTTTGATCATTTCTATGCCATTCAAACATAGAGAAAAGATGAAAAGAGTGCATAAGTGATCAAAGAGAAACCTTGAATCCATTTGCATTGATTTCAACAATGATTCAGCACAAATTTTGTCAATTTATGGTATTTATCAAGTGTCAAGCTATGCAGTGTTAAAGTTTTTAGTATATTGAAACCCTAGTTTGGTATAATGGCTTCTTGTTTCAAGAACCCCAAGGGAAAGAAAAGTTATGAGGTCCAGCTAGTCAGTAATGAGGTCAAACAACCTGAGTTTAGACTCATCCCTAAAGTTTCCTTCAAGAAGGATCCTGTTTGTGCATTATCCATAATTCCACCAAAAGTTGTCATGGTATACGATATAAGGAAGTGTTACAACTGTAAAATAGGAGTAGTAGGTGATCTTTAGATATTCCAAGCCTATGATAAACTATGTGAAAATAGAATTCTAAAAGATGACTTTCAGATAGTTGAGAAGAAGGGTTTGATCCATGCCCTAGTTTATCCCATAGGTTTCAAAACAGAATGGATATGAATTATCTTGAGAAAAATTCACAATGGATGTTTGTGGTTGGAAACAAGACCAGTTAAGATTACGAAGAGGATAGTGCACAAGGTTATAGGTTTCCCAACCCTAGATCAGCCTAAGACCTTGCGTAGTGATTCTAAAGAAGTTATTGAAAGGAATATAGGGGCTAAGTGGAACAAGAGGGGTATGACCATTAATACTGTAACAGATCCCCTTCTAGAATTTATAGTGAGAGTGATTTCTCACAAATTCTACTAATCTAGTAGATTAAATAGTGTACCTTGTATAGCTATTGATGTAGCATATAGGCTTGTGAAGAAAGATCACACACATGATCTAGCAGAACTAATGTTGAAGAAAATAAATGAGAACCTAGGCGCAATAAGGAGATCAAAAGGTGCTCAATCAAAGTTTGGTTTAGTCCTTGTTTGCATATTTTTCTATTTCATTTAAGAGTTTCCTTTTATAGGAAAGGTGAACTAGAATCCAAATAAAACTACAATTACTCAAATTAATGAGTACATTGATCAAATGGGTGACAATTTTGAAGCTTAAATGACAAGCTATTTTGAAGATTTTAAGAAATTCATAAAGAAAAGGGTTAGAATACTAGTTTCCCTAGTGGAAAGACATATCAATGACATATGCTTTTTGGTTTACATTGAGTATACCTATATCTAGGTAGCAATTCCAAGGGTGAGATGGCTAAGGCCATTAGGTTATGAACTTGATGTGGATGAAGCCTTAGCAGCAATCATAGCATTGCTTGCAGAAGAGATTGATAAAGAGGCTCCTCATTTTGGAACATATTATGTTGTGTGTTCCAAGGTTGATATGGCACTTAAAAAAACCTCCACCCTAAAGAAGAAGGATAAAATAGTGAAGAAAACAAAGAAGAAATTTTGTGTAGATATTGAACGGGGTGTAGGTATTGAAGAGGAGGAAGAAGAAGAAGAAGAGCAAGGGAAAGATCCTATGGAGTTAACCCAAGGCTTAGGAGAAGATAAGGAGGAAGGTTCCAAGGAATAAGAAGCCAAGGAAGCACCTACATAAGCTGAGCAAAAGAAGAGAAAGGCTAAAACTCAGTCTCTAGCTCAGCCCAAACCCAAGAAGGTAACCAAGCCTACACAAGCCAAACCAAATGCACCAATAACAAGAGCTAAAACAAGAGCATCACAAAAATGCCAAAGAGGAAATAAAAGAGAAGAAAAAGGCCACTGAAAAAACTGACGAAATGCCAAAGAAAAGAAGAAAGCATGTGGCACAGCAAGACACTGATGATGAGGAGAAAATAGAATCAGAGGATATCAGCCAATTTAGAGTGGTAAGTCATCCTCCCAAATCTTTTGTAGATAAGATTTGTGAAAATATTAAGAATTTAGATTTGAATTATTTGAAAAATAGAGAAGAACAAAACAAAATAGAGGAATCAATGTATGCCATGATGGCAAATTTTAAGAATACACCTCTAGAGTTAGACAATACCATGCCTAGGGAATTATATGAGATAATTGAAAACAAATGGAATTATTTTCTAAAAATGGAAAAGGAGATCAAAGAATCTACCTTAGCACAAGTGATGCCTGACCTAATAAGATGTCAAATAACAAAGACTAATAAGAAACACAGTGGCAAATTTGCACCTAAATATAGAGCCTTCAACATCCTACAAAATAAAATTGAGGATATAATGAATAAGTCCACACAATTGTGGAAAATAATCTACAAGATAACTGATGACCAGGATGAAGAAGCAAAAAAGGTAGTGGCTAATGCCAAGGAGAAGAAAGAGGAAAAGAAAGTGGAAGAGAAGAAAGAAGAAGAGAAGAAGGAGGAAGAAACAATAAAAGGAGATGAAGAAAATAAAGCAAAAGAAGAAAAGAAAGAGGAAGAAGATAAGGAAAAAGATGAGGAAGAGAGACAAAAGGCAGAAGACATGGCAATAGCTAAGCAGTAGCAACAAGAGGAACAGAGTGTGCAAGACACACAAATGTCACCCCCTAGCCCTCCTCATGTATCCATCACACCTATAGACACAATAACTATCAAGGATGTACCTAATACTTCTACTTAGAACATCAATCCCCTAACCATAGAGGATCTCTCCAAGATCCTTCACCAATCCACTCTAAAGGCACAATTATGCACAAGTCATGTATTAGTGAGTGTAGATGAGTTACAAAAGGTAGTAGGAGAACCAAAAAGAGACAAGGTGAAACCACAAGAACAACCTTTCATCTATATTGCTACTAGTACTCAAATTTTAATGCTTCCACCACCATCTCCAACAATTGGAATAGCAACAGGTTACACCACTCAAAAGCCAAGTGCAAAGGAAGGGAAGTCTAATGAGAAGGAGGATACATCAAAGGAAGAGGAGCAAGCTACTATTCAGACATTGGTTGAGCTACCAAAAATAGGCACTCCTACAAAAAGCCTTTAGAAGTTGAGCATTGAAGCCATACCTTTGCAAATCTCCACACCAAGCTCGAGTTCTACAAAGGTAACCAGGGTACTTCACTATGGAGACCTTGAATTAGATGAAGACATAGTCATACCTACTTATGAGTCAAAGACTATCACAATGGAGTAGATTACAAAGATGCAAGATGCATTAAACAAAAGAAGAAGACAAGAAATACTCAGAAAATAGTATAAACATAAGCAAGCACTACATGAGATTAAGGACATCTTTATGGACACCTTCAGCTTTCTATGACCAGATGAGTCAAAGCCCATAATGGAACAATTGTCTGACATTTTTAACTAGGTGACAAGTGAAGACTAGGATACAAATGTCAAAATTATGGAGTGGTCTGAGAGGAAGTTCCAAGGAAAGCTGAATAAAAAAATATTTAGTGGCATAGCACTTGCACAAGTTGAATTAGACAAGAAAATTGAAAAGGTCAAAATTGTAGTTGAGAACATTTTCTCACTGTACAAAAAGCTATGTGATTTTTCCAATTTCACACGACAGACAAGCCAAGGGATAATGAGATTGGAGAGAAATCTGAAGATTTCTAGCATGCAATTACCAAAAGATCCAACTCAAAGTGAGAAGCAATTTTCCCAATCACTTCACACTCAAAGAGAGCTAGCTACACTTACAAGTGAAGAAGACAATATAAAGGAAAAATTAATGTAGATTCAGTCCTCCACAAAGAGAAAGTCTATGCTGAAACTGTCTTAAAGAAAGATCTTAATCTTGCTACATTAGATGGATTTGTACATCTTGCTGCAAAGACTTCCAGCTAGCATAAGTCACTTTAAATTGCTTTGAAAAATTGGGATGTAGCTCTAAAAATGATAATGGAGGTAAATAATACATTTTTGGCTAAATATGGTATTACTCCTTAGAACCCTTTGACATAAGTGTCAAAAAGGGGGAGAAAAAATAATAAGGGATATATATATATATATATATGTATAATGTTTTACAAGAGAAATAATAAGGAAGATATTATAACTAAGGGGGAGAATACTAAGCATTTTGATTACATTCTTTCATTCATTCTTTTGGAAAATAAAGGGGAAAGATTGTAGATAGCCAAAAGGGGGAGATACAAAATTTTGGGAATTGTATGGAAGATAGCTCTGATACAGAATACAAGAATACAAAGCACATGTATAGATTATAGAAATAGGGCAAAGGCAAAGAGTATCAGGTATATTCAGCACATAATTTTGGTCACAAGAATAAACAAGGCATAATCAGCTTAGGGGGAGTTATAAGGTATTTTGTCCTTACAAAATTTTGAACAAATTTTGAAATTTTGTACATATGCAGAGCGGAATGTTTAGGGTACTTATAAGGACAAATGAATAATGTCTAGTTAAGCTTTTTTGACACTCATGTCAAAGGACAAGATTGTTGGTCTCAAAAAGATTTTGACATTTGAGTGTCAACACTCTTAATCACTTTCTACATTGAAGTCAATTACACTGTGTATGCCGAGGTACAATATGTGCTGAGCAAAAATTTCAATAGGTGCCAAGTGAATTCAAGTGCCGAGCATTATACAGGTGTCGAGTGATATATAGGTGTCGAGTCACAGTTAATGCCAAGCAAGTCAGAATGCTTCATGTGCCAAGTGAGCCAGAACTATATAGGTGTTGAGCAAGATAGAATGTAATAGGTGTTGAGCAAACCAAGATTAAAGATGTGTCAAGCATCAGTAATCCAGTATGTGCCAAGTAATACAGAATCAACATATGAGTTTGTCGCTTCAAAAACTCAGATGTAAACCATTTTTTGATCTGACATAGAAGGATTTCAAAGAATAACAAGGATAAGAATTAAGCTTTTATATTCCCTATGCAATCAACATGTAGAAAATAAGAAAAAAGGAGAAGGCATGCAACCAATGCAAAAATGCAAGAAATGAGGGGTAATTCAAGATTCAATATGGATCATAGATCCATACCTAACCCTAAGTCTATGAAGTCTTTATAAGAAGGCTTAGACCCCATGATTTTATGTGGTTGAATAGAAGTCAAGGAAATTGCTAAGTAGATAACAAAATTGTAGAATAGGGAAAACAACAGGGGCATCATAGACTTAATGAATTGAGCAACAATTACACATCTAGATGATCAAAATAGTACAAGGGATACAATCATATATAAGATATCAGAGGATCAAGATCAAAATGAATAGACTCAGTGCCTAAAATTAGCAATTGAAGATTGTAAGCGATTAAGTCAAAGATTTCTAATACTCTCTAGCAATTGTATTAGATTATGAAAATCCTATGATGATAGGTTAGCTCAACAACTATTTTGTAGATTGTTATAAGAGGTGACTAAATCCTTTAATAGGGTGACACTTTGATGTAGGAGCATCCAGAGGTATAAGGGCAATCCTGTGTGACCCAAAAAAATGTACTTAGACTTAGTTTCTATTTCATGCATTTTTATTTTTGGATACCCATTTGGGTCAAATAAAGGTTCCAACTCTCATAGTTCCACTATCAGTGTTCTAGGTTAGAGTATTTGAACACCTTGGGATACGTGTAAATGCCAAAAAAATAGGAGAATGTAATTGAGCCATAATTTTGGTAAATTAGAGGGTGTAAATTGGTCAGATGAAAGTAATTGTAATTTAGAGCATTCTAGAAAAAGAATCAGGTCAAAAGCCCCCACCGTTTGAAAGTTATCATAGTTTTTAGATTTCTAGAGACCTCCTAAGAATGCTTCAAAGTTAGGTTAGGAGCATTAAATGACCTTGAATAGGGCCAAAAAATGGGGGATGAATGGAGCTGGTCAATAGGTCTATAGAGAACTTTGAGAGCTTTTTGAAAATATAAATAGTTCGTCAATTAGAGCTACGGTTCAAAAGTTATGCCTCCCAAAAGTTCGATTACCATTTCTGGATTCTTCTAATTTTGTGCCGACTTCTAATGTGACTTCTAGAGCCTTCTATTTGGTCAGTGGATGCCAACTAGCACTTTCTAGAATTTATTACTAATCCTTAACCCTCCAAGGTCTATTTAAGGACATTTCTGGCATTGTAAAAGGCAGTTAGGAGTGGAGTTTGAGAGAAGGTATTGGGAGAAGAATTTATCTAAAGATTTATGCTATTGTAAGCCCATAGGGCATGTTTTGGAGTTTGTTTCTCTAAACTAAGTGTACTAGCATATTTTTATAGTTAATAAATTTTTTCCCTTTCCTATTGTGTCCATTCTGTGTTTGGGTCAAGTTCCCATCAAGTGGTATTAGAGCTGGTTTTCCTAAGTGTGTAGATAGAGCACTGACTGTGAGGCAGTTTACACCAGGACTGTGTGGTTGTGGGTTTAATTAAGAAAATGTCTACATGAAGAGAGCATGGTGGAAGGGCCAGAGCTGTTAATCCTAAGGATGTTAAAGCCCTCCAAAGGCAGGTACAAGCATTGCACTAGGAGCTCTGTAGCAGAGAAAATGTTGCTACTAGTGATGAAAGTGAGGATGACAATGAAGAAGAAGAAATTGGACCAGAAGGGGAATTTGATGAGGAAGTTCTAAATCAGGTAGAGGAAAGGCTTTTTAGGGCCATTACTAAGTTTTGGGAAAGACCTACAATTGATCTTGGTGTATTTTCAAGAAATTTGAAACTGGATGAGTTGATCAATGGATCAATGAACTGGAAGAGTACTTTGAGTATGAGGATATCAGGGATCTAGATAGGGTTAATTTTGCAAAGGCCAAAATAAAAGGCCATGCCAAAATTTGGTGGCAAGAGGTTCAATTGGAATGAAATAGAAGAGGAAAGGATAAGATCACAAGGTGGGATCATATGTTGGACAAATTGAAGAAGCAGTTCATTCTTGTTGACTACGAACTTGATTTATTTAAGAAGATGCATGGGTTAAAGCAAGCAAGAAAATCTATCTAGGAATATATAGAGGAGTTTTATCAACTTTTGATTAGAGCAAGGCATGTAGAAGCAAATAAGGAGAAGGTTGCTCGTTATATCAGTGGGTTGCGACCTCGCATCCAGGAGGAATTAAGTCTGGTAAGAATGACCAGTGTTAAGGAGGCATACTAGTTTTCCCTATGAGTTGAAGAGAAGCTAAATAAGAGTTTTGAAGGGAGAAAAAGAGGGCACGATCAAGGAGGAAGGGGTAGTGGTAGGTCATCTGGAGGCTGAAATGAAATCCAAAAGAAAAATGAAGATGTGGAAACTAGCAGGAACCAGAGGAACGAGGGTTTCAACCACTACCGTGATCAAGACTTTGGAAATCAGAGAGGAAGAGGTAGAGGATGTGGACAAGGAAGAGGAGGCTTCCTTGGTACCTATTTCCATTGTAATGAAGAAGGTCATCATTCCTTTTAATGCCCTCAATGACAAGGAAGGACAGATAGGAGAGCTGAGGGTCAAACTAGGGTTGCTCATGTGGATGAAGATGCACAATCATCACATTCAGAGCATGCAGAAAGAGGAGAGACTTTAGTAAATGAAAGGGTCCTACTAAGTGGTGAGATTGAACCAGGACAAAGAAGGAATCTATTTTGTACCAGGTGCAAGTGTGAGGATAAATGTTATGATGTGATCATTGATGGTGGTAGCACTGACAACTTGGTGTTAGAAGAGATGGTCTCTAAGTTGAAGCTCAAGAGGGAGAAACACCCCCAGCCCTATTGGATCACTTGGGTGAAGGATGATCATAAGGTCCTGGCAAGTGAACAATGTTTAGTGAAATTCAAAATTGGGAGTTACCATGATGAAGTTCTTTGTAATGTTATTCTAATGGATGTTTTCCATCTATTATTGGGAAGATCGTGGTAGTTTGATAGGCATGCAGTACATGATGGTCGTGCAAATAAATACTCTCTAACAAAGGATGGAGTTCACCACAAACTAAAGCCCATGAAAAAGGAAGGCAATAACGTATGTAGTAGTGCTAGGATTTGTCTTGTTGATGGAAGGAAGTTTTTAGATTGCATGAAACATCAAAATATGTGCTATGCTTTGATCCCTAGGAAAGACAAAGAAGGTAGTAGTGAAATACCATTTGAAGTTTTAGATTTACTAGGTGAGTTTGGGGATATCATCTCTAATAATGTTCTAGAAGGATTGCCACCGGTAAGGAAAATCAGTCATCAGATAGATTTAATCCCAGGAGCTAGTTTTCCTAACAAGGCTGCTCACAGGATGACTCCTACTGAAACTGAGGAGCTAAATAGACAGGTTTAGGAGCTATTGAGGAAGGGCTTGATTCGAGAGAGCCTGAGTCCATGTGCAATACCTGCAGTACTAGCACCAAAGAAGGATGGAGAGTGGAGGATGTGTACAGTCTCACAAGCTATAAATAGGATAACCATCAAGTATCGATTTCCTTTGCCAAGAATGGATGATCTTATGGACTGCTTTAGTGGAGCTCAGTACTTCACAAAGATAGATCTCAAGAGTGGCTATCATTAGATATGGATACGAGAAGGAGACGAGCGGAAAATAGCCTTCAAGACCAAGGAGGGTCTTTATGAGTGGTTAGTTATGCCCTTTGGATTGACGAACACCCCAAGCACCTTCATGCGGCTTATGAATGAGGTACTTAAGAAGTTCTTGGGAAAATTTGTTATCATCTATTTGGATGATATTTTAATTTTTAGCAAGACTTTGGAAGAACATTTATTGCATATTTGAAGTGTCCTTGAAAGGTTAAGGGAAGTGAAACTGTTAATTAATCTAAAGAAGTTTACCTTTGCTAAAAAGGAATTAGTTTACTTGGGGTTTGTTATATCACCTAAAGGTCTCAAAATGGATCTAGAGAATGTAAAAGCCATCTTGGAATGACCTACTCCAAGGTTTGCTACTGAGGTAAGATCATTTCATGGTCTGGTTAGTTTTTACAGGAAGTTCATTAAGAATTTTAGTGGCATATGTTCACCCCTGACTGACACAATAAGAGGGGATAGAAAAGAGTTCAAATGGACTGTGACAGCTACGAGAAGTTTTGAATTGTTGAAGAAGAAGGTGATAGAACAACCTGTGTTGGCACTTCCAAATTTTAGAAAGGTGTTCCAGGTGGATTGTGATGCTGGTGGTAGCACTATTGAGGCTGTATTAATCCAAGAAGATAAGCCTATTACATATTTTAGTGAAAAATTGAATGATGTGAAAAAGAAGTATTTTCTTTATGATCAAGAGTTCTATGCAATAGTTCAGGCCTTAAAGAAATGGAAGCATTATTTATTGCCAAAGGAATTTGTTTTATATATTGATCACCAAGCATTACATTACCTAAATAGCCAAGGTAAATTGAATCAGAGGCATATGAAGTGGGTAGAGTTTTTGCAGAGCTATACATTTGTGTTGAAGCATAGAAGTGGAAAATCTAACAGGGTTGCAGATGCACTAAGTAGGAGACAGATGTTGCTTACAATAATGTAGATTGAAGTAGTTGGGTTTGATGAACTCAAGAATCTATACCTTGAGGATCCTGATTTTGCTGAAGCATGAAAAGCTTGTAAAGAGCTTGTTGCTATAGACAGAACTAAGTGGTTAGACTATCTGATTCAGGATGGTATGTTATTCAAGGGCAGTCAATTATGCATTCCAAGGAGTTCCATGAGGGAAAATATGATTAAGGAGAAACATAGTGGAGGGATGGTAGGACATTTTGGTTGAGATAAGACCATTGCCATTCTTAGAGAACATTATTTTTGGCCTCAAATTTCACAGGATGTGAAAAAGTTTGTATAGAGTTGTCAGATTTGTCAAGTTGCCAAGGGATTTAGTCACAATACTAGACTATATCAGCCATTGCCTGTTCCATCAAAGCCATGGGAGGACATAAGTATGGGTTTTTTTCTTGGATTGCTAAGGAAACAAAAGGGTAATGACTTAGTATTTGTGGTGGTTGATAGGTTCTCCAAAATGGAACATTTCATTCCATGCCACAAAACTCATGATGTTGTCCATATTGCAGACTTGTTTTTTTAGAGAGGTGGTAAGACTACATGGTCTCCCAAGTAGTATAGTTTCTGATAGAGATACTAAATTTGTGGGGTATTTTTGAAGAAAATTGTGGAAGAAGTTGAGAACAGACTTGAAATTCAGTTCCACACATCACCCATAGATTGATGGACAGACTGAAGTGTTAAATAGAAGTCTGGGCAATTTGATGAGATGTTTGGTTGGGGATAAGGCCAGCGGGTGAGATTTGATTCTACCACAAGAAAAGTTTTCTTACAATAACTCTATAAATAGGAGCACTAGTAGATCACCATTCCAAATTATATATGGGAGTAGCCCAAGGACTGCACCAGAATTGAGGAAGATAGAGCAAGGGGAGAGGACAAGTGCTGAAGTTGAAGAATTTGCTGAACATATCAAGCGTCTACATGAGGAGGTTTAGGCACACATTACCAAGATGAACCAATAGTATAAAGCTAGGGCTGATCAAAGGAGAAGACATAAGGAATTCCAAGTAGGGGATCTAATCATGGTACACTTATGAAAATAAAGATTTCTAGCCAATACTTACAACAAGCTGAACATGAAGAAATTTGACCCCTACAAAATTTTGAAGAAACATGACTCAAGAAATGCATATGAGGTGGAGTTGCCAGATGGTATTCACATTTCTCCTATTTTCAACATTGCAGACTTAACAGAGTATCATGATGATGGTGCAGATGAGGAGTCAATGTTAGAGCCATGTCCAATTCTTGCTTCTAAGAAGGAGGAGATAGAAGACATTCTAGATCATTGTGTGGGTAGGAGTACCAAAAATAGGCAGTATGAAGAGTATTTGGTCAAGTGGAAAGGACGACCGATAGTGGACTCAACTTGGATATCAGTAGCTAAGGTTTCCCATTTGGGATTTCCTCTACCATTCATAAAGTGACAGGGTCACTTTTCAATCTACCCTGGGTGTCTGATGCAGGAGCATCAAAAGGTATAAGGGCAATCCTGTGTCACCCAAAAAAAATGTACTTAGACTTAGTTTCTATTTTATGTGTTTTCATTTTTGGATACCCATTTGGGTCAAATAAAGGTTCCAACTCTCATAGTTCCATTATCAGTTTTCTAGGTTAGAGTATTTGAACACCTTGGGATACGTGTAAATTCCAAAAAAATAGGAGTATGTAACTGAGCCATAATTTTGGTAAATTAGAGGGTGTAAATTGGCCGGATGAATGTAATTGTAATTTAGAGCATTCCAAAAAAAGAATTAGGTCAAAAGGCCCCACAGTTTGAAAGTTATTGTAGTTTTTCAGTTTTTGGAGACCTCTTAAGAATGCTTCAAAGTTAGGTTAGGGGCATTAAATGACCTTGAATATGGCCAAAAAATGGGGGATGAGCGGAGCTGGTCAATAGGGCTATAGAGTGCTTCAAGAGATTTTTGAAAATGTAAAGGATTCGTCAATCAGAGCTACAGTTCAAAAGTTATGCCTCCCAGAAGTTCGGTTACCATTTCTAGATTCTTCTAATTTTGTGCCAACTTCTAATGCGAGTTCTAGAGCCTTCTATTTGGTCGGTGGATGCCAACTAGCACTTTCTAGAATGTATTCCTAATCCTTAACCCTCTGGGGTCTATTTAAGAACATTTCTAGCATTGTAAAAGGTAGTTAGGAGTGGAGTTTGAGAGAAGGTACTAGGAGAAGAATTTATCTCTAGATTTATGCTATTGTAAGCCCATAAGGAATGTTTTGGAGTCTTTTTCTCTGCACTAATTGTACTAGCATATTTTTATAGTTAATAAAATTTTTCCCTTTCCTGCTGTGTCCATTCTATGCTTGGGTTGTGTCCCCATCACACTTCATGTAAAATGTTTGTAAATCCTCTAACTAGGTCACTATTGACACAGTGTAAAGCCTTCAACAAGATAGGTCTTTAATAGGGTAGATCATCAGAAGTGGTAAATAATTATTTCTATAGTGATTTTGTGGGTATCATCCCCACCCTATTTTTACCTTCTTGTTCTTGGAGGGTTTCTAGGTTACCAAAATTCTGGTGTCATGTGTTTACTTTAAGTTTATTTAATATGTTTGCATGCATACAATTTACTTTCAGTTATTTTCGTTAAAGGATTTAAAAAGGTTAAAGTGTGGTACTTCTGATCACACCCCCCCCCAGAAATACTCTTCCCATTTGAATATTCCAATGGGCATGATAGAAAGGGTAGTAGAAATTAAAATAAAATTTTCAACAGTTGTGGAAGGAGGAGGATACCCTAACTCTTGAGAAATTTTTTTCAAATACTTAGCATGAGTATTAGTAATGTGAGATATACCATGCAAGATAGAGACATTATTATTATCATTATTAACATGCTTCTTAATAGCCTCAACAAAAGAAATACTATCAGGGTTTTGATGTTCTTGCACAAGACAAGCTTCCAATTTATCAAAATCATGAAAGAGCTTATCAACTCAAAAGGGAGGAACTCTTAACACAAATGATAAGTGAGAAGAGTTATACTCCATTGAAGGATTGATATATTGAGGAAATATGTTAGAGTCACCAAGAGTCCTAAAACAAAATTCATGATCAAAAGAGCCCACGAGTCTACATATTCTCCTAACGAGAATGATATAGGTTGGACTTAGTGTATTTAAGATTATAAAAGGGGAGGTCACAAAATAAATGTCTAATGAGATCTAACCACAAAAATGTAAGAAAGAACATAAAAAAAGAGAGATCTAACCACATACAAAAGATAGATATATCTAACTCTAAGATTAAAAATAATGTAAGAGCTCACCAAAAGAATAGAAAAACCTAAAACAATTAATCTAACTCCAAAAAGAAACCAAGACAAGTTGGATTCACCAAAATGTTCCATGGAAACATGGAAGCACTTTAATAAGATGAAGGGCTCACTTTTGGGGCACCAAACAATTCAAAGATATGTGGGTAGGGAAAGAGATAATTCCCAAATGTGATTCCTCTTTGAATCCAAATTATATTATAAAGTCCCAAAAGGAAAGGGATGCTAATATGAAATTTGAATTTAGAAAAGGAATCCAATATAAGGAAATACACTCTTTGGCCCATGTGTGATAATGTGTATGAAAAATTGAATTAATTGATTTAGCAATGTAAATCTATATGTAAAGTGTATATAATTTTCCCAATTAAGGATAAATCTAGGCTAAAATTATGAATGGAAATGAAAGATAGGAAAATCACCTTGAAATACATAATGTAAGTTATATTTTATCTCTAAAAAGTGCAGATCTAGATCTGTAGCTATAAATTTGATGACAAATCTTTGAACAAAATGAAAAATATAGAAATCAAAACCAATTTCTCCAAAAATAAGCAAAGAACAATTCAACTTGGTTACAACTATCTGGGAAAATATTCTATGAGGTCACTGTATTTCTAGACCACTCTAATGAAGTGAGTCCTAGATTCTACAGAAAGCTCTCAAAAAGTTATTTTTAGATCTACAATCACAATTTTTCTATCCATCTCCTCCACATAGAAAGTATAGGTTTTTGTTAATTCATAGATGAGAGTTTTCCTTGGTCAAGCTCTAGATTGAGGATTTAACCTTGATTGAAAAATTTAAATGTGAATGTCTAAACAAGATAAATGTAAATATTCACTTTTCTTGTAAAACCCTTTGTCAATAAGGATATTTTCTTGTTGTATGTTGTAGATGTTGAATTTGATATGTAAATATAAGATATACCCAAAAGTCACAATGGATCTACCATAATTGCACCATGTATCCATGGATGTACATGTGCATTAATAAAGAAGATGATGGATAGCTCAATGTAGATATGCTCCATCTATGGCTAAAAATATGCTAGATCTTGAAGATGGAATGCTCACAAATAATATTTAATGCTTGATGAAAACTCCTTTTCTTGAAAGAATTGAATGTGTGAACATCTTTAATGAAATTTTTGGGCATATCTATCATGAAAATGTAATATGGAAGTATAGGCTATAAAGTGAAGCCTCCAAGTCTCCTTATATAGTAGTTGTTGGGGTGGAAAATGATACAAACCGATTGGGGAGTGAGAGTTAACATATTTAAATCTAGAGACCTACAATTGTAATACCCCTGATTGGAATATTGGCATTCTAAACTAATTTTGATGCATCAATCTTACAACATCTATTTCTTGATCAGTTAAGTCCTATTGTACTAGACATTTCTAGTTCTAATTATCATTACTTAACCTAAGTGTCAAATACAGAAAACTCCCTAATATATATCAATCACATACTTTATTTAATTCCTATATATTGATTGAAATTGGATAAATTAACCTCCTAATTGAATTAATTTAATTATAAGTCCTACCACTTTAATTAAATTAAATCAACCCCCTTTAGCTAATACACATTAAAAAAAATTAAATACATTGATTTAATTAAACATATACATCATAAGTGTTGAAACTAATTTTTTAATTAATTTGAATATTAAATTATGTTGTCATGTTTGAATGGATCAATATTCTTTCCTAATTAATTTCACATGAAAATAGAATCAAATATATTGATTTAATCAAATATGCTCATCATAACTATTGAAACTATTTAATTAGTTAGAGTAATAATTATTTTCTAATATTTAAATCAATCAATGTTATCCCCTAATTCATCTCATTCCACTCCATTAAAAATGGAGGACTTAATCTCTCATTCAATCTAAACCATACACTTAGTTTAATCTTAACTGTTGATTGGGTCCAAAATTCTATAAAGTAGATTCTCAACCTCTTATTTGAGGAGGATGCAAGTGAAGAGTATTGAATTGCTATTGGATTCACCACTCAAGCATTTTTCATTAAAATCTCCATTGCTTTTGGATGCTTATTATCTAGATTTCAATTCATTCATTTAGCTTAATTTTCTTATCATTATTCTTAGATTAATTTGAATATCATCTAGATTAATTCATATCTTTGCATACAAAATATCAAAAACATAGATTAATATTTCATTTTTATTCATTCAAATCCTTCATACTAGTTTGGTTTGTTTATTGAGCTCTTGAGTTTGAGAGCATATATTAAAACCCCATCTAGTTAGAAGGCAACATATTGCCTTATGTAGACATGCTAGATGAATAATCTAATGTTTATTTTGGGATGTTACTTACAAAAAATGATCATGTTGAAGTTTGTGGTTGAATTAGGGGCATATATTTAGCACTCACATTTTTGGCACCCATTATGGGTAGAAAGACCAATTTTCTGTCCTTATTTATCTTCATTTTTTGACATTTAGGATTTTGGTCCATACCAAACAATGAATTATCACATGCAAAGAAACTTTTTCATGAGATAAATCTAAAATCTTGTCATTCCTTGTACTTCCTTGCATGAAATTACATATGCTCACGTAGTGAGAGGATTCTCTCACATGGCCTAGTGCAAAGTCTTGCATGGGACTTGACAATAGAGAGTTTAGAAATTTTCATTTAAATAGTTTCTCATTCATGATTTTGTCCTAACCACTATTTTTGAAGCACTTATTTTGTGATTTCCGATTTCTAAAATAGCATAAAGTTGTTTGTAGGATGATTATTGAATATACTTTGAAATGAAGATACAAACCTTACTAATGGTTTGATTGTAGGATGCTTGTCAAAGAAAAATTCAAATTCTCTCAATTTTTTTTATCTTTTTACATGTTTTTCAATACACATAGTTTAATATGACTTTTGAACTTTGTAGGGACATAGACAAGGGAATATAGGATTATGCTCTTTGCTACTTGGAAATGATGCCTAAGAGTAAATCAGAAACCTAGATGCCTTTGAAAGATGACAACCAAGGGAGGAAAGAAAGGTGAAAAGATAGAGTATAGTCTTTTTCCTTTGGGAAAATAATAAACTTAGACCCTTGAATCCAAGCCAAGTCTAAGTCAACCTAACACTAATGATTCCACCTCACTATAATAAAGAAGATTTGTAGAGTCAAAAACTCTAAAGCGATGTTAATTTCTTTCTCCTAATTCTAATATCGCATATCAAGAAGAGGCCATGTTTGTTGTACTGATTAGTGTTGCCCCTAGTCTTGCTAGTCAAGTGTGGGTTGCTAGCCTTAACCTCATTCATGAGGCCACTAGAGATTAATATGAACTGGAAGCCTATTAAAAAAATTGTAGTCAATTTCTACCCAATTCACCTCTAGAAGCGGGCATAATCTTTGTGCAAGTGGGAATAATCTCTCAAATAGATCCTCACTATAGGCATGTACCTGGATGCTGAAATGTGGTATATGAAATTGGCCCCTGCCTCAAGGGTAACCTTTAAACATATATTTTATTGAGTCCTTGGAATACACCAAAAACATGAGTGCCCTCTAGTGGGGTGACATGATTATGTGAGGTGAACACATGGACATAAGTTGTGAGACAAAGATTTTTCTACCTCTACCATTTTCAGTTATAGAGATAAAGGAGTGTCTTTTTTGAGTCTACAATTTTCCATGGTGTCCAAACAAAAGGTTAGGACTCCCTTATCCCTCTGATTTGGTTTGTTATTGATTGTGTTGGTTTTTTTACACTACTAAGTCATAAAATACTTGATACCAAGATGGTAAAGATCAAAATAACCTTAGAATTAGTTATTTCCCATGATTAGCTAGATGATCTTTAGATCTGGACCCAACTTCAACAAAATCATAAAAGAATTTCTACTCTTTTGGCTCTAGAAAACCAAGGTAGGTGCACTTTAGGGATAAAAGATTTCAAAAATTGGTACTACATTCACACTTCATTCATTCAATGACATTTTATTGCAATTCTCATCCCATACAATAGATCAATCATAATCCTTCTTAGATTCACAAATAATTCTAGGAAATAGAAGCTAGCTAAGACTCATAGGTTAAGTGTAAACAAGTATTGACTAGCTATGACATTCATGCATTTAAAAATAAAATTTGATATTGATTTTTTAGATCTTGGCTTGATATCTATTTATGATCTTTTCATATGCTGACTAAAATAATTGATTAGTGTCTCATCTATTGGGATTCAGAGTCCATCTAATTTCTTGACCTAATTTACTATATTAGAATCAATATCATTAGCCATTTTCCCTAAAATTCATTCTTACATAAATCCTTCTTACTGCACGGAGATCCTATCACATTCATTAAAGTATTTACTCAATTCATTGAATCAAAATTAATAATGAATTGACATACAACTTATCTTATTTGCATTCAACTCAACAAGCTTTGCTCATACAATCTTAAAATAACCATTCAATAAGAACAAAGAGAAAAGATATGGTGATAGTGTATCCTTATACTAATTCTCTTTGAAAATTATATAACATTGAAATAGAACTTAAAACAACTCAAGACAAGAGACTATGACCCTAAAAAATTAATAAATTCTCAGATTTGTGGAGAAAACACATCATAGAACTTGCATCAAGGACTGGACCTAATGAAACTTAGCAAAGCTAAAAGTTACACAATGACTCAGACCCTATCTCTAGCCTTGGAATCTCACTTATATAGTGTAAGATGCAACAAGCTTCAGACTTAGAGAATACTAACAACTATTCTTAAGACAAAAAGATATTTACAAAGTTACTATCATAAAAGGCAAAAATTGGTGCAACAGAATGTCTTTCATCATAAATATTCTCTTGTAGGACCACTTCTACTACACTTTTCATTGCTGAGTAATTTATGATTGGCTATGCTATTGTTGTTCTTCCTTAGAGTGTGCGACTATTGGACTAGCATGTGATGGGCCTTGTTCTGGTAGTTGAAAGCTGAGCTAAACTTGAGGTTCTCCATCCATGTCATCTTGTATTGATAGATTGACAGTCACATTTGGTTTTCCTAATGCTAAATCATCTACTTGGGCCTCTATGCTTGGAACTATAATTGGGTCTTACCTCTAACCTCTTCTTCTTTTATTGATGTGTGAATTATTTGTACTTTATCTTGTTCCATTTCACCATCATCAGTTTCACCATATTCCAATTGTTTTGCATGAACAAAATCTGCCATCCACTTGTCAAAAAGTGTATCATCTGACCAATAAAAATTTAGAATATCATGCTATTTCTTGATCACATATTCTTCCAATTTTTCAATCTCAATAAAATCCTCTTTCAAAGAATCATAAAATAATTGCACTTTTACCACTTCTTTAATTGTGGCTGCCCACCATGCATTTCCCTTTTCATTTATGACTCTATTCATTCAAAGACATAATAAGTCATTCAATTCCTGGGCCAATTCCTCTTTATTCTTCAACTTATTCTTTCTATCCAGGGCATGGTGGAATAGTCCAAAACTTTTACTCTTATATTTTTCAAAGTAATTAATGATTATCCTTTGTAATTTTGTTCTCTTATTATCAAACTCGGAGAGATCCTTAGTCAATTCATAAGTCTCCTCTATATGCTCACATGACAAAGTAATAACTAAAAAGCACAAAAGAGTGACATCTTTGTCGCTTTATTTCCACTTACTAACAATTGGCTTTAGAGCATCATCATTTTCTTTCAACTCATCGCATATGTTTATTACTTTTTCTAACTATTCATAAAATGTTGGCCAACCAATATTATCAACTAAATACATGATGACTTTCCTTAATTTGTCCTCATACTAGATGTCTAGCTCTACATGCAATGCCCATAGTTTACTCTTTTCTTCTTCAAAATCCTTTGTAGTGCAATACTGAGGTCTCTGTGGTGTGTTTGGAATTTCAATAAGAGGAGTGGATTTAAAAGGCTCCACTGGTGGATAAGGAATAGTGATCCTAGGCCTACTAAATTGCCCTTAGTGCCCCATCAACTAATTTTTGAGCTCAATTCTCTTTTGAACTTCTCTATTATAAATAGCCAAAAATTTCTCATACATATCCTATAACTCTAATCTTTCCTTTTGATCTCCCTAGGTTGTGGCTAGGGTGAGGTTGGCTATTCCAACACCTAGCTTTGTAGCTTCTTCACTTATAGTATCCTCCACCCTTTCACAATTAAATTTCCTATCAAACTGATATCATCAGGCTAAGAAGAGTTGATTTTGGATCCTTTTCTCATTTACTTGATTACTATTGTAGCATAATCCTTGCTAAACTTGGAACCTTTCATCTCTATCTTCACCTTCTCATCTGCATTCAATTTCTTGGTAATAGAATTAAAAAGCATTGCATCAACAATGTCCGAATTTGGCACCAACAATACCCTTGATGATTTGATTATTTTCCTCCCTTCTTTATGGGTTAAGATTTTAAATTCTTGCATCATTTCCTCCTTTATTTGGTTCTGTAGATCCGCCTCCTCCATCTCAAGATGCTCAATTTTTGTCTTATTGCACCTTTCTTCAAATAATTGAATATTGTTCCTCCATGCAAACTGATAAAAGACTCTTTATTTAAGAAAATTTTCATTAGAAATGAATTCATGGCTAGCTTGTTCTACAATAGGGTCCAACTCCCTTCCTCTATAGTCACTAACAATGAACTCAAGGCTTGGCATGATAGGTTCTTGAGGATTTCCCTCTTCTAATTCCATGGTAGTGATAAAGACCCCCCCTTGGGACCCCAGTTATTCTATATGCTCCTTAGTGAGTTGTTCATCTCCTAAATGTAATGGGAGTGAGTGGGTGAATATTCCTCTCTTTGAGGCATCTATTTTTCTACTACCTTCTACCTCTTGGGAATGGGCTCATCAGGCCTTTCTTCAAAAACAACACTAGTTGACCTAACTATTATTTTTCCTTTGTCCACTACAGGTCTCTTATTCTAAATTATATTATAGCCAAGTCTTCTTTGAATCACTAATTGCCTTGATCCTACTATAGGAGTGAAAGACAATTTTCTCATGACCTCACATGCCTTATCTAGATAAGAATTAATAAAAAATAATTTCTTCTCATTCATGGCTTCCATGATCTCTAGAAAAGTGATCATAAATTTATTTAATTTATCTACCTCTATCTTGGCATCTTCTAGAGGCTTATAATTCTTATCAAAAAAATTAATAAATTCTAAAACCCTAGAGTAAACTCTCCACTTCTTTTTTTTAATATCTTGTTCTTGTAGAGAGAATTCATTACTTATTATGTCCTTAGGGAAATAGGGTCAATGGTCCTTGGTACCAACCTTGGCCCTCCATGTAAATATATCAAAAAATCCTTCACTATCACTAAAACAAACATGGGAGAAAACTATTTTATATTAATCCAAAAATTTATATAGAAACAACCAACCACCCTTGGTGATTATGAACTGGTGAGCAACAATACAAGATGGTAAAATTGGACCCCTAGACCTACCAATTAATTGTGCTTCCTCCAATCTACCTATTTCCAATAACATTTCAACTACCCCTACCTTTAGAGGAAGTTGGTAAGGAAGTACATGGGGAGTCCCTTGGAAACCATATACTCTAAAAACTATAGATACAGGGTAAGATATGATGTTTTCCCAATTATGAGACATGTTCAAACTAACAAGGTTGTCCATAGCCCTAATAAAATCCAACATTGCCTTGGGAATTTTGGGATTGTCCCTTAATATGAGGCTCCTTAACTTGGATGTGAATTATCTATCAAATCTAAAAAATCTATCCTCCTTTGCATCCCAAGTCATATATGCACTCCATAACTGGACTAGCAAAGCTTCTCCCTTATATTCTCTATTTAAAACCATCTCTTTTTAAAAGTATGTAACCCCTTTAAATAAACACATATGTATCAACAATGAATAATGACCAAATATTTTCTCTATTTTTCTCTTTGCAATCTCATTTAGACCTACATGAATCTCCTCTACTTTATAAGATGCAAAATTAAATATGATAGCCACACCAAAAGAAGAAATCTAGATCATCGTGTACATGAACTTTATTGGCATAAAATCTTGTTCATCTTCACCAAAAACCCTACACAAAGTCATGTAATTGTCTATGGTCTTGGTGGTGGAAAATTACTTCTTGAAAGGTTCCTTTAGTTGATGTTGTAACATAAGTCAAGTTTCCAATTGTGGCCAAGTGTCCTCTCAATACACCTTGCCTGACTCAATCCTTTTTAGACAAGTATTCTTTTTCCAATCCTTGGAAGTCAATGACCTCATGAAAATATGTGATTGGCTCCAACCCAAAAAC
This sequence comes from Cupressus sempervirens, assembly GCA_028749045.1. NCBI lineage: Eukaryota > Viridiplantae > Streptophyta > Pinopsida > Cupressales > Cupressaceae > Cupressus > Cupressus sempervirens. The sequence goes on along the minus strand of CM053793.1, from coordinate 506,440,397 downwards.
CTCTCAAATCTCTTTTGCATTAATTCTTATTAGATGTTCCCCATATACTCTCCTCACTATCCTAGCTATTGGGTCATAATTTAGGTCTATGGCTATGAGAAGGTCTAAATCCATGAAAATCCCAAGGACTACTAATTTATCCAAACCAAAATTCTTAATATTTCCATGGGGGGAAAACAACTTCCTTTCTAAGAACCATTTCTTAAATAGTTGGATCCCTATTTTACAAGAAATATTATCCCTAATTTAGTTCCCTTTATCATATAAACCATCTGCAATCTTGAGTCTAGGGTTCATGGGAATTAGCTTTTTCATTTGGGCCGACTCATTCATGGACTCATTTAATTATTCCAAGAAGTGATCATGTATATTCCTACTAGCATATTCTACTTTTCCTAAAAAACCCTTTTTTGGAGGCATATTTGAGGATAATAATGCAAAAATACTAGAATTCTCTGAATGATATATGGGTTGAGATGCTTGCTTCTCCTATTTCTTCTTTGAAATCTATAATAAAATGCTGATGTAGAGAATTGTTTCATAATTCTACTATGCAAGAAAAGCTCTTCAATAGGTTCTTTCTCTTAGAAAATTAGAAATATGTTTGCATGAAGAAAATCTTTCAGTTCTACAATATATCCTTGGTTTTTACTTCACATAGGGAGCCTTAATTCTCATAAATGGATCATAGAGAAAAAAAAAGTGGCACCACCTTCCAATTTTAAAAACAAGCTATCAATATTAGAAAAACTTTGACAATTAAGGAATAAAATCTTTAATGACTTAGCTTCCACCATCCATGTTGGTGATCAACCCAATTAAATCCTTCCACATAAGACATTTCTATCACAATGGGAAATTTACATTGGACCCAGTTGTGCCTTTGGACACTTTTCATGCTCTCACTATGTTGCCAAGGGTAAACATTGAGCAACTTCCCATAGCAACATAGCGACCATCGTCAATGTTTCTTGCATTAGATGGTAGAATGCATGCGATAATCTTGTTATGAATAGGGTTGGCCCATAAGATTTTCCTTTGGTCACCATGTCACTAGTAGTAAAGTTCATGCAACTTCCCATAGTGACAAGGCAACCACTATTGATCTTGAAGAGATTGGATGGTGCGGAACAACAAGACCTTTTTGTTAGTGCACATCCTTAGTGGCATCTAGCACTTCTAACAAACTAACATGCTGACAATGCTATTAATGGAAAGTAAATTCATGGTTCCATCTTTAAGTTTGGTCCCGTCATATTTCTTTTTTACGAGCAATCACCATGTTGCTAGTGGTAAAGTTAATGCAACTTCTAGTAGTGACAAGGAAGCCACCGTTGATCATAGGAAGATCTAATGATGTGGATCACTTGCCTCAAAACATTGTTTACTTATTGAGTGGGTCCTATGGCTTGGTTTCCATGTCACTAAGTAAATGACATTCAATTTCTTATGGCAACAAGGTGACAACCTTTCATCTTAAAAAGATCAAGGGTTACCACTAAAATATTTTTTTTTCAAAAAGAAACATGAACCTACGGAAAAAATAAAGATAGAAGCTTAGGTTAAAAAGTATTTTAGAATCTTTTGGAAATACACAAACAACTTCTTTAAAATTTCCTAGAAATAAAAAATGGGGTGATTATAAAATTATTTTTCTTGCTCAAAATACTTTGAAAAGGCACCTTACCCAAAAGTTTTTCTAGGGCATCATTTTAGTAAAACATAAATTAGGGGTTTTCTAGTGTTAACTAAATTAAAGAGAACAAACCCTAATTTTCACAAAAGGAACCTTGAACATTTACTTTGAGATATATTCAAATAGGCATGAAGTGAAAACACAACCACTAGGTTGGATCGTTTATGACTATTGCTTGTGTCCCCTTGTCTAAAAACCAACTATCTACTTGCCAAATAAATTTAAAAGAATGTTAATCTTTAAAAAATGCCCAAATTTGACTAAGAAATAAATTGTCTATACTCTTTACAAAAAATTTTGAACTTATCAAAGACTCCTCAAATTCGGTCCAAAATTTTTAGTTTATGCTTTACTCACCTTCTTTACTGTGAAATTTCAAGTGAGTCAGGACCTTTGGGATTTTTAGTTTGTACTTCCTTGCGTATTCCTCTATACTTCTTCACATGGGAGTCCAATATTCCTTGCATGAGCTTGTACCTAAACATTGTAAAAATGTCCAAAATTGGTCAAAAATTTGGTTAAACTTGTTATTTATCACTTCCTCGCGCAATTTTTTTCAAAACTTCATGCAAGAAAAGGACCAAGGAATTTTTGTTCCCTTTCCTTGCATGGGTCTATTAGGATCCTTGCATGAGATTTAGTATTATACAATCAAAATTGCTCACAACTTTTCAGTTAGAGGCACTTATTTGGTGAAGCTGATTTACTCACCTTGCAGTCATCTCACAAGTCTATCAAAAATTGCCCAAAAATTCAGATCTATTTTCAGCTCCCTTGTCAAAAATTTATCCAAATCTCATCTTTTTCCAATAATACTAATTCATTCCTCTATCTACAACAATCTAAAAATCAAACAACTTGCTTAGTTGACCACTTCTAACCCGCATACAAACTAGTATCATTATTCTATTGTCCTATTTGTTCTATTGTGTTTGTCATACTTTGTGTCACAATAGTGAAATCTCTCAGCTATTCTAGCCATTTCTCTAACTACTTATACCCTGGTATATATCACACTTACTATTTCTTACTTACTGTGAGACAACATTCTAAGTGTGGTCCTTGTTTAAACCTTTTCATATGTCATTGTCTATGATTGTTGTAACTAAGAGTGAAAATGTGTTTCCTCCCCCATAGACCTAGAAAAGGTAGAGATAGAGGAAGGAATCATGTTAGGGGTCATTCCTAGTTATAAATATAGTCTGAGTATAGTGAAGGATCCTCATGATCCCCTTCACTTATTGGTCAGCATAGCACTCGATAAGTGTTTTCCATTAACTTGCAACAAGTTAGGAATCTATTATTTCAAGAACATTGAGATATTGACAAGACATATACTTCGTTAAACTAAATAATTGACCTTCAATTTGAAACACCTATACATCCTAAACTAACTAAAAAGTTCTACACCCTTAGAATAATAGATCAAGATCAACAAAATAGTTGAAAACTATAGGAGAGCGCACATAGAGGAATTCCAAAGAATCAAAAGGCTCAAGGATCCTTACACCTACACAAATCATTATGGGGATGCTAAAGAGATATCCCTAGAAGACATAGAGAAATGTCAAAAAAACAAAAACTTTTAGAAAATGATGGAAATCTTGCTTAGTGATGAGAAAGAAAAATATTTCCTCCAACTCACTCAAGAAGGAACAAAATTACCTTAAAACTACAATGTTGAAAAAAAATTCATACAAAAAGAGAAATTTGACACCTCCAAGATGCTAAAATACCTCCAAGCCATGCAAGATAAATTGGCACAAATGTTGAAAGACAAAGATAAACTAGCTAAATAATTCATGATAGACACTATTTATCCATTTCCTTTTGACAAGGATTTGTATATGCCTCCTTTTCCTAGGAGGAGTTGAGCTACCAAAATACAATAGGTAATTAGGAACATTTGAACCCCAAGATCATGTGTAGGATTTTGGTGCTTTGTCCATGGAGTTCATACAGAATCAAAAATATCTTATGTGATTGTTCCCACAAAGTATATGTGTTAAAGCCATGGAGTGGTTTTCACAAATAACAACTAGAATTAAGACTTTTAATGAGATTGATAATATGTTCATACAATAATACTCACACAATATCCAACATATAGTAAACATAAGAGATATTTGTAACCTTAAGCAAAGAGTTGGAGAACCCTTCCCAATGTTTCTCCAAAGATGGAGACAATTGTACACCAAATATTCATGTAAGATACTTGAGACTGAAAAATTGATATCTTTGTGGATAATCTCTTACCTAATTTTGGGTACAAAATACAACTTCAAGGTCCACATACCTTAGAATACATTATTACATAGGGTGTCCTAATACAGGGCTACATGGTAAATAAAGGTGAATTAACCCCTCAAAAAGATATCAAACAATGGTCCACCTCTAGCAAAGAAAAATCTAAGTATGTTAAAGAAAACTTAGAGGTAGTACATGATGGAGTGGTAGGCAATATCACTCCCAAACCTTCTAAGGAAACTTTTAATCTCATGGATAACATGCATGCATCTAAAACCACTAAAAAAAGCTACTACAAATAACAAGACATTTGGAAACAAAGATAAAAACTCATCTTAGGTTTCTTGACCTAAATGTGAATACACACCCCTAGGTGAACCTCTTGAAGTGGTCTACAAGACTTTACTTCGAAATTCGATTGTTACTCTAATTAATTATTATCATCCTTATGATCCATAAAATGACCTACATGGTAGAATTAGAATGCATATTGTGAATTCCATCAATATATGTGTCATAAAACAAACAATTGTATTAACCCAAGACATAAGTTTCAAGACCTCATTAATGATGGTGAAATAGTTGTGGGTGGACATAACAAAAATTTGAATTATAAAACTTTTAAGGAACCATTTCCTCCTTATGAAAAGGGAGAAACTTCTAAACAAAAAAATAATAACAAGGTCAACTATACATATGCCAACGGTGATAATGTAATCAACATGGTTGAACCTTTGGACTTTGAACATCGTGATGTTATCACAACTAAAGGGAAAAATGATAATACAAAACCTAAGACTCCATTTATTTTAATAGGCACCACATCTCTTATATTTGATCAAGAATAGTCACAATTCTATGCTAATTCTATAACATATTCTCATTCCAAGATAGTACAAAAAGGCCTTGCACCTTCTTCTCCTAAAGTTGATCAACATAGAGAAAAACTTGTTGCTGGTCCATCTAGCAAGAACAAAAAAATTGTAACATCCTCCATAGTTACAAACTCTAGGATCCTTGAACAATTGCAATGAGTGAATACTTAAATAACTATGTTTGAACTAAAATATCACCTTCTCATAGGTAGATTCTTGGCAAAGCCCTCATTGAGGCAAGCATACCTTAAGGTCTTGATTTTTACATGTTTCAATCCATGGTAGGTCACTCGAGGATGGTAATTTGTTGAGTCATTTTCACAATAATCCATTGCATATTGAAGTCATGATAGATCAAAAATGCATCTATCCTGATGTTATAAACAATGGAGTTGGTCTTAATATCCATTTTTCTAGTTTTTTTAAATAATTAGGTTATGATGAAGAGTATATTAACCCTCAATGAAAAATCACCATCAAAGCATATGATGAAGTAGAATGAAAATCCTTAGGTCTTTTTGTGTTGTCTCTTTGAGTTGGTCCTATAGAATGAGATGTTATCTGTTAGGTCCTTGATATTCCTTTAGCATACAACATACTATTAGGAAGACCATCTATTCATGAAATATAAGAAATACCTTTAACATACCATGAACCCTTCAAGTTTCTATTCCAAGGATCAAAAGTTAATATACTTGCTAATAGTAGTTACACATGTAACATGCTCAAGTCTATTGATATTTTTGTTCCTACTAATAGAGATTCTATAGACAATCATGTCAACAATCTCAAAGAAATGGATAAGAATTTTAAGTTTACATAAGAATTTTAAGTTTACATAAGATGGAATGGGAGACCATCTAAAATGAAGAGACATTTTGTGGTATTAGAAAAGATGATATTAAATGGGGTCTTTGTAAAGGCTACTATACCTCTAGAAGGTGAAGATGAAAATAGAGCTATTACTACTTGGTTATACAAAGAAGATGTCCTCGCTGATCTAACATACCAATCTTATGAAATAACTCTAAAAAAGTATGGAGTAAGTCTTAAACTGATAAAAAAGCCCTTAGCTATAAAGGAAATGGTCCTATAGGATGTAACAAAAATGACTAATCAATCCAATCAAATAAGCATCTAGAAGGCCTCATGACACATTAATCATATGCTTCAAGAAAGTTCCCTTTCATCTAGGGATTGACAAATTTGTACCAAACTCTAATAGTTCATTTGAAAATGAGTCACAAACTAAGTTTGACAACCAAGGAGTAATTTTTGATGATGGGGAATAGGGTGAGTCTAGTCACTCTATCATTGTTGAACAAATTTTCCAAAATGAAGATTATAATGAAAGTAGAGAATGGCTACCCATGATTGTTGGGGATTTCTACAATATAACTCCATGTAGCAATAATTCTTGAGAGTATGAATTTGATTATCTCTTAGATGCAACTTCTGATAAGGATGTTGACAAAGTTCACACATGAAAACCAACTTGAAATAGGAGAGCAATCTATGGTTTGGTCTTATGAGTCTCACTTTACTAATGTTGATGAGTCTTCAATTAATTTTGTTAGAAATCAAAGGAATTTGAACATACCTTTGGATGAAATTGATTTAGGTCTCGAATTACTTTTCCATGCATTTGATGACTGTACCATAGATGCAATTGAACCCACTACTTCTGTTGCACTCTGTTATCCCAAGCTAATGGACTAGAACTTAAATACTACATATAGTGAAGTCCCCATGTTCCAAAATGATTATGCTCTCACTTTCTATCTACACATTTTTGAATTGGTCACATCTTCCATTACTAAACATAGTGTCAATATGATTGACGCTAACATCAAATATCTCATTCATACAATTAAAATAATAAAGAGTAGACATTATGATGGTGAAAACTACATTGTGGTAGTTTAGAACAAAAAATATTAAAAACAAAAGACATATTTGAAGGTGAAAACCTTTTTGAGGTGCCTAAAGATGAGATATTTGATGCACTTCCAAGTCACTTTCAAGAGAGATCATCAGTATTGATAGAACCAATGCAACCAATCAATATGGGACCTGAGGAACATTCTCATATTATACATCTTTCACAATCCTTATCTCTTGAAAAAGAAGAATTTATTTCTTATTCTAAGAAAAGAAGATGAAATTTGCATGGACATTCATAGATATGTCAGGTCTAGATCTTGATCTTAACATGTATCATTTGTCTATTACACTAGGAGTGAAACATGTTAAAGTTAGAAAGATGCACCCTAATGGGCCACTTCTTGTTAAAGCTGAATTGGAAAACTCTTGAAAGCTAGTTTCATTCATGCCATTGATTATGTTGAATGGATATCAAATATAGTTTTGATCTCAAAACATGACAAATCTATTAGAGTATGTAGTAATTTTGGAGATCTAAACAAAACATGTCCTAAGGATGATTTTCTACAACCTAACATTGATTTTCTACAACCTAACATTGATATGATAGTGGACATGATAGATGGATATGAAATGTACTCATTAATGGTTATAATTAGATCAAAATTTTACTAGAAGACCAAGAGAAAAATTCTTTCAATTGTGCATGGTGTACCTTTTGCTAGAATATAATGCCATTTGGTGTAAAGAATGGTGATGCAACTTATGAACATGTAGTTACACAAATATTCTATGACATGATGCATACAATGATGGAAGACTATGTTGATGACACCTTGTTCAAGAGTATGTAGTGAAGAACTCATATCCAAGATTTGGGACCTATCCTAGGTCACATAGAGAAATTTAGTCTCAGATTAAATCCTAAGAAATGTGCCTTTGGTGACACATATAGGAAACTACTCAGTTATATTGTGTCTGTGAAAGGAATCGAGGTGGATCAAGAAAATATTAAAGCTATAAAAAAAATTCCTCCACCTTGCAACATCAGTCAAATGAGATGGCTATAAGGAAGACTTCAATTTATTCATTGGTTCATATCACAATTAGCAAATAAATCACAACCTTTCACTAAAACTTTTCATAAAGGTGTGAAATATGAACAGAACATGGATTATGATCAAAGCTAAACATAGATAAGGAAGTAGATTTATAATCCACCAATACTTATGTCTCCTATTTATGCATAACCACTCATTTTGTACATCTCTACACCAGACTCATCTCTGTGTATCTTGTTGGCTCAAGAGGAAAAAACCAATAAAGAACAAGCTATTTACTATCTTAGTCATACATTGATCTTTAATGAGATAAACTACATCATTATTGAGAAAGGTTGCTTGGTAGTTGTTTTCTCTTCCCAAAAGTTATGACACTACATGCTCACTCATAATACATGATTGATTGTAAATATTGATCCATTAAAGTACTTTCTTAGTAAAGCTACTTTGATAGGAAGATTTGCTAAATGGGTTATAATATTGAGTGAGTTTGACATTAAATATGTAGAATGAAAAGATATAAAAGGACAAGCAACTATTGATAAACTATCAAAGGCACCATTTCAAAGTCACCAATTGTTAAATATTGAATTTCTTGATGAATCTATTCTATTGCTAACACACCAAACATGGGTTGTGTTCTTCGATGGATCCTTTACACAACAAGGTTCTAATGCTAAACAGGGTATTTTTTAGTGGCTAATATTTTCTAATTAGCTAATAATTTAGTTCTTAAAAATATTTAAAATCACCATATTTTTATTAAATTTAGTTATAAAATATATTTCGATAGTTAAAGATTTGCCAATTAATAATAGAAATTATTTTTATTTTTCAAAATAATGTAAGATTTGCCAATATTTTTATATTTCTTTTTCGAGGGGGGTTGCTTAAAGTTTACCTTGTTGGACTTATGTTCATAAAACCATAGAAATATTCTTTATGTAAGGCATACAAGATTATATTTCTTGTACAATAAATATTGCTAAATATGAATAGGATTAAAATTGTTGTTGAATGGAGGGTAGATGAACTGAATATCTTTGGTGAATTATAGTTGGTAATCAACCAAGTTAATGATATCTATCAAAAATAAGATAAAAAATTGATATCTTTCAAGAGAATGGTTGATGATCTGAAAAAGTACTTTGCACATGTTACATTTTAGCAGATTCCTTTGGCATATAGTAAGGTAGCCAATGCAATGGCAACTCTAGCTTCTATTTTACAAATTGTAGAAATGACTTTCTAATGCAATGGAGCCAATGATAAAAGTCTTCAAAGACTAAAATAAGTCCTCAAGATCCTCTTTACTATAGTATTGAATAAGAAAGGTGTCAATTTGAAGCTAAAGTACTCAAACACTCATTGCAAGTGTTGAAAGGGGATGATTCAAGGATCTCACAACCCAAGCCAAACAAGGAAATCCTAATCACTAAGACATCCCAAATTTCCAAGACAACTAACCACTAGTTGCTTAATTTGCGCAATGAGTCTAGGATGAACATCTAGTATATTTAGGTCCTAAAGAAGATGGGATGATGGATAAATCCACATTGTGAAACTTCCTTCTAATAGTAGCTTCACAATCATTATATTAGGCTTGTAGCCCTTCAATATTGCAAAACAAGTTTAAAGTGGACAAAATATTTACAACCCTTGAAGTGAATCATGTATTTAGATACCCTTCTAGGTTTCATAAAACATACATAAGAATTAGGATTTGAAGGTGTAAACCAACCAAGTATTGTTTACCTTTTCATCTAGGAAAATAGCCCTATTAGGCCTCCATATACAAAGGAAGTATAATTTTTCATTGTTAAAAACTAAACTTAGAAATTGGAATAATAAGGGGCACACAATTCAATCCTAGCGATGACATTTCAAGCCCTCATGACTCTTTTGTAGTGAGTTGTGGGAGTTGTTGATCAATGATGTAGACATGCACATGGATCTTGCATGCCTAGGGCATCAATTTCCTTCCTATCTACTGCAAGTTATTATCTAAAAAAATTGCATCTTAAAGTGCAGGGTCAATACTTGGATTTCACCAGAGGCCATCAAATTCCCATTGTGAAGTCCCAAGTTATAACCAATTTTGTTTGAAACCTTAGGTCTAGGCAAGAATCTGTGACACCATTTATAAAAACTTGCATATCTAGAGTTAAAAATGGATTAAGAAACTAAAATGAAATTCATTGGAAATAAATTTCATTAAGGGATCCAAAAATGTCACCCAATCATCTTGGTTTGTCCGCACAACCTATTACAACATCAACTTTGCAGGAAAATAGTGATATTTTTATTGATTCAAAGAAAAAGTTACACATTATGTGCCTAACACCTACCTAAAAGGGCTATGTAGGAATCCAAAATTGTCATAACAACCATTCAAAAAATAATTAGCCATTGGGGAGTGAAAATAAAAATATTGCAACCTCTTGCTAAAAGTTGCTTGACAACATCTTCGCAATTTTGTAATAATTAAGAACTTTTGCAAGTATTGACAAAATCATGGTCAAGACTTAAATAAATGATCCAAAATGGATCCAAAAATTTCAAAAACATGAAAATAAGGAAATATCCTAAGGTCTAAGGTTATTTGACACCTTTGACCAATAGTTGACCGAGGGCTTATAATGTGCCAATCTCGAAACTAGGTCTTACAATTAGGTCCAAATAAATAAAATTCATTCCAAACCTATCCTAATAGTTCCTAGGACCTTCAAGATGTCCAAGTATATAAAAAAACTTTGGTTTATCAAGGTGGTTGGTGTAGGAGCACCTATTCCTCCACTTTCTAGAGAATCCACTACAACAAGCTCTTAATGAGTTTCACACAAGGGCATTCATGCGTAAGAGTCTTTGATAAGTTTTAGAAGTATTTTTTCATTAAAAATAAGTCTACTTGTAAGGCCTAGTCACCATTGGTGTTTTATAAACTATGGGATTTTTACTATGATCATCAAGTACATCTTAGTCCTAGGGTAGAAATGGTGCATTCTTAGGCTTCTAAACATGTGTATTTAGTTAACATATGGGATTCTTTCCTTAACCGACCAAACTTAGTTAGTATAGAGTTTATGCTGGAATTCCTTCATTAACTAACCCACTTCTATCAACACTACATCTGAACTCACATAACACTAAATGCTTGACACATACATGGAACTGTCTTCAATGCCTGAGTGAGTTGGTTATCATTGATTACTCGATAAAGGCATGACAACTTCTCATTACATTTAAAAAGTTTCCTTAATCACTCCCTAATAGTTAGAAACTTCGAAAATCAATTGGATTAGTTGGAAAAGATATTCAAATAACCCTTTTAGGTAGGTGGAAGACATAGAAGATGTACTTTTGTAATTTGAAATCAATAAAAGATCCCATTTTTGCATATAATTTTCTATAACATGTAAGTGTATGAAATAATATGGATTGGAAGAAGCAAATAACTATTGAATTTCATTATCAAATGTCTTAAGAGAATAATTCAAGTTGTTTGAAGGATTGAAGTGATAATCATCTAAAGATATGTCACATTCTTCCTTAGGTGCATGTAAACCCTCGTTTCATTAATATTTTTTTGTAAGAATGCCCTAACTTTCATTTACACCATGAGAGTCTCATGCCACTCAAGAAAACTAAAGTTAGGAGGGTGTACTATAAGACACCAAAAACATAGGATATGGAGAGAAACTTATCTAGTTTTACAACCCAACCCTGGACCAAACATCTCTATGTGTTTGGTTCAGGACAACATCTATTGAAGTTTTAGAAGAACTTAAGTGATGGATAAATCCTTTCTAATAGTTGGGTGTTATGTTTGGTAGATATTTCTTAGTTTCTAAGTTGGTGGTTAAGTTTGATCAATAGCCCAATCTATACTTCCTTCACAAACTCAATCAATTAGGCCTAATAAGGCTAATTGTTGCATTTTTTTGGCTTGGTCTTCATTTGATTAGTTAGGAATCTAAAAGTTTGGAATTAGAAGAAACTTCCAAAAGGTATTTTGGATGTCAACTATTTTTTCCATGTCCTTTAGAGTTATTTCAAACCAAGTTCTCATTTCCTGTTTGGTAGGACTAACTGGGGCCCTTAGGCCTAAAAAATAGTTTTGCTATTTCAGGCTATTGGGCATAAGTTAAGCTATTCTAACCCATCAAGTTGAGTTAGTTGAATGTTTAGGAACCTTTCCATTCCCCTTTGAATACATATGTTCCCATTTCAATCATATCCCTAGTATTTAGTGGTTTTGTGCTTAGTGATGTAGTTGTGATATTTTGAGTATCTAGTTCATGTTTGTGGGTAAGGTTTATAGAAAGGTGTGTAGTCCTCTCTTGACTCATTTTTGGGGTATTTGAAGTATGTTAAGGAAACACCACAACCTAGTTGCCTATATAAGGGAGAGCTCTGATTCAAGTGGTATTAGAGGGACCTAAGATCCCTTAGAGTAAAAGATCTATTGACACTATGGAAGGAGAAGATGAAGGAGTGTTATCTACAAAAGTGACCAATGTGAAGATAATGAAATACCTTAGAGACTAGAAACTGAGGCAAGATGAGAAAAGGAACAAAGAGATGCAATTGGTGAGGCATGGATGGAAATGATGGACATATAGGAGTAACTAAGAGAGGAGGGGGCAAGGGGGGGGGGGGGGGGTGTGTAGGGGTGGTGGGTGAATTAGTTACTACAAAAGTAAATCCCAAATTCCTTAGAGATCAAAATAAATCAAACATTAAATCTTATTTCGTTGTATTCTACTCTTACTTGGAAAACACATGAGAAATCAATTTACATTAGCAAATGTTGTAACTCAATAAGCAATGAGAATCAACTTTAATTTGGAAATAACTGAATATAATAATATTAATGTGGTTAATCATAAATTTAACTTAGTTGCATACACATAAAAGAAATATCATGAACACAATTGACACCAAGATTTAATGTGGAAACCCAATTTGAGAAAACCCACCAATTGCAACTAGCTACTAATTTTCACTCTTCTAAAGTGAGCCCTATTAGGAGCCAACCCTGTTAAAGGTTACAAAACACACTATTAGGTGTGACCCTATTAGAGGATTTTATCACCCTATTATGAGTGGCCTTGTGGGAGGCCTTTAAGACACTTCAAATAGAAATGCCACCTTATTAGAGGATTTAAAAATAGTCACTAAGCTAACTCTATTAAGAGATTTATATCACTTCTACAATGATTAGAGAGTAATAATGAAGTGACTTGATTTCTGATGCAATGGAATTACTATTTTCAAATCTTAATTTTGGCTTTCATACTTGATCCTATTTTATCAAATGTATCTTTGTAGCTCAAGGATATTCTACTTATCCTTCTAATTCACTTCCTATAAGCATCTTCAAATCTTTTGATATGTTCCACACATTCAATTCTCAACTTGAACTTATATTTATATCTTACACATTCTCAAGTCAACTTGAATGCAACTTAGAATACTTAATCTTCATCTCCTTAATCGGCTAGAACCAATAGTCAAATCAATTCAACTAAATATGCCAAAACAAGAAAATCCGTCATCAGCCGACCTTACTTGGTAGAAACTAACTCAAAAATGATTTTCCTATGTTAACCAAGTGAACTTAGTTAATACTACATATTCACAAGGTTCCGTTGGTAACTGAGTAAGATTGATTAACACTAGTTTCATCCAACATTACCTTTATTAACCGAGTGAGCTTAGTCAACTCTCAACTTGTGCAAACTTTTCTTTGATGCCTAAGTGAGCTCAATAGATACTATCTTTTGAACTTGGAAAACTATGAAATGCTTGATAAACATAGGAAACTGTCTTCATCACTCGAGTGAGCTCAAGATATACTAACTAGCAATGATATGGCTTTTTGTGTAACATCTAAGATAATACATAATTAACCAATTGTTTTCAACAATCTCCCTCTTTGGCATTGATGGAAACACAACATGTCATAATAAAATGAAATTTTTAGAGTAAGAATAAAGTAAGGAAGATACCCTTAGTTTCATTTTTATTCTCATCCATAAAAACTCCCTCTATCAGTGTGAACTCCCTTTACCTTCACTTTCTCCCTCTATCAACAAAACTTTGTCTTCAACATCTTCTTCTAATAGAAAAAATTTCTTCTTTGATATTAGACCAAGTTCTCCCTATTTGACATCTCTCTGGAAGTAATAAATTTTTATTGAAATATATACTATCCTTGTTTAGAAAATTTTGTGAGATATGATAGAAAACTTCTTCCTCTTTGACATCTCATGCCAAAGACAATATTTAGTGAATATCAATGTACCCCATGTATTGATTCATTTACAATGTGCCCTTGTCAATACTACATCAATTGTCTAATCTTGAACATGCTCTAGTTGATGCATCACTCAACTTTATTTAGTGAGCTTCAGATAGGGGAATGACCCCTAACTTACCTCTTAGATACAAAAATGCATCCTTCGGTAAATTTTTAGTGAATATGTCTACAATTTGTTGTTTAGTATTCACATATTATAACATTTTCTCTTTAGCTTTTACTAATTCTCTCAAAAAATGATATTTTATAGCAATGTTTTTGGTTTTGGTATGCATCACAAAATTCTTTGATATATTAATTGCACTAGTGTTGTCACAGAAGATAACCACTAGATCCTTGATCTCTACCTTCAGACCTACCAACAATTGCTTAAACCAAACATCATTGGAACAACTAACTGCTACTATCACATATTTTACTTTTGTTGTGGACAAAGAAATGCAATTCTACTTCCTTTTTTTCCAAGACACTATTCTTTTACCAAGAAAAAATGGTCCACCACTAGTGCTCTTTCTATCATCAACACTTCGTACCGAATCATCATCTATGATTGCTTTCAAATCCAAATTGCCTCCTTTTTGTACCAAATTCCATAGTCTTAATACCCTTTAGATACCTAATGATTCTCTTTATTGCCATCATGTGATTTTCTTTAGCATTTGCTAAGAATCTTGCCACCATACCAACTGCTAATGCAATGGCATGCCTTGCGTGCACTACGTATTGCAATTTTCCAATCATTGATCTATATGTGGTTTGATTTATCTATTTGGAAAGCTTATGTCTATTAGACATAGGTGTCCCAACTAGTCTTGAATCTTCCATTCTAGACTTGTTTAGTATCTCTTTGATATATTTGGATTGAGTAATATAGATGCCATCTTTCTTCTATTGGATCTGCAATCCAACAAAGAATTTTATTTCTCCAAACATGGAAATCTCAAGTTATTTACTCATCTCTTTTGAAAATTCCTTTCATAAGTCATCATTTCCTCTAAATAAAGTGTCATCACAAAGATTTCTACTAACACAATCTTTTTGTTAGCTCCTTCTTTGATATATAGGCTATTGTTATCATTTGTTCTTTGAAAACCAATCTTTATCAAGTACTTAAAAAGTCTTTCATACCAAGCTCTGGGAGCTTTCTTGAGACCATACAATGCTTTGTATAATTTCTAGACCATATCCCTTTTGCTAGGATCCAAAAAACCTTTAGGTAGTTCTATGTAGACTTCCTCATAAATAATTCCACTCAAGAATGCAAATTTTACATCCATTTGATAAAACTTAAATCCTTTTTGTGTTGCATATGCTAGTAAAGTTCTAATACCTTCCAACAGGAGCAAAATTTTCACCATAATCAATACCTTTTTCTTGAGAATAACCTTTACAAACTAACCTTTCTTTTTTTCTTGGGACTTTTAAATCTTCACCCATTTTGTGCCAATTACATTTTTATCCTTGGGTCTAGGAACTAGAGTCCAAGTCTTATTCCTGTCTATCTATTTTATTTCTTCATTCATAGGTTCAATCCAACTTCATCATTCAAAGCATAGTTAACATTTCTAGGTTTAAATTCAACAAGAAAACATGTACCTTTTAGTTTGTTTATGCCATTGTTTCATCGGATTTGTCTCGAATGATTTGATTAGTTGCAAGATACCTTCTAATATATCTTGCTAACACAAGTAATTTTGATTTGGAATTTGTTCCACTAACCTCTTCATGATCTTCTATATTAAGCTTAGGTCTAATTACCTATGACTCGAGTCCATTAGACTTGGTTTTCTCTGACAATAGATTGGTAGCTTGTGACTTGGGTCCTTCAAAAAGTGACTCGTGTTGCACTGGTTGCAACTTAGTAGCTTTTGGAGATTTTGTTGACTCAAGAGGTTAGGCCTCCTAACTTCCACATAGATTTGGAAATGTATCTTGTTTATAGTAAACAAAACTTATGTACTCCATAGGTTCTTTTCTGCTCTCCTCTTCACTCTTTTCTACAAACTCATTAATTCTCACATGTGCACTTTCTATGATTTTGTGAGAGGATAAATTAAAAAATTTGTATGATTTACTTTTGTAGGAGTATTCTAGGAATATGGCTTCATCACCTTGGACATGAAATTTACCTTTCATATCTTCCTTCAAGATATAACATTTGCTACCAAATACTTTCAAGTAACTTACATTAGGTTTGTAGCCAGACCATAGTTTATAAGGAGTTTGATTTGAGTCTTTCTGCAGCTATACTCTATTCAAGGTATGCACTATAGTACTGATTGTTTCCTTCTAGTATATGATTGCAACATTCTTTTGTATCATCAAGCTTCTTGAACAATCCATGATGGATCTATTTCTTCTTTTAGCTATGGCATTCTACTATGATGTACTAGGGGATAATACTTGTCTCTTAATTCCTCTTTCAATATAAAATTGATTGGACACGTTGGGAATAAATTCACCACATCTTTCTATTCTCAAACACTTTAGTTTATTTCCATCTTCTTTCTCCACTCTTGCAAAATACCACTTGAATTTTTGAAAACCTTCTAATTTTTCTTCTAGATACATTATTGTCATCATTCTAGAATAGTCATCAACAAATAAAATTAAAAAATTGTCTCCATTATAGGTCTCTATTCCAATAGGTCCACAAAGGTCTGTATGAACTAACTCCAAGACTTCTTCTAAATGATAGTTCTTTCTTTTGAAATTAGTCCTTCCCATCTTCACAATTTGAAAATTTTTGCATAAACCCATATCAGGTTTCCTTAGACTAGGAACCTCTTACTCTTTTCTTCTTACTTATCTTGGTTATATTATCAAAGCTTACATGACATAAACTTTTATGCCACAACTAGCTTTCTTCTACTTGAACTATAAAACATGAACTTTCAGTGAGATCTAGGTAGAATAGATTACCTTTTGCTTGTTTGCTAGACCCAAGTAGATTTCCTTTTCCATTTAGAAGCTTGGCCTTCCTATTCATAAATTCTACCTTGAATCCAATATTATTCAACTATACCACACTCAGTAGATTATTCTTTAGTCCTTCAACCCAATAAATATTATCACATATAAGTTCACTTGTTAGTGAGATATAACCTTTTACCTTAATGCAACAAGGTTCATTTTTTGTAAATCTCACACTACCACCATCATAATATTCCATGTGTTCAAAGTTTATTTTATCACCAGTCATATAATGTGAGAAGCCACTATCAATGATCCATGTGTCATTCTTTCTAACATGAGAGATAAGTGCCATTTTATCTCCTTCATCATAAAATTCATCTTTTACAACAATATATACCAGTTCATCATCTTCACTATTATCTCACTATTTAGCTATAAAACAAGATTTCTTACCTTTTTCCTTGTAGTCCTTGAAATTCTTGAAATCCTTCTTGCCTTTGTACTTTTTGTGCTTCTTTTCATCTTTCTCTTCTCTATTTGGACATCTTGTAGCAATGTGTCCAACTTAGTCACAAGAAAAATAGATTAAACTTATTTTACCTTTATACTTTCCTTTGCCTTTGGCATGATTTCTTGCAAGAAATACTTCAATAACTTCAAGATTACTATAAGAACTATATTCCTCTTAACTTTCAGATTGTTTTCTTTTAGACTTTTTAGATTTCTTCTTGAGTGAAACCTTGGCTCCGAATGCAAACTCAAGATTACTAGAACTAGGAGTATAATTATCATAGTTATCTAGTTCAAATGTAGTCAGTCAAAGAATCCAAATTTATCTTATTATTTGGATCACATATCATCTCTTCAATAGTTGACATCAAATTGTATAGATAGGAAGAAGGGTTATGATACATTTATTACAACTAATACATCTTCAATTGTTCCTCCAAAGGCTTTGATAGCACTCACACTAGCTTTGATTCTCTCAACATATTTTGCAATGTTTTCATCCTCTCTCATTTTCATCTAATCAAAATGGCCTCTCAAGATTTCTTCTTTTTCTCTCTTTAGGTTATCATCACCTCCATAGATATCATTTAGTTTGTTCCATGTGTCATGAGTAGTAGCACATCCTTTGAACTCATCAAATTCAACATAGTTAAGAGTTGATGCTATGTCAATCATCATGATATTATGATTTCTTTTCAAAAATTTCTTCTATACTCATTGTACCAGTAGGAGCTTTGTAAGAAGTGTTTAAGTATTTCAAACCTAAATCACTAATGGTTTCCAGATGCAACCTCATAAGGTTTTTCCATGCTGCAAATTTGTCTTTGTTCAACTTGGGAATCTCTCTTCTATAGAACATCCTGATCTTTGGCTTGGGTCCTTGAAACCTTCTCTACAAGCACCACAATCTCTTATACAAATTTTTGGAAATATAGGACGATTAAATGAGAGGTGAGGGCTAAATGGGCTTCTAAAAAAATAAATCTTAGATCCCTTAGATGTCAATACAAATCAAACATAAGCTCTATCAAATTGTATTTTTTTCTTACTCAGAAAACACATAAGAACTCAATTTACACTAGAAAATGTTGTAACTTGACAAGCACTAAGAATTAGCTTTAACCTAGAAATAAAAAAATATAATTATCTTAATGTGATTAACCATAAATTTACATACACATAAGTGAAATAGCATGAACACAAATGACACAATATTTAACATGGAAACCCAATTTGGGAAAAACCACCAATTGCAACTAATTATTGATTTTCACTCTTCTAAAGCGAGCCTTGTTAGGAGCCAACCCTATTAAAGGTTACAAAACACACTGCTAGGTGTGACCCTATTGGAGGTTTTGATCACCCTATTAGGATTTTCCGTGTTAGAGGTATTTAAGACACTTCAAATATAAATGCCACCTTGTTAGAGGATTTACAAATAACTATTAAGCCAACTCTGTTAAGAGATTTAGATCACTGCTACATTGATTAGAGAGTAATGATGAAATGAATTGATTTATTAAGCAACTAAATTGTTGATTATAGATCTCAATTTTGGCTTGTATACTTGATCCTTTCTGATCAAATTTATCTTTGTAGCTCAACAAGGATATTATGCTTATCCTTTTAATTCGCTTCCTCTAAGCATCTTTAAACTTTCTATTATGTTCCACATATTAAATTCTCAAATTGATCTTGTATTTATATCTTACACATTGTTAAGTCAACTTGAATAGAACTTATAATTCTTATTATTCATCTCCTCAGTCGGCTAGAACCAATAATTAAATCGATTGAACTCAATATGCCAAAACAAGAGAGTCCTTCGTTAGCTGATCCTACTCAATAGACACTAACTCAAAAATAATTTTCTTGTGTTAACTAAGTAAACTCGCTTAAAACTACATATTCACAAGATTCCTTTGGTAACCAAGTGAGCTTGGTTAACACTCAACTTCTATAAAATTTTATTTGAAACTTGAGTGAATTCGGTAGATACAATCATTTGAACTTAGAAAACTCTTGAATGCTTGGAAAACATAGAAAACTATCTTTATCACATGAGTGAGGTCAACATATATTGACTAGAAAATTGATGAAATTTTATGTAACATCAAAGGCAATACATAATTAACCAATTTCTTTCAACATGAAAATCTTAAGGAAGAGCTTCAAAATAGAAGTTTTGAAAACTATGAAGAAGTTAGACAATGGAGTTATGAAGAACCCCTTGAGAAGGAGGAAGAAGAATGTCCTACTAACCAAAGGCTACTTATGAGAATTGTGAAATCTATGGAGAGGAGAACCATTGATGCTAAGCTTGATTTTCCTACATACAATGTGAAGATGGACCCAGAGGCTGCAATGGATTGGGTAGATTCTCTAACCAATTTCTTTGAGTGTGAAGGCATTCTTGAGAACCAAAGGGTAAATATTTCCAATTCAACACTCAAAGGCTCTGCACTTACATGGTGTAACTTCAATCAAGATGACAGGGTGAAGAGTAACAAGACACCACATGGAAGAAGATGGTGACCTTACTCATAGAGACCTATGTCCATGAGGACTATGAAGTTCAACTTCATAAGAAGAGAATAAGTTTGACAAAGAAAGAGATGGACATCTCTACCTATACTAAATAATTCCAAAAGTTAGTAATGGATTTTAAACTTGTTGAACCTGAAAGTGTGCAACTTGCTAGATACATGCAAGGACACATGATTTCCATTCTAGATGAAGTAAGTTTGACAAGTCCTACCATAATAAACCAGTGCTACCAATTAGCACTCAAGGTTGAAGAGAATTTCAAAATAAGGGATGAAAAAAGTGGTAGAAACAAGGGAAAGAATGATAGAGGAAGAGGAAACTATGGAGGTAAAGAAACACAAAGAAATAAATTAAAAGGATATTCCAATAAGGAGAACACCTAAGGAGAAAGTAGTTTAAGAGGTGGATACATAGGAAGAAGAGGTAATGGTAAAGATAAAAATGGTGGAAGAAACAATGGGTAGATCAAATGATACAATTGTATCTAGATGGACACCATACAAACAAGTGTCCTATGAATCAAAATAACCAAGGAGAGAGAAGAAAAAATATTATCCAAGAAGATGTGATGATGAAAGTGTAAGATATTATGCTAGTGAAGAAGGGGCTACTCTCATGATGAAGATGGCATTTATTCAAGCACCCATGCCAATGGATCATCTTGAAAGAAATACTCCCTTCAAGACCAACTAAAAAAGCCATGGAAAGGTATGCAAGGTAGTTATTGATTCTAGTTCTACTAAAAAATCTTGTATCTAAAGAAATGGTAGATAAACTAAATCTAGAGAAAATGCCCCACCCAAATCCCTAAAATGTATCTTGGTTTATAAAAGGGCAACAAACCCTTATAAATGAACAAATTTGGATAGATTTTTCAATAAAGGACTACAAGGATAGAGTCCTTAGTGACATTGTAGACATGGATATCTGTCACCTTTTGGTAGGAAATCAATGGAAATATGATAGCAAGGTCAAACATGATGGTGTCACAAACAAGTACCAGATTAGAAAAGATGGTCATAAGTACAACCTTCTCCCTAACCTTGACCCTTAAAAAGAGAAACCTAAAGATAAATTAGTGACTATGGCAAGAGAACAATAAATGATGAATACCATCCAAGACTCCCAGATAGGGTATGCCCTAGTTCTCAAACCTAAGATAAAAGAAGTCATTAAAGAAGTGCCTAAGGAAGGAGATGTTTTATTACATAAGTAGAAAGAAATACTTATAAGAGACATAACAGATGAACTCTCACTATTGTGTGACATCTCACATTAAATAGACTTTATACTAGGTGCTTCTCTCCCCAACAAGGCTACATACAAACTCACCCTTTATCAAAATGCAGGGGTGTCTAGACAGATTAGTGATTTGTTGGCAAAAGGACTCATATAAAAGAGTCTCAACCCTTGTCCAGACCTTAGTGTATTGGCCCCTAAAAAATATAGAAAATAGAGACTTTGCATTAAATCTAGGGAAATAAATAAAATAACTATAAGATATAGGATCACTATACCCAAGATTGAAGATCTAATAGACTATCTTGGAGGAGCATGCTACTTTTCTAAAATAGACCTTAAATTAGGCTATCATCAAATAAGGATCAAGAATGAAGATTAGTGGAAAAAATAAATTTAAAACTACTCAAGGATTATATGAATGGCTTTTCATGCCATTTGGTTTAAAAAAATGCCCTAGCACCTTCGCGAGGTTGATCAATGAAGTTCTTCATGACTTCATAGGTAAGTTTGTAGTGGTCTATCTAGATGACATACTGATCTTTGACAAAAGAAAGGAAGAATATATGAAGGATTTGAACATGTCCTTCAAAGGCTACATGAAAATAAGTTAGCAATTTTTTAGTGTTTTGAAACTAATAATCTTCTCTTTAAATCCATTCCTTATAGTAGATAAATGGTCAAAAATCTTCTTGATATTATAATTAACTTATGTGTTACAACAACTACCTATAAACTCCAATAAAGCTATTACAACAAGGGAATGACCAATAATTTAGTTCTTTATTATAGAAATGGAAAGTTGATTTTCATTTATATGTGTATTGTAAAACTATATGACAACATCAATTTGCATCTAAATTAATGATCAGTGCCTTATCCATCATTGTGTAGAGTAAAACTAGTAACACCAAACCCATTTAGTTGACTTGCAATTAAAATTGTCAATTGTTAACCTCGAATTTCATTCTTATTATATCCCTCCTATATACCTAGAAACCCTATAAATTCATGAAAGAACTAACTTAATTCCTTGAATCAAAATAAATAAATGAAAAGATATACAACACCTCCAAGAAAAATTAAATTGAAGGAACCTTTCTTATTTCAGTCTCAGACATGAAAATGGAGACAAAACTCAAAGACATAGATATGCAAAACTTCTCTTTTGTATTAATTCTTCTTGAAAAAAATACATTACTGATACAAACTTCAAAAAGTTACTCAAAATATGACAAACTTGGTCATTCACTATTCACTATATTCTCAAATTTTCAATACTGAATACAACATACAATTAATACAAAATTTGGACCAACTGTAAGAACAAAAACACTAAAAATCTACAATTTTTTAACCATCACTCTAAATCTTAAATTTCTTTTTATAGAATGATTGCAATAAGATTTATATGGGAGGATAGATGTGAAAAAATGATTTTAAAATAAATGTACATGTATTTTTATATTTTTATATTATAAATATTCTTTGAGTTTGGAAAAAATTGGAGAAGTAGTTACAAAAATGGTAGGTAGCACTTTCTCCAAGAATCTTTAACATAATATGTTTGTACTCAGATAACCTATCACTTTCCTTATCTGTTCTTTTTGTCTCTTTTTCCTTTAACTATATCTTTAACCACTCAATCACTTTTCCTTGATGGTAAAGCCTTTATATCTACTATAACTTCCTAGATAGTTAGATCTATGTCAACATTAAGCCAAGTGGCATCCCTAATTCAATTTCATTCTTCAAGGCATTTATTCCACTTTGCATTTGTTATAGCCTTAACCTCTATGGTTATCTTTTCCATCTTTGACTCTAGCTTATATAATACATCAATTAAATCATAAACTTCTACAACATCTGCCTCACCATTCCAGTATGCCAAAAATCTAGAGTGGCTCAAAATATTCTCAAATGGGAATGAGCATTGTATCCATTCATTGACTCCTCCAAGATTATCCAAAATAGTGGTCACAAAATTAGGTTTTCTTTTGGCAATGACTTTCATCTTATTCTAGATGAATTGTAACTTTCTCACAAAGAAACTATTAACTCTTTTAAATTATTTACTAATTTTCTAATAGTGATGATCATTACCTTTTGTAAGCCCTTCTTCTATGTCACCATAGGTACAACATTATCAAAGAATTGGGTGTAAGGACCACATGTAGTGAATAAAGGAGAAAACAAAGCAATTGCCTTAGAATATTTGTATCTCACCCCCTATAAAACAAGATAATTGCAAGTCACATTCTATGAAACAAGTTCCAATGAATTTACCTTGTAAATTAGCACATTCTTGATACTCCTAATTTCTATCTCTTTTCCATATTAAAAATTTTCTTCATCAACAACCATAGCTTGGCCTATGACATCCTCTATTTTAGGTGCATATCCTTCTTTTTGTATGTCCTTGTCTTCAATCCCTATAGGAGATCTAACAGTATTTTTTAATGCTACTATCTCATTTTCTAAGTTGATATTTTTTTGCTCCAAGACATAAGTCTTCTTCATTTCTTCCTCATAGAGCCTCTTGGCTTGGATATGTAGACACCTAAATCTAATGACACCATTAGGAAATCTTATTTAGTCATCATCTAGGACATTACTAATTAAATATTTATTATCTAATTAATTAATCATCATCCCCTAGTTAATTAATTAATTTAATTAACTATAGTATAATTGATAAAATCAAATGATAACCCAAAATCAATTTACCAATTAAAACCCTCTTCCTCTATTAAATTAAATAAATCCTCAAATCTATTTAATTTAATCCTACATCCCCCTCTTTATTAAATAAATAACTTGATAAACCCTACCAGAACCCCTAATTTTACCCATTCACCCATACTATCCTCACATAGCCACCTAACCAACCCATCCCATCAAAGCTAAGCCAGTTACCCCCTAACCACCTTTCTAAGCTAATTGTAATCCCCCTCCTAAACAGGTGTACAACTTTATGTAAGGGTTAAGACTTGCTAACCCAATCCAAAGTCAATAATTCTCCCTTGTCCTCTTCCATCTCTATCCGAGAGAATTAGTGGCTCTTACATGCCATTAATGTATCTTACATCACTCTTACACACTCATCCTCCTTCATTACTCCCCTTGACCCTCCATTTTGACCACCTTACCTCCTAGTGACACTTGTCACAAGGCTAGAGCCCTGAAGAAGCACAATCCATGTGCTTCCCTTCCAAAGAATCTTAGACCTCTCTCACCATTCTTCCATCCTTGCATCCGACCCTCCATCTCACTACCACTTGACCTATAAATAAAGTCATTCCCTCTCACAATCAATAATAAACTTTCATGAAAACTTATAATGCCCTACTAACCACTATAGAATAGCCATTTTACACCATTACCATGTCAAAGTCCATCTTCACCTCCATTATTGAATCCTCCATCCACCTCCATTCTAGATAAACACCCCATCCTTTGAAGCTTGATTATTTCATGAACACACATACCTCATCATTGGAAACATCAATGTCATCATAGGAAACAATTGAGGAGCTTACCATTTTTGGCCTACCTTCCTCCATGGTGTTTTTCTCTATCTTATCTTAAAGTTTTTCTTAATATCTAGGTGTGAATGTTAATTTAATCTTTGATATTCTTAACACACTAGGTTTCATTGCATTACATTTTGGCACACCCAATGGGACCTGCATTTAGGTCACTATAATAATCTCTTTTAGCTTATTTTCTTATCTAACCAAACTAACATTTTGCACTTGTTTTTGTAGGTAGTTAGTTTCTTAACATTGTTTTTAGGTACAAAAAATCTCCAACCAAGAAGTGTACTCTTGGCCATCCAATCAAATCCCCATTCAAGAACCTTACAAACACCCTTTATTCACAACCCTGTGGTTGCAAATTCATGATCTTATACCCATGGGATTGCAAACTTCTAAAGGCGAGAACACATTCAAAATGATCTCTTACTACCACATGGCAGCAAAAACCATCCCCATCATTCCTGCTAACCAATCCTCCCATGAGAACATGAGTTTTTACTATTGGGATTGCTATAAAAACCTGTGAGAACACTTGACCAAGATAGTCGATCCCAAAAATCTAGTTTTATCTTTTTACCCTCAATCTCATGGATACACCAGTTAGTGGGAATGCCTTCCACAAGCCTACAAGATATCCCTTTTGCAGGATTTCATTGTGAGTATTTTCTTGTGGCCCTCTTTTTCTTTATTTTTCACTAGTTTTGGGTACCATGATCTTGCTTTGTCTGTTTGCGAGATCGCTGTTTAACTCCCACAGGAACACTATTTCGAAGAAAGAAAAACACTTTTAGTGGTTTCATAGGATATGGACTATTATGAGTTGATTTACACATAACAAAAAATAACTAAAAAAGTTGAAATGAATTTTTTCATAGTTAAATATTCATTTTAGGGATTTTTTGGTGACTAATCAATTGATTTTTGCAGGATTGGAGCTTGGAGAATCTAGATACACCTAAGTACATTTTTTGTAGGTTTTTCTTAGGAATGTATTTGAATGCTTAAACACTTATCTTTGAATTCATGTTGCACTTAATTCAATCAATCAAACAAACTCTTGAATGACTAATATCAACAAACCATTGCTATGATTAACACACTTCAACTTTGGGGCTTAAAAAGAATTCATTCAATCTCAAATGATCTAAAAGTAAAATGTTCCTATTCCCTTTATTTCAAAGCTTTCACGTGCAATTTTCTTATGTTGACATTGATCAATTTATGTTTGTTGACAAACCCTTAGCTTATTATTTGACAATGCTATCAAATTGGAAATAACTTTTTCATGCTTAAACACAAGTGTCTACAAGATTTGAAAGAAAATCTAAAGCTCCAAATGGAAAAGAACAAGTGTGGTCTTGCTTTTCTTTTTAGGAGGCCTACTTGGGAATTTCATCACCCCTTGGGATGACCTCAACTCTAGTATTTTGGTAGAGTTTAAATATCTAGAGGTGAATCAAAAGACACTTCCCTTGGAAGCATAATCTTGTCACTCCTGGCTAAGCCCCAAAGAACTTTATACCTTTGGGAAGTGAAGATGGAGATTTGGGTTACCATCTCCTACCTAGTTGTGTGGCATTAGTTTCTTTTATCTACAAATTTGGGCCTCATGTACCTTGTGTATATTGAGGACACCCCTAACTGAACTTGTATATCCTAGACAAAATCTTATAGGGTTATTAGTGCATTTGATGTGCTTGAGTATTCAAAATTCCCCCCATGTTTTAGAAAAATACAAGAACATCATATAAACATACACATTGGTTACTATCAAATCCTTCTACTAAAGAGATCACTTGTTTATCTCTCTCAAAGTTGCTTTGTCATTTGCAAGATTCTTTCTCACAATACACAATATCCATTTATGAAAGAGTTGTATCCTTTTTGTTTCCAAAATGGTTGTTAGCAAATCCATTTGCAACAACCCTCCATCTACTCTGGTCCACTTTATATTTTGTATTATCCATTGGAAAATCATTCAACCCAAATGAAAGGCATACTTAGCATAGGCACTACATCATCAAAGATTCATCCAAACTTCCAAAAACATTATCATCCTAATCACATCCTTTCTTATGTAATTCTAGTCTTCCACAAGGTCTTCCTTATCTTTAGATAGCTAAGTCTTCTTAGTCATCCCTACCCCATTTCCATATCTTTTGGAGTCAATCTTTCCTTCTATCACAAACCTAATCCAAATCCAAATTTGAGCCTACATACTTATCCTAATCTGCATTTTCATGCTCATCTATGTTCATCCTTCATTCCCACAACATAATGCCACAATCCTATTATGATGAGTTTGGTCATCCCACTTTTTCTCCCACTCCATCCTATTCTAATGATGATGAAGATCTTGTCAATTATGATGGGTATATTTAAAGCCTTAGATAGATTATTCCTAATATCCTCCAAAATCCAAATACTCCTCCAAACTACTCCATCATTCCTCCATGCATACCCACTGGTACCCTTTACCATGCCTTTGACAAGGGAAATTCATCATTAAACTCATCCACACCTCCTTCCTATATTGCACCCACATATTCCCCTAACCCCCACCCCCAATAACCAATGTTCTTAACCATTGGTTGTCCTTGCACACAAGGGTTTCCATTGTATCATTCTCAAATAGTGAGAATATGAAATTCCTTAAAACCCCTCTCTTAGCCACTCTAAGTCCTCCTGCTCACCCAAGACTTTTTTACTTTTCAAGAAGTTGTTGGGCCTGGCCTCTCTCCTCGCCACCTTCTTGAGGGTGCATCACACAGTCCATTCTATCCTTTTCTACTCAATATTAGGGCACCTATGTTGCTTTTAAAGTCTTCTCCATGTCATTTATATTCAAACTTCTTTGAAATAGTGTTGTCTCAACACTATGTCAAAGAGGGGAAAAATATAGACACCTAAATTTGATTACACCATCAAGTAATCTTATTTAGTCATCTTCTATGAAATTATTGATTAAATATTTATTATTTAATTAATTAATCACCATCCCCTAGTTAATTAATTAAATCAAATGATAACCCAAAAAAAATTTATCAATTAAAACCCTATTCATCTATTAAATTAAATAAATCATCAAATCTATTTGATTTAATCCTACATCCCCATCTTTATTAAATAAATCATCCTAACCCCAAAACCATCCCTAAAACCTATCTTTACCCCTAATCGAACCCATCCACCCATACTAAAATCACTTATCCTCCTAACTAACCCACCCCATCAAAGCTAAGCCACTTACCCCATAACCCCATTCCTAAGTTAAACCTAATCCCCCTCCTAAACATGTGCACAACTTTAAGAAAGGGTTAAGACTTGCTAACTTGAGCCAAAGTCAATAGTCTCCCTTGTCCTCTTTCATCCCTATCCAAGAGCATCAATGGCTCTTACATGTAATTAATGCCTCTTACATCCCTCTTACACACTCATCCTCCTTGTGACAAGTGTCCCTCCTTGATTGGCTACAAACAAGCACAATCCATGTACTCCCCTTTCAAAGCATCCTAGCCATCCCTCAGCATTCTTCCATCATTGCATCCTAACCCTCCATCTCACTACCCATTGGCCTATAAATAAAGCCCTTCCCTCTCACAATCCATAATCAACTTTCATGCAATCTTATAATGCCCCACTAACAACTATAGTATAGCCATTTTACATAATTACCATGTAAAAATCCATCTTCACCTCCATTATTGAATCCTCCATCCACCCCCATGTTGTATAAACACCCCATCCTTTGAATCTTGAGCATGTTGTGAGCACACATCCCCTATCCATCAAGGACATACTAATGTTATCATATGCAACACATCTGAGGAGCTTACCATTGTTATTCTACTACCCTCCATAATGATTTCCTTCATCCTATCATGAGTGTTAACTTGTTTTTTTATTGTGAATGATTTTTTTAATCTTAATATTCAATTTGCACTACTAAAATAGCTGATACATTTAATATGTTTTCATTTATGATCACATGATGCAATTGAAAAATATCATTTGCTTGTGGATCACCTAGCATCATTTCCACACTGATTTCTCTGGGGCTCATATGTAATATTGGGGCGATCCTTGCATGCTTGTTCAAGTCAGTCTTATGTAATATTGGGGAAAAGGCCTTGCTATTCCTAGTAACCTTGGTATCTCCCTAATATTCCCATATCAAATAAAGTGCTCACACTACATAGTGGTACTTCTTTACAAAGTACCCCACTCTCAAGCTTCAAGTGTATCCCATCACTCTTTCCATTTTTTTTGATACAAAAAAATTACTTGTTCATACTACCTTGTCATGCATCTATACTAGCCCCTACCAACACATTCTCTTCCTACACCACTCCCTTACAAAGATCTTGTCTACCATGTCTCAACTCTCCTTGTTATCCCAATCTCTTACCCAATTCTACCCCGCTAAATCTCCTACAAACATTGTGTTTTAGGTTGTGCATATTGTTTTCACCTCTACCCCAACATCATGATTGATTAGTGATATGTTGCACCATCCTCCCACACACCACATTTGTTTCCCTATCACTTTTCTTACCATAATCATTCATCTCCGTTGCGTTTCCTTCAAATCTCTTCTACTATTTTTCTTCCTCTTTTGGCTCATCTTAATTCTCTATGTCACTCATCTTTTTTGCTCATCCTAACACCTCCATTATTAGAATCTCTCAATTCACTTTCCTTATCCTAAACATTGAGTTCCTCACAATTAGCATAAACTTATAAATCATAAGGCCTAGACTAAATTTTCACCATCATAGATCAAGTTCATTTATCATATTCACCATCATAAATCAAGTTCATTTATCATACTTCCTATCATAGATCAAGTTCATTTATCATACTCACCATCATAAATTACGTTCATTTAGCACATATTCCCCCATCATAGATTAAGTTCATTTATCACATTTTGTAAAATCATTGATTAAGTTCATTTTTCACATTTTTCATCATCATCATCATTTTTAGTTAATTTATCATATGTAGCATCATAGATTAGGTCCACTTACCACATGTTGTATCATCATTAATTATGTGCATTTATCATGTTTCATCATCATAATTTGTCATTCATTTATCATATGTTATCATCATAGCTCTGACTCATTTATCATGTTTTATCATCATAGTTGGAGTTCATTTTACATCATGCTCCATCATCATAATCTTAAGTTTATTTTTATTTTATCATAGTTTACGTCCCTTTTATCATAGTTTGCAGTTCATTTTTTGTCATATTTTACCATCATAGTTTAAATTCTTCTTATCATGTTTGAGTTCATTTATCACATTTTATCATCATAGTTGGAGTTCATTTTATCATAGTTTGTGTTCATTTTATTAGTCATTATCATAGTTTATGTTCCCTTTTATCATCTTTTATCATAGTTTAAAGTCTATTTTAGCATATTCATCATCATAGTTTGCATATTTTTAATCCTATTTTTCGTCATGATTCACATTCATTTCTTGGTTTACATTTTTATTATTACCCTCATTTAAAAAGTTCATTTTCATTTATCTTTTTTAACCTAAAAGTCAAAATACATAACATCAGTCATCATACTTTAGGTTCATTTTTAGTTATTTTCTTAGTTATCATAAACATCATCATAAACACAAATTTTCAAATCTCATCATAAAGCACATCATATCCTGCATCACAACATATCAACACTATCCAAAAAACTCATGATAAACATCATATCCTACATCATAATATGTTAGTATCATCCAACAACTCATCATAAAACACAATAATATCCTACTTCATAAACATGACAGTAACATCATATATCTCATAAAAATTACACCTTGCATAAAACCATATAAGTTTCTCTTCTACATCTAATCATTTATAACCATACATGTAGTGAAAAAATCATGAAATTATAGATCCATACATCCATATTCCACCCCAAAGAATGATCTAATCTATATATATCTTAACCATAAAGAATAAAGAATAAATCACCCATCTCTACAAAAATACCAAACACCATCATAGTCCAAATAACCAGTATCCATATAAATACAAAAACCCATATCAATACATTAGGTTTGTGCTCACAAAAAAATACATCCAATGGTGTATCCAAAATATTGTGTCAAAACCAGCATATCACTAATCAACCTCATCCATTGCCTCCTCATCATGAGACTCATAGGTGCCTCTCTTTGCATTCAACACTACTACTAGTGGTGGTGGAGACCTTATCTTTCCTTCTCCGATAATTGAGCTCTCTACCTCATCCCTCTACCTACTAACCCCCCTATCTCACCTCTAGCTCTACCTAGTGCACTGAGACCCACTAGTCCTCTACGAGCCCCTAGTGCTCCATCCACTCTCACTCCCTCCTTGCATGCCTATATGGGTCCTAACTATACCTAACTATGTCAACTATCTATAATGCTCTACCTACTTAGTTGGTACCATTGTATGATATCTCTCATGATAAAATCCTACTATCTCCATTAGATCCTCCACCTTCCCCCACAACCTCCTCAACTCCTCCAATCCTCCACCTATAGCCACATGTGTTATCAAGGTTGACACCTCCACCACCAATCTATACCTCTCTTGTTGGATAGTGTCCATTCTCACCTATGACATCTGTCTCTCTAATTTCACCACCTCCAACCTCCCCTCCAAGTGCCCACCTTCCACCCATAGTGTCCCCAACTCTACCCCTTCTCTATCCACCTATCCCCATAGCACATCGATCTCTTGTCTAAACTAATCTTGCTTTATCCTAAGCTGATCCCTCTCCTACTATGTATCTTGCAATAGCTATCTCATCACCTCATGTGTCTATTATAGGGATGCATACCTTCTCGCTAGTCCATCATCCCCTCTCGTTGATGATAAGCCACCTCTAGCCTCCCTCTACCTCCTAC
The DNA here is from genome assembly GCA_028749045.1 of Cupressus sempervirens. NCBI lineage: Eukaryota > Viridiplantae > Streptophyta > Pinopsida > Cupressales > Cupressaceae > Cupressus > Cupressus sempervirens. The sequence continues at coordinate 506,408,643 of CM053793.1, read as the reverse complement.
TTTTCCTAATGGCCCCTATGGCCCCTTCCAACCCTCCTTCTATAGCCTCCTCTCCCCCAATGACCTCTCCTCTCCCCTCTTAAGTTGTGGCCTCACATCATCCTACCTCCCCTCCCTTATAACCCTCTGCCTTTGCCTCAGTGGCACCTCTTCTTGCATTGCTGCCTCTACCCACTATCATAATCCCTTGATATGTATCTCCCCTCCCTTGCTTCCTGGCTAGTCTCCCCTACCACCACTACTTCTCTCCTCACATGAGCCCAACCTACTCACCTTGGCCTCTCAAAAAAATCTCAATACTCTTGTGTGAAGCCCACATCTATGACTACTCCAAACCAATACCTCTCATGTGGCTCTAGATCTTCCAATGCCTATAACAACCCCTCCCTTTGAAGTGCAGGCCCAAACATTGTGATTGGCTCTCACATCATACACTAATACTAGTTTGGCTCCCCTAAGGCTACCTATCACCATTAAAAGTACTGCAAGGCCCTAATTGGTTAGTACTTCTTTGCAATGTACTTCCATCACCCAAAAATAAAACATGGTGATATGGTATAGGACAACTATTGTGTCTCCTCTACCTATGGCCTAAGATCCATATATGGCCTCCAGGTCACCACCTAGATCTCATCTACCTAGACTCGCCATTAGTCCACTTCCTCTATATGATGGTATGCCAATGAATCCCCCAAAATGTACACTAGCAACTCCTCTATCTATCTCTCTCTCTACCCAATTGGCCTGAATGTTGCAATGTGCTTCCAAGCCCATACTTGTAGAAATGTTGGGAATGCCACAATCCTCCCCTAGTGCCCTACACCTTGATAAACTATTTAATGTAGATCTTGGTACAACTTTTCCATCATCAATGAAACCTATACTACATGGACTCTAACATCCACAATTTTCATAATGATTAGTATCAAGGCCAAGCTAACTCCTATCCCACCTATATCTAGGGTAATATATCCTAACCTTAGCCCACAAATGTAGAAATAAATCCTCCTCTTTGCAAATACTTGGTTGAGGTGCTCATCCAAAGGAAACTAGTCACTCTAGATATGATATAGCCCTCTAGGCCTCACTAGTCATTGTACTATTGCCATAGCTATCATCTCCCTAGTCACCATCACTGGCATCCCCTACATAGGTAGCCTAAAGATCCTATAAACATCCTTTAATGTCACTATCATCTCCTTTTGATTAGATGAAAGGTGTTAGTCTCACTATGCCACTACTCACATAGGGCTATCACCATCGCCATATAGCTCCATGTGTGTGGTGATCTCGCTAGGTACCCTAAGCCAATACCATCAATCCTTTCCTAGTTAGTAAGCAAGAACTACTCTCATGTGGGTAATATGGCCACACGTCACTCTTGTGATACCTGTGTGTTTAGAGACCATGGCATACAAGCTAGCCACATTTCAATTTTCCTTTTATACATCATATAACCCTATTTCAAAACCCCCCCATCTCTCACCCAAGTCCTTGTTCTTCCCACACACCTTTTTCCTTTACCCATTTCCTGGTGTTCTCATGAATACTAGTACCCCACAATCCCATGATCACATTTTACCATAGGATCACTCCTTAACATTTCCCCTCCTAGTCAAACCCTATCCCATGTTCCTCCATAATCCCATAGCCACATTTTACCATGGGATTGCTCCTTAACATTACCTCTCCCAATCAACCCCTATTGCATTCCTACAGTGACCTTCTCTTCAAAATTACCAATGCCCACAAACTCATGTTCTCACCACTAAGATCACATTTCTACTGGCAAGATCACTTCCCATCGACAAATTGGTAGCAAATTTGCATTATTGTCGAAACTTCCTACTAAATTTGCAATTTCACAAAAGATGTCTCTGACCCTTTGTTTAACCCCTACCATCTACTAGCTTTTGTCAAATCGTTGTCTTGCCAATCCCTATAGCGATCCCATTAGACCCCTACCTATGGGATCACATTTTACACATTGTGGTAATGCTAAAAACATAATGATATAAATGAAAAAGAGAGGTTTTTAAACCCTATAAATCAGTTTGGTTTTTTCCACACTTGTATTCACCATACCACATCTGCCTAATGCTCTAGTCATCTTTGTGCAGCCATCATATCATTCAAATTGTAGCTGTAACTAGCAATAAGTCAGCATAGGTATGAGAGCTAATAACCCTTTCTACCCCTCCTTGCCCCCTTATAGACCTCCTATGGTGCCCTTCGCCCCTCTCTACATCCTCTTGCCCCCATTATTTCCTCTCGCACTATTCTTATTACCATTCTTTGTCTTTTCCCTACTCGTTTTTCTCTTCTACATCCCCCTCCTGCCATCCCTTTATTTTTACTTTTTTAATAAGTCATTGAGATTCATTTTCCCTCCTCACTACCTTCTTGAGGGGGCATCACGTAGGCTAGTCTCTCTTATTCTATTCAAAACCAAGACAACCATGTTGCTTTAAAAAAATTCTTCATGTCATTTACATTCAAACTTCTTTGAAATAGTGTTGTCCCAACACTATGTCAAAGAGGGGAAAAGTACACACCTAAATCTAATTATACTATTAGGTAATCTTATTTAGTCATCATTTAGGACATTATTGATTAAACATTTATTATTTAATCAATTAATTGTCATCCCATAGTTAATTAATTAATTTAATTAACTATAGTCCAATTGATAAATTTGAATGATGACCCAAAATCAATTTATCAATTAAAACCCTATTCCTCTATTAAATTAAATAAATTCTCACACATATTTAATTTAATCCTACATCCCCCTCTTTATTAAATAAATCATTTAATAAACCCTACCATAACCATTAATCCAACCCATTCACCCATACTAACTTAGCCTCCTAACCAACCCATCTCATCAAAGTTAAGCCACTTATCCCCTAACCCCCTTTCTAAGCTAAGTCTAATCCCCCTCCTAAATATGTGCACAACTTTAAGAAAGGGTTAAGACCTGCTAACCTGATCCAAAGTCAATAATTCTCCCTTGTCCTCTTCCACCTCTATCCAAGAGCATTAATGGCTCTTACATACCATTAATGCCTCTCACATCCCTCTTATATACTCATCCTCCCTCATTATTCCTGTTGACCCTCCATTTTGACCACCCAATCCCCATGTGACACTTGTCACAAGGCTAGATCCCTAAAGAAGGCAAATCCATGAACTCCCTTTCCAAAGCATCCTAGCACTCCCTCACCATTCTTCCATCCTTGCATCCTGATCCTCCATCTCATTATCCCTTGGCTTATAAATCAAGTCATTCCCTCTCACAATCAATAATCAATTTTAATGCAAACTTATAATGCTCCACTAACCACTACACTATAGCCATTTTACACCATTACCATATGAAAATCCATCTTCACCTCCATTGTCAAATCCTCCATCCACCCCCATGTTAGATAAACACCCCATCCTTTGAAGCTTGAGCACATCATAGACACACATCCCCTATCCATCAAGGACATACCGATGTTATCATAGGCAACACATTTGAGGAGTTTACCATTGTTGGTCTACTTCCCTCCATAATGTTTTCCTTTGTCCTATCATAAGTGTTAACTTGTTTTTTATTGTGAATGCTTTTGTTAATCTTAGTAATTCAATTTGCAGTACTAAAATAAGTGATAGAGGAAATACCTCTCATAGGCTTTTTCTAGCCATTCCTCTAGGACATCAATCCCATTCTTTTCCAATAGTGCTACTAAAGTAGAGTTGATGAAGGGTGCTCCCCTTAATACTATAACCACATAATAGAAACAAAGAAACAACAATAAATTCAAGAATAGAATATGGACTTCTTATTTGTGCTGCAAATGCAGAATTACAAAATTCACAAGTATAATATGCTAACTCACATGGGCATCTTCATTATAGTAATCTACAAGACAAGCTATAAACTATCACCCAAAGCTATACTAGACAATGCTTGGGCATATGTTAAATATGCAATTTTATGCCACTCGAGAAGGTTCTAGACATTGAGACTTAATACCTAGGGCTGACAGACCCTAACGATACATATAGAGTTGGCCAAATACATCTTTGTTAATTATTTTTGATATTTCTGGTAGACCAACTTTAAAAGGCCATAACTCATGAACCATTACTCTAATTTTCTATTATAGCCACTTTTCAAAAATGCTAGCTCTTGATCTACAAGCTCAAAATGGAGCAAGCACCCTTTTATCATGTTTTAGGACCTCATATAGGAACTCTAAGGTCTGCAACAGTGAGCCAGCAAATTTTTTTGCAAAATTTTCCACTGAAAACCTACAACAACTTCTTTGATACTTAAGCTAGAGCAATGAGATTTTTTTTGGTAGGTTTATAATTCCAAAATGAACCTTCATTTACAAAATTAGAACATTTTGAGCTCATATGAAAAACTTACTAAAAATAGTAAGTTCCCATAAATAGTAACCACCATGTCTACTAGTCCTTATTAAAATAGAAAAGACTGAAAAGAAAATATTTTTGGGTAATGCAAGATCATTCTTGCACCCAAGATGCTCCTACATCAAATAGTTGGGATAATTTTAGAAGTGACTCCATCATGTCTCAGGTGTTTAAAGGAAAACCAAGATGGTGAACCTACTCCCTTGCTAGCCATGATGAATCCACTACTGGCCTTCCTTTCCATTTGACCAAGTATTCCTCATAAGTTATATTCCTTGTAATTTTGCCAACATGGCTATCTAGTATCTCATCAATCTCCTTTGTAGCCGAACTAGCTACTAGAATACTCCACTACATTTCTACAACTTCATCTCCATGATCTCCTTTATAATACATTGTCACATCTGACTTAGCCTTATATTGTGTATTAATCTTTATGATGTTCTTCCTAACCTCCTCATGGATGTTCTTCAAATGTTCAGCAAAAATCTTCTTCTTCAACATTACTTATCTCCCCTTTATCCAACTACCACAATTCAAAAGCATTTCTAGGATTGCTCCCATTTATGATATGGAATGGTGATTTCTACATGTGGTAAAATCATATCCCATCCTTTGGGCTTGTCTACAACCAAAGATCTCAGTAACTTTCCCAAACTATGGTTCACAACTTCGATATGTCCATCCATCCTTTTGATGATGCTATGAACTAAACTTTAACTTTTTCTTTAATTTCTTCCACAATGTATGCTAGAAATACCCAAAAAAATTGGTATCTCAATTTGAAACTATACTCTTTGGTAGACCATGTAGTCTCACCACTTCTCTAAAAAATAACTCTACCACATGAACAACATCACTACTCTTCTTGCAATGAATAAAATGTGCCATCTTTGAAAACCTATCAACCACCACAAAAATAGAATAATGCCTTCAATGTGTCCTTAGTAATCCAAGAAAAAAATCCATACTAACATCGTTCTACAACTTCTCTGGTATAGGTAATGGCTGATACAACCCTATATTTTGCTCCACTCCTTTCGCCATTTGACATACTCTGCAACTCTATACAAACTTCTTCACATATTGCTACAACTATGGTTAGTAATAATTCTTAGCAACAAAAGCAATGGTCTTATTTCTACCAACATGTCCAACCAATCCTCTACTATGCCTCTCTTTGATGAGATTATCTCTTATTGAAGTTCTAGGAATGCACACCCAACTTCCTTTAAACAACATACTATCCTGGATCATGAAATCCAACCACTTTTTCTTGTCAAGTATAAAAAGTGTTGTACAAGCCTTGCATGCTTCACCAAAATTAGGATCATCTAGATACAAATTATTAAGTTCCTTGAACCCAACCACCTCTATCTATGTTTTGGTCAGCAAAAGTTGTCTTCAACTAAGAGAATCTACAACTTTGTTACACTTTCCACTCCTATGTTTCAAAATAAATATGTAACTTTGCAAAAACTCAACCCACTTCAAATGTCTTTGGTTCAATTTTTCTTGACTATTTAAATATTACAAAGCTTGATGATCAATACAAAAAACAAACTCCTTAAGAAGAAGATAGTGTCTCCACTTCTTCAATGCATGAACTCTTGCATAAAATTACTGATCATAAATAGAATATTTTCTATTTTTCATCATTCAACTTCATAGTAAAATAAGAAATAGATCTACCTTCTTGGCTCATAACAGCTCCTATTGTATAACCACTAGCATCATAGTCTACTTGAAACACCTTGTTAAATTTAAGAAGTGCTAAAATAGGCTACTCAGTAACTTTTTGTTTCAACAGATTAAAACTCTTATCTTCTCCTATAGTCCACTTAAATTCTTTCCTACCCCATGTCATTGTTTTAGTCAAGGGTCCACAAATAATGCTAAAACCTCTTATGAACTTTCTGTAAAAACTAGCCAATCTATGAAATGATCTTACCTCTATCACCCTCCTTGGAGTAGGCCATTAAAGGTTAGCCTTCATTTTCTCTAGGTCCATTTTCAGACCTTCTCCTAAGACTACAAGTTCTAGGTACACCAACTCCTTTACAAAACTAGACTTCATCAAGTTTATCGACAACTTTTCTTCCTTCAACTTATCAAACATCTTGAAAATATGGATCAAGTGCTCCTCCAATGTCTTACTAATGATCAAAATATCATCTAGGTAAACAATGAAAAACTTACTTAGAGACTCCTTCAATACCTCATTCATGAGTCACATGAAAGTGCTTGGTGCATTGGTTAGCCCAAAAGGCATGACTAACCAATTATATAGTCCTTCTTTTGTCTTGAAAGTAGTCTTCCATTAATCACCTTCTCTAATATGAATCTAACGGTACCCACTCTTCAGATCTATCTTTGTGAAATACTTAGCTCCACTCAAACAGTCAATAATATCATCCATCCTTGGCAATGGAAATTGGTACTTGATTTTGATCTTGTTGATAGCATGAGAATTTGTGCACATGCTCCATTCTCTATTCTTCTTTGGTGCTAGTATGATTGCTATAGCACATGGACTTAGACTCTCTTGAAAAAACCCTTCTACAACAACTCATGAACTTGTCTGTCCAACTCTTCACTTTCTACTAGTGTCATCCTGTGAGCTCCCTTGTTTGGAAAACTAGCTCTTGGAACCAGAGCCATCTGGTAACTAATCTTCCTCATTGGGGGCAATCCATTAGGTACATTATCTAATACAATATCAGAAAACTCTCCCAATATATATATAACTTCTATAGTTACCTCCTCTACTTCTTCTTTACTATCTTTAGAAATTATAGAAAAACACATATGCTCAAACTTCATACCTTTGAGAAACTCTTTTCCATCAACAAAACACATTCTAGTAGCACTTCATACATTTTCTTCTTTGTCCTTCAATGGCTTTAACTTATGTTTCACTCCATCCTTGGTTAGAGTGTAGGGTTTTGCTTGTCCATCATGTACAACATGCCTATCAAACTTCAATGGCCTACCTAGTAGCATATGACATATGTCCATAGGTATGATATAACATAGTACCTCATCCTAGCAGTTTCTAATCTTGAACTTCATTGAGGGCTTCTCATTGACAATGACCTTGTGGTCATCTTGCACCCAAGTAATATGGTATGGATGTGGGTGTTTCTATCCATTTAGCTTCAACATTGTGACCATCATTTCTGACACTGGATTGTTAGTACTTCCACCATCAATGATCACATCACAACACTTATCTTCACATGTTTACCTTGTGTGAAACAAGCTCCTTCTTTGATCAGGTTCATTCTCACCACTTAGCAAGAATCTTCTATTAAATAGGACTTCTCCTCTTTCAACGTCTTCAGAATGTAATGATTCAACATCTTCATCAACATGTACAACTCTAGCCTAGCCTTTTGTTCTTTAATATATCCTTCCTTGGTGCTAGAAACATTCAAATGCTCTATGCCCTTCTTCTCCATAGTGAAAACATTTTCCATGAAAGCCTCCTATTCCAGATCCTTGTCCTCTACCTCTTCCTCTTTGATCTCTATTGTTATGATCATGGAAATGATTGGACTTGATTCCTCTCTAGTTTTTACTACTACTCCTAACCTCATGCTTGTTCTTCTTATCATCATCATGATCGCCATATGATTGTTTGCCAAATCCTCCACCTCGACCTCTTCCACTATTTTTGTTGTCAAACTTCTTGCTTAGTTTCTCCTCAACTCTTAAGGAAAATTGGTATGCCTCCTCAATACTATTCATTCAAGCTAGACTCAACTCTTGCTAAATACTTGGACTTAACCCATTAAGACAATGGGAAACTTTCTCCTTATCAGCTTCTGTATGGCTGGTTGTAATGAGAACTTAGTAGAACTCCTTGGTATACTCTTGAATATATTTTCCTACTTGCTTCAACTCTTGCATTTTCTTCAATAGATAAAGCTCACAATCCATAGGAATGAATTTTCACTTCAATTTAGCTATCATCTAATCCCATTGGGTGATTTTGTCCTTTCCCTTTTTATTTCACTCCAACTGAACCTCCTACCACTAGATCTTTGCACATCTAGTTTCAACTTCACAAACTTGACCCTATTAGGATCTTCAATATTTTCATACTCGAAGTACTCCTCTAGTTCATTGATCCAATTGATTAGCTCCTCTAGGTTAAAATTTCCTAAAAATGTGGGAATGTCAAAGTTAGGTCTTTTTACAATCTTGGAGATGGCCCTAAAAATCCTATCTTCCTCTAGGTCTAGAACTACTTTGCTTCAAAATTTTCTTCTACTTCATCCTAATCCTCACTTTCATATCTTATGAAAAGATTTATTCCTCTACACATTTTTTCTTCCAATGCTTTCATTTTTCTTTGGAGGGCTCAGAAACCCTTAGGTGTAACACCTACAACTCTTTCACCACACTATCTTCATGGAGGCATTTTTTGCACTTTCACTAAAACCTTAGTGCAAACTATCTCACAATTGACAATCTATTTACACGCTCAACCCAAACCATGGTCTTGGTGTGAATTACCTCACAGTCAATGATTTTTCCACACACTCAAGAACTGTAGATTTGATACCACTTGATGAAGGGTTCTCCCCTTAATACCATAAACACATAATAGAAACAAAGAACAACAAAAAATCCTAGAATGAAATATGGACTTCTTATTTGTGCCACAAATGTAGAATTATAGAATTCACAAGTACAATATGCTAACCCACATGGGTGACATCATTACAATAATTTGCAAGACAAGCTGTGAACTATCACTTGGAGCTATCCTAGACAATTTTATGCCACCCAAGAATGTTTTATATATTGAAACATAATACCTAGGTCCAACAGACCTTAACAATACATATAGAGTTGGCCAAATACATCTTTGACAATTATTTTAGATATTTCAAGTAGCCCAACTTTGAAAGGCCATAACTCATGAACCATTGCTCTAATTGACTATTATAATCACTTTTCAGAAATGCTACCTCTTGATATACAAGCTTGTAATGAAGCAAGTACCCTTCCATCAATTTTTGGGACCTCATACGGGCAATCTAAGGCCTCCAATGGTGAGCTTGAACATTTTTCTCCAAATTTTTCCACTAAAAATCTACAATAAATTCTTTGATACTTAAGCTGGAGTAATGGGATTTTTATGGTAGGCTTATAATTCCAAAATGAACCTTCATCTAGAAAATGAAAACATTATGAGCTCAAATGAAAAACTTACTTAAAATAGTAATTTCCCATAAATAGTAACCAACCTGTCTACTAGTCATTACTAAAATAGAAGATATTTTTGGGTGATGCAAGATTGCTCTTACACCTAGGATGCTCTTGCATCAAGAGTGCACATTCCAAAATATGACATTCACATGAGGGGACTCTTCAATCTCAATGAGAGTGACCTTTTGATGTTCTGGAGCTAAACTCCATATGTCCATGGTTTGGGCATCAATGTTATGCCTAGACCCTCTTAATTCCCTCTGCTAATTGTCATCTTCAAATGAGATTGTCTTGTCATGCTTCCTCATTTGATCCAACAAAAATGAGGAACTGATATCCCATCCTAGGAAAATAATAATTCCACTTCTCTATATTAGCTCCCTAGCCTCTTCCGTAGTAAGGTTTTTACTAGCAGGATCATACTCTTGTAGCTTTTTCTACCAATTTAGCAACTACCTCATCAAAGTGACCTAGTTTCTTTTGTAGAGACAACTCATTTTGTTTCAACTTAAACAAGAAGAATTTGAATTCTATCATCAATAATTTGAACATGTAACTATAATTTTTAGCCCTTTTCTCATCCTCAGTGGCTTGAGCCATTAGATAATTCACCCCTACATTATCAAAATATTGGCTATTCCTTGGTAAGATCTGTAAGCCTTTATGTTGGGCCTTTTGTGGAATTTCCATAATTTTCTACTTCTTGCTCCTTTCTTGATCCCACTATGAACTTTGACCTTTATCCACCTTGTCATCATTGACCTCTATAACAATAACTTCATCAAAAGAGTCAGGATCAACCTTCCTCCTTATCTCTTATGCTACTTGTGTTGATATTTCATCAAAATTTTGGATGCATTAGTCAAACCTGGACCAAGTCTACCTCACGATAGAATTCCTTGAAGGATGGATGTTTTTTTTTTTTTTTTTCTCAAAACTTAGAATATCTCTATATTTAATTATTCTTTCCCTCCACACACTCTCATCTAGATGGTTAGCAATGACATCCTCCTCCCATAAACTTTTTGTTGGAGGTAAAGTATATCCCCTCATTTACTTTAAGGAATTTCTAATTACATTGCAAGGGTCATATATTTGTGTAGGTCTAGTTGGCAATTTATAGTTCCTTAGAAAATCATCAATTTCTTCTATGGCATTCTTCACTATGTTAAAATCTCCTACCTTGGTACATGTATATAAAAATGTTCCCTTTTTTATCGTTTGGCCTAGATATTCTCTATTTAATCAAATTAATTGCCAAAAAAATTCTACAAACCCTAGTCTCTCTAGGACATACATTGGTAGAATGTGATGTGGTTGAGGGAATTAATAAATTTTGATGACAATATATTCCTTAAAGAGAAAAACACTTCCCCAATAATGCCTTAATTTTTTTCCTACATCAAAACACGTATTGGGGTTAACCACCTTCCTAACATTTCTAGATATCCTCTCATTTACAACTCCTATCATTTTTAATACAGGGTGCACAAATTCATTATAAAAATAAATAGCATTAGAGTATGGATAGAATATTTTCCATACCCTTATCCATCTTTGCATAGGTAGTCTCTCTCCCCATTCCTTTGTACACTCAAAGAAGCTCTGATCAAAGAATTCTACATTTTTGAACAAGATCAAATGCATGATCAAGGAGTAATGATGGAACCTAAAGTTCTTCATTCTTCCTTCCTATGTAGAAATAATTTCACCATGAATCTTATTGATGATATAAGTCATAAAGTCATACCATACATTTGTGTTAGGGTCCTTGATATTCAAACCAATGACATAATGCCCACCAAGAGCATTCATGGTTCCATTTGAACAAAGGGCTTTGTTTAGACCAAAAATGGTGTTTTGCATATATCTTTGGAAGAATTCTAGGGTAATAAGGTCTTCCACCTCCTTCTTCTTTGGAATTTTCCCCCTTTTTCTTTCTTGGACATAGGGATTTGCATTGTCATTGTTCTACCCATGTAGAAGCTCTTTTGATTCTTGAAATTCTCATTCAATTTTTCCATGTCAATAGGTGACAACATTGGACCTTCCAAGTTAAAGGCTTCTGTAAATTTTCCCTTATCCAGTGCTAAGAATATGCTTCTATATTTCTTGTGAAAAGAATTGCTAACTAGATTGTAAGATTTTAGCAGTGCCTTTACTAGGTCAAAATCCAAAAAGACCTTGGGCATAATTAGCTTTCCCAAATTTATAATCCAAGGGTTTGAAATTGGGACCTTCTCCATTCTATTTTTGTAGAAGAACCAGAACAATTCACTTTTATTCCTATTAGGAACCTCTACATCTCTACAAAATACATAGGGATCTTTGAATGCATGATCATTTACAAATTGTGCATTAGACAAACCAAGTAAAATCTACATCCATTCCTCTAAAAATTAGCTAGGGCTCTCTATTTTCAAAGTAGACTCTTCAATCTATACTTGTGTGATCAATTCATCTTCTTTCTTCACTATTTCTACAAAATTATCTAAATAATTCCAATTGTTGAGTTCTGGAAACTTGCTCAAACTATGTTCTAAAATCTCAAACACTTGTGCAACTAGTAATGAAGTCACCATTCTTCTTGAGATTTATCTATTTCTACAAACACACTTTAAATCCTATCAATCCTTGAAAAGATAGAAATATCTTCACATTTTCATTATTCAAACTTCTAGCTCATATATCCTTTTTCTAGTTCAGACATAGCCATTTAAAACTATTCTATAATTTTAAAACTAGAGGTTACAAAAATACGATTCTTTTTACTTGCTTCATCACAGTGGTTTTCCATTTCCTTTTACTTCTAGCTATGACCATGCAAAATGGGCTATCTTTAACTATTTCATAGCTTTGTCACTCAAATCCTTAATGTTGGCATTATGATACATTTTTGTCATTAGTTACAACACTTATTGGATTCTGAATGCTTACCGAGTGATCAAGGTGAACAAAGAAGTCAGTGTTTACTGAGTGATCGAGGTGAACAAAGTAGCCAGTGTTTACCGAGTGTTCGAGGTAAAGAAAGGAATCAGTTTTGACCGAGTGAAGATGTACTTAGTATTGACCGAGAACTTCATGATAACCGAGCTCCTGAGGTTATCAAGGAAATTAATTTTATCAAGCTCAGACGGTTATCAAGGAAACTAACTATCACCGAGTCACAAGGTTCTATCGAGTGTTTCCTTTGATCACCGAGCTACAGTTCAGATAGAAGTGTTCACCGAGTGACATCTCTTCTACCGAGTCTCCAGTGGTTACCGAGTTTAGAACTACTCGAAGTGTTTAGTATGGACCGTGCCTTCACTTCTACCGAGTGCATGACGATGCCGAGTAACGCAGTGGACACCGAGTATCAGAAGGACACCGAGTCAGTTCAGTGAACTCGAGTTTTTACCTTGGGCCGACTTTGTATAGAGATTTGCACTTGTTGTTTTGGCCGACCTTGCATGTATTGTTTATTTGGATGGTATATATATGCAATATATTGTATTATTCAAATGTAATGGTAATGAATGAAAATGCGAAAGTGTGAAAGAAATACATGCGTGCGAAAGTATGTGTGCTGAGTTGTGAAGGTATTCAGCAAGGTCAAGTTTTGGAGAAGAAAAGTTTTATCTATCACATCAAGGTGAATCAGAGCATAGCGGATCTTATCAGCAATCAGTTGTAATCAGATCCACTGTTTCATTCTAACAGGTGAATCAGTTTTTGTAAATCCTTTAACAAGGTAGAATTAACAGTCTTTTGTAAATCTCCTAACAGAGTGCATACTTTATTGCATATTTGTAAATCCTCTAACAAGGTGGATCTAGCAATCCTTTGTGCTCCTAACAGGGCAGATCACCAGAAGTGGTCATTGTAAGCCTTAACCGGCCAACTTCATACTGCAGTAACGAAGCTTTGTGGGTTTCATCCCCACCCCAGTTTTACTTTCTATTTGGAAGGTTTCTGGGTCACCAAATCTGTGTGTTCAAGTGTTGCAAATGATTTTGTTTCATGCTTATAGTAGGTTACTTGGATGAATGGTGAATATATCAGTATGCAGTTTTATTGTTTGAATTTTTAAAAGTTACTGATTCACCCCTCCCCTCTCAGTAACTTGTCATATCTTGAATATTTCCAACAATTGGTATCAGAGCAATAAGGTTCTCAAGATAAAAGTTTCATAGCTTGAGCAAAGATCAAGGACAATGGAGATATTCAGACTTGACAAAACTATTGAGAATGAAAAGCTAGATCTGAAAATGGCCATGGCTCAACTTAATGAAGCAAAAGAGCATCTTTCACAATTCTTGAAAAGAAGAAAAGAACTTGCAAGGCAAATGAATGACCATCAGTATGTTGAAGAAAAGATTGAAGATCTCTCACCATCAAGTAGTTCAGATGAAGCTGACAAAGCAATCAAAGAACTTTTAGAAAAGAATGGATCTCTGCAGGAAGAAGTAAGAAAGCTCAAAAGGGAACAAGAAATCCAGTCCATCAGGCTATGTGAAATCTTGGAGCAAAGGAACAAGGTAGCTGAAGACTTAGAGGTAAGGAATAATCAATCCTCTCAGCTTGAAAATATTGTAACTCAATTATCTAATGCAAATGAAGAAATTATGAATCTAAGATCTGAGAATGAGAATTTGAGAAATGACTTAATTACTGAAAGGCAAATCAATGCAAGCTTACAAAGTGATCTAATCTCTGAAAAACAAGTCAATGAGAGAATGGTAAAATCTCAAAAGGACATGGATCGATTGAATCTGCAAAATGAAGAAAACTTTCATAAACAAAATGGTAAAGCAGGCCTTGGATGCAAGGAAGAAGGTGAATCCTCCAAACAGGGTACTCAAAAGAATCAAAGACCTACTTGTAGCCACTATGGTAAGTTAGGTCATACATCTAATAGATGTTGGAACAATGGAAAAGGAAAATTTAATGGAAAGTGCTACAATTGCAATCAGCATGGACACAAAGCCAATGAATGCAAAGAAAAACCAAAATTTGAAGGTAAATGTCACAAATGCCAAAAGCAAGGTCATAAGGCATCACAATGCAAATCCAAATCATTTAATCTAGCTGAACAACTTGTCAAAGCAATATTTGGTTGGGACTACAACACTTGGTGCAGATGTCATTATTGTGGAGAATATGGTCATACTGGCATAAACTGTGCAAGGCATCACCTAAGAAAAAGGGATACCACTGTAAGATGTTATACATGTACAGAACTTGGTCATATATCTAAAAACTGCATGAACATAAAGAAAGTTGAGGATGAGAAGAAAATCAAAGTAGACAATATTCGGAAGCAAATGAAGCAACAATGGATTCCTAAGTCTACCGAGCCAGATAATTCAAGTGATGGAATGGTCACTCAAGAAGTGAGTGACTCTACCATTTCCAATTAAGACTCATCAGGATAAGACCAGGACTGTATCTACAAAGCATATCCTAAGAAGTCCTAGAATGAAAATATGATCAAATCAGTATTTCAGATACATCAGGATCATGGTCGGTACATGACCTTACCGAGCTCAGTCGGGTGCAATAAGGCTTCTTTCACCAAGTTGCACTTATTGAGCATGGTTGGTTCTTCTCTTACCGAGTTAAGGTCGGTTTAACCTATTTTCTTTTGGTCACCGAGTTGCGAAGTTTAAGCCGAGCTAGTGGATGACAGTTTGTCGATCGTAGCTACCTTCGTACTGAACATTAATGGCAAATTTTTCATCAAAAGGGCAGATTTCGACCTCATTTTTCACCGCGAATTTGAGATTTACACACAAAAAAAAGAGAGGCTTTCAAGCAAGTTCAAGCGATTTGAAAAGATTTTCCAGCGAAGTATTCTTACGAAACCTTTTCACTCACCAAGCAGCAATGGCATCCGCAAGCACCAGCAGCAGCAAGGCGAAGAAGGGTTTCGAAATGCTTGTGAAGGGAACGGAATGGAAGGCACCTACGTTCAAGCTCGTTCCTGCCATCGCTGAATCGCTTGATCCCAATGGAGCTCAATCACAGATTCCACCCAAGGTACTTCTCGTGAACGACATTCGCACTCATTTTAAGTGTGCTATTCAAGAAATAGGGACATTGGACATGGATAATGCCCTAGCGGAGTTATGTGTAAATGGTTCTCTCAAAATCGAGCACAAGCATTTGGAAACTAAAGGTTTGACTCACATCGTGCATATGCCTAGAAACTTCCAAACCAAATGGATTAGGTATATCTTAAGTCAAGTGCATAATGGTCAGTTGTGGTTGGAACAACCCGTTTTGATAACCAAGAAGATGATTCACAAAATCACAGGTCTCCCGATGCTCAGCAAAGCCAAAACCACCAAAACCCTAGGACATGATGAGTTACAGAGGCAAACCCTAGCCGAGTGGGATGGTAGAGGTTTGAAGGTTAACACTGTAACAGATCTGGAACTAAGATTTGGCATACATATTATTGCATATAAGTTATATAGTTCTAGCAGGTTAAATAGTGTATCATGTGAAGCTGTGGATTTGGCCCTAAAAATTGTAAAGAAGAATCTTGAGTTTGATCTGTCAGAAGTAATGTTGAAGCAGTTAAACAAGAACATGGACAGTATAAGGACATCGAAGAATAACCCCTGTAAATTTGGATCTCTGTTAATATGTTTACTATTTTATGTACAAAAATTCTTTCCATCAAAGGGAACCGTAGAATGGAGAAAAGATGTCCCAATTTTGTATCAGATTAAAGAGTTTATAGCAGAGATGGGAGAAAATTTTGATAGTATCATGGATAACTATTTTGAAGACTTTAAGGAGAGGATGAATAACCGATTCAGAATTCCTCCTAGGCTTGTTGAAGAATATAAAGATGACGTATGTTTTATGGTTGATTGTGACAAGGTGTACATACAGGTAGTTAGACCCCGAGTTGCATGGGTGAAACCTCTTCCATATGAGGTAAATATTGATGAAACAAGGGATATCATTGAAGCACTGGTAAATGAGCTAGTAGACCCAAGGCAACGGATTTTTGGTACTTATGATGAAGCAAAGGCCAGAATTGAACTGGAAATCAAAATTCCACAAGCCATCAGCAAAGGTAAGAGGAAAGTGGCCAAACTGAAAACTGCAATAGGTCCTCTTATGCTCACCGAGGGAAAAGGTGAAGATAAAGAAAGTGAAGAAGAAGAAGAAGGAGAAGAAGAATCAGAAGAAGAGCAACGGGCAAAGAAGAAAGGCAAGGTAATCATTACCAAACCCAAGAAGCAGCCTACTACAATATTTACTCAGAGAACAAGAAAAGGTATTCAGGAACCTGTATTGGTCAAGCCTGCACCTACATTCGAGCAAAGGCTCAAATCATTGGAAGAAGGAGCTGGCATCACAAATTTCAAGGTATTGAAATTTGAGACAAGGACTGATGCAAAGAAAATGTAGATCGAGGAACTAGTACTTAACAAAATGGGAAAATGGAAATACTCCCCGGAACAGATTGCTCCTCATATCTCTAAAGAACTACTGAAGAGAGTACAGTCAAGATGGGAGTTAGCCACCAAGACGGTAAAAGATATATATGAGCAATCCCTGAAGAATCTTCGGCCTAGTCTCACTAGAGCAGAGGTAAAATCTGAATTGAAAACCTATGAAGGTAAAATGATGATCAGATTCCACACTTGTTTGATTTTGATCAAAGATATAGAGCATGTTGTAAATGATGCTACAAACATGTGGAAAAACATCTATCATCTACATAAGCCCAGTGTAGACCCAGTAGAAATAAAGGATGATGATAGCAGTGATGAATCAGATAGCACTCCATCCATCAGAGTTACACCAGGAGAGTTGCATGCAATGATGGAAGAGAAAGAGGAAGAAGAAAAAGAGGAAGAAGCTGAAGAGGAAGATAAGGAGGATGATCCGGTAAAAATTGCAGCAGCAGCTATTGCATCCCTTCCTCACTCCCTAGCTAAACCTGTGACATCGTCAAGGTTGGAGTCAACTTCAGTAGGTTCATCTACACCAGATTTACCATCTACACCTGCTATATCTCAGCTTCAGGTATCATCAGTGGAAGTGACTACTACTTCGTCTACCGAGCTTCACCCCTCTTCATCTACCGAGTTGGCCTCCTCGACTCCATCATCATCAGTTGGTATTGCTGTAAGTTCTCCAATTTTGACTACTCCAATTTGTTCTACAATTTTGTCGCCATCTACTTTAGGCACAGTGAGCTTAGATACTATATTACCGAGTGTATCACCATTTTTGGCCAGTACTCAAATTTTTGACCCTGTACATACTCCTATTGGCACTCAACCCTCAAGCATCCCATTTTTTACTGCTAGTCCTTCTGTCTCTACTGTTATGTCTATTCCAAAGGTCAAACCAGTCATCTCAGAAGTCAAACAAAAGCAACCATTAAGACTTATGATCACTGGAAAGGAAATTCCTGAAGACATTGACTTGGACACAGAGATAGTAATTCCAAAGATTGACTTTGATAATGCTACCATTGAAGAAATGAGGTATGCTAGTCAACTTATTGAGAAAAAGGCTACTCAGATGCAGTTAAGATCAGAAAGGGATAAGGAATACAAGATAATTGAGGATGCCCGAAACATAATTACTGAGGCTATAGGTGTTGATGTTGATACTTCTCAACACATTTTGATTCAATTAGAAGAGGCAGTTAATAAATTCAATGAAGATGCCTCCGAAAAAGAAAAGCTGATTGAGCGTGCAACAAAGAAATTTGATAATAAGGTGTTGGGGCACATTGCCCAGAACATTGCAATAAATCAGGTTGCATTAACCTCAGTTTTGGCAGATATGGAAAATTCTTTTAATAATGTAACATCTCTTTTTGCTAAGCTTTGTGATGTTACCGAGTACACTAAGGGAATAAGAGAGAAACTAAATAAAATTGATGAGGATCTGAAGGTGAGCGCACAGAACTTGAAGCTTGACCCCAGTTCAAGCTCATCTCATCACGTCAGGATCAAATTTTTGTCAGAGAAGCAGGCAGAGCTGTTGAGAGAAGAGGCAAGGATCTAATCTACATTGATAGATATCCAAAACATGATCCTTCCCATCATGGATTCAATGCAGAAGCACATTGCACATTCAAAGATATTAATCCATGATAATAACTTCTCCATTGCAGACCATGTGATTGAACTTTCGGCTGAAGTTCAAGTAGCTCTTTCCACCTGCAAAATTTTGCAAGAGAATTGGGATAAGACTCTCCAGCTTATTCTTCAGGTACATTCAGAGTTCATCTCTCATTTTGGTGTTTCTATATAAGTATATATATTCTTTTATTCTTTGGCATTATTGTCAAAAAGGGGGAGATTATTGTTGGATATGTATACTATGGGTGAATAAGTGTTTTCGGAGAAATTGTACAAAGGAAGAGATATACAGCTCATGTAAATACTGTATGTACATTCTATGGGGGAGTTGTATATAATGAAGCTATGTATATTCAGAATCAGTCATCAGCATGTCAGATAAATTTTGTCTCATAAGTGTTTTTGTCACTAATGCCAAAGGGGGAGATTGTTGGCATTATGATACATTTTTGTCATTAGTTACAAAACTTATTGGATTCTGAATGCTTACCGAGCTCTCACCGGACATTCCTTTATAAGCCAAGCTTTACCTAGTTCTCAGTGTTTACCGAGTGATCAAGGTGAACAAAGAAGTCAGTGTTTACCGAGTGATCAAGGTGAACAAAGCAGCCAATGTTTACCGAGTGTTCGAGGTAAAGAAAGGAATCAGTTTTGACCGAGTGAAGATGTACTTAGTATTGACCGAGAACTTCGTGATAACCGAGCTCCTGAGGTTATCAAGGAAATTAATTTTACCGAACTCAGACGATTATCAAGGAAACTAACTATCACCGAGTCACAAGGTTCTATCGAGTGTTTCCTTTGATCACCGAGCTACAGTTCAGATAGAAGTGTTCATCGAGTGACATCTCTTCTACCGAGTCTCCAGTGGTTACCGAGTTCAGAACTACTCGAAGTGTTTAGTATGGACTATGCCTTCACTTCTACCGAGTGCATGACGATGCCGAGTAACGCAGTGGACGCCGAGTATCAGAAGGACACCGAGTCAGTTCAGTGAACCCGAGTTTTTACCTTGGGCCGACTTTGTATAGAGATTTGCACTTGTTGTTTTGGCCGACCTTGCATGTATTGTTTATTTGGATGGTATATATATGCAATATATTGTATTATTCAAATGTAATGGTAATGAATGAAAATGCGAAAGTGTGAAAGAAATACATGCGTGCAAAAGTATGTGTGCTGAGTTGTGAAGGTATTCAGCAAGGTCAAGTTTTGGAGCAGAAAAGTTTTATCTATCACATCAAGGTGAATCAAAGTATAACGGATCTTATCAGTAATCAGTTGTAATCAAATCCACTGTTTCATTCTAACAAGTGAATCAGTTTTTGTAAATCCTTTAACAAGGTAGACTTAATAGTCTTTTGTAAATCTCCTAACAGAGTGCATACTTTATTGTATGTTTGTAAATCCTCTAACAAGGTGGATCTAGCAATCCTTTGTGCTCCTAATAGGGCAGATCACCAGAAGTGGTCATTGTAAGCCTTAACCGGCCAACTTCATACTGCAGTAACAAAGCTTTGTGGGTTTCATCCCCACCCCAGTTTTACTTCCTATTTGGAAGGTTTCTGGGTCACCAAATCTGTGTGTTCAAGTGTTGCAAATGATTTTGTTTCATGCTTACAGTAGGTTACTTGGATGAATGGTGAATATATCAGTATGTAGTTTTATTGTTTGAAATTTTAAAAGTTACTGATTCACCCCTCCCCTCTCAGTAACTTGTCATATCTTGAATATTTCCAACACTTAACTACTATGTCAAGCTTGTGATCATGCACTTCCTTTCATTTTCTACTTTGTAACTATATTTCCTTGTTGAATACATGGGCTTACAAAAAAACAATCTCTTCATTTTATCCTTTATCACTTCTTCACAATTATTCATCACTTTAGTTTACTAACCACTACAATCTTGCAGAACTAACCTTATCACTACATCACAATGTTAGAACAAATTGTCTATCAAAATCTTGCAAAGTGGTGAAATGATTTGAATTTGACCATCTCATAGCTTTTCTACCTTTTAACCCTTCACTTTATTAATTGTGGTGATCAAGTAAAATTGTTACTTAAGATCTCTTCACATCATCACTGCTTCAAAATCAAACTATGATTTAACCCTTGTGAACTAGTGAAATCCTTCAAACTAACCATTTTGCAACTTCTCCATAGTCTAGGACTTAACATTTATTTCACTTGTGATGTTGCAATGACTCAAGCATTGACCTTTTCACCTCTTCACAACCACCTCGTGAATTAAAAACTCCTATATGCTTTGCCACCTACAATGTTGAAGTAATCAATTTGAAGTTAATCATTACCTTAATTGCAACATTGTAGATTGATATTTTAACTCAGAATCAAACATTGCAATTGCATGCTGACCATTTATTGCTATTTTATGTCCTAAACTATGTATTAACCTTAACTTCTTACAATGATGCACTAGCCTTTATTCTAATTGTAGTGGTCATCCTTCACATCATCGCAACTTGAAATGTCTGGTGCTTAATACAAGTTGAAACCTTGTGATTTTTTGTTTATTTCCTCTTCAAAACCCAAACTTGAAGGTCAACCTTAACAATTGTGATATCACAATTAACTTTATCCTCACTGTTTTTCATCTTCACAACTTCTAAAAATGTTAGAGACCATAAAGGAGTGGTGTTGCGACCAAAGAAATATTGCAACATCACAACTTAAAAGCACTTCAGAGACATGACTTAATTAGAAGAAAACAATTCAATGGACCTAGGGATATTAAAAGTTAACATAAAACCAAAGTTTTTTATGTATCCCTATTTGATACTTTCATGTCAATTTATGAACATTTCAGAAAAATACAAGACATGACTATGTCCCTAAGGTTTTGTCATGAGGAAAAACATATTTTTAGCAACTTAAGAAACCAAAACAACTTTCTTTCTAATTTTCACAAGATATTATAGAAAAATATGTTGGGTGAAAAAATAGGCCATCATAATCAACCTTGAAAAATGTACATTTATGAAGACATAATTGACATTCTTTGGCTTTGTCATCTCAAAAATCACTTTGAAAATGAATCCTTAAAAGGTAGAGGCTACCATTAATTGACCAACAACTAAGATAATAGGGGAAGTTAAGAGCTTCCATGGATTGGCAACATTTTATAGAAAATTTGTAAAAAACTTTAGTCATATCTATGTACCTTTATTGGATACCACCAAAGGAGGCAAGAAGACAAAGTTTCAATGTACAATAAAAGAAGATGAAGCATTTGAGTGTTTAAAGGGTAGAGTAGCACAATATCCAATCTCAACACTACCTACCTTCAAAAAATTATTCACAATGGAGACTAGTGCTAGAAACATTGGCATATGTGCAATCCTTAGTCAAAAGGCAAAATTGGTGGCCTTCTTCTTAGAAAAACTCAATGATGCCATGAAGAAATATAGTACATATCACCTAAAACTATATGCTATAGTTTAGGATCTTAAGAAATAGAGGCACTAATTTCTTCCTGAGTAATTCATTGTCTATACAAATAATCATGCACTAAGCTTTCTAAACAACCAAGACAAGTTGAGTTGCAGACACATGAAGTGGGTTGAGCAACACCAAGCCTTCACAGTCTCTATTAAGCACAAGAAAGACACTAAAAAAAGGTAGCAAATGCTCTCAGTAGGAGACTTACCTTGATGAAATAAGTAAAAGTGTAGAGAATGTGGATTGATGCCCTTAAACACCTATAAAAAGGTGATCCAGATTTGGTGACATTCATAATGTTTTCTTTACCTTATCTGATGCCTATAACACTACACATTTTGAATATTTATTACAGAATGGTATCTTGTTTAAAGGAGGAAAACTTAGATTCCAAGATGATCCATGAGGGAAAATATGATCAAAGAGAAGCATTGTGGGACATTAGGAGAACACTTTGGGATTGATAAGACTCTAGAACACCTAAGGAGAAACTACCATTGGCCAAAACTACATACTGATGTCAGAAAGTTTGTTGAAACTTGTAGAATTTTCCAAAGAGACAAAGGAGTAAAAAAAAAACCAAGGTCTTTACTAGCCCTTACCAGTTCCAAAAAATCCATGTGGTTGTGTGAGTATGGATTTCATCTTGGATCCCCTAAGGACTAGATAAGATTTTAATAGCATTTGAAACTATTGACAAATTTAGTAAAATAGCTCATTTTGTTCCTTGCAAAATCTCTAATGATTCTTCAAGTATTGCTAATCAATTTTTCAAGGCAATGGTTAGGATTCATGGATTTTCAAAATTGATTATCTTAGATAGAGATGTAAAATTCCAAGATCATTTTTGGAGGACCTTTGGAAAAAGTTGGGCACAAATCTATCCTACAGTTCTTACTACCATTCACAAATAGATGGGAAAATGTGGGATTCTATCCTCTCTCAAGGAAATTTTTTCTTCAATAACTCAGTAAATAGGTCAATAGGGAAGACACCATTCCAAGTAAACTATAGACTTCATTCTAGAGGAGTCATGGAACTAAGAGATTTATGAAATGACTTCAAAGTTAGTGCACAAGGTGAAGAATTCTTATCATGGATTAAGAAAATTCATGATCAAGTTAAAGAAACTTTGCATAAGAATACTCCAAGGTACAAAGAACAAGAAAAGAAGAAGAAAATACATATTTCTTTCAAGGAAGGAGATCAAGTGTGGGCATATATAACCAAAGAAAGGCTACCAAGGGGACACACCAAGTTGCAAATGAGAAAGATTGGAATCTATTAGATATTGCATAAATTTGGGGAAAGTCAATGTAAAATCTCATTATCTCCAACCTTATCTATTTCTCCTATGTTTAATTTTTATTTTTTTATATCACCCCTTTCAAAAGTAATGCAGAAACTAATAATGTGATGTAGGACATTGATGATGTAAAGCAGGAAAAATGGATCAAAGACTTGCCACTGATCCAACCACTATAGTTGGAGAATATTTTATAGTCCAAAGTGGTCAAGAATACAATAAATAATACCTACATAGACTACTTTGTCAAATAGAAGGGTCTTCTAGATATAGATGCTACATGGATGAGTGATGAATACATTGGCAAGTAGGGCACTTCTGTTCAACAACTATTCTCAAGTGGGATTTTAGTTTTTAAAAAAAGGGAGTATGGTGTAGGAGAACCCATTCCTCCACTCTCTAGAGCATCCACTACAACAAGCTCTTCATGAGTTTCACTCAAGGGTATTCATGCCTAACAGTCTTTGATAAGTTTCAAAAGTAGTTTTTCATTACCAATAAGCCTACTTGTAAGGCCTAGTCACCATTAGTGTTTTATAAACCATGGATTTTTTACTATGGTCATTAGGCACATTCTTTGGATAGGGTAGGTGTGTTCTTAGGCTTCTAAACATGTGTACTTGATTAACATAGGTGATTCCTTTGTTAACCAACCCAACTCGATTAGTACACTGGTTATGTTGGCATTATTTTGTTAATTGACCTAGCACAATCAGCATTATCTCCAAACTCAGTTAACACTAAATGCATGATACATATGGGGAAATGTCTTTGATTCTCAAGTGATCTTAGTTATCAATGACTACTCGGTAAAGGCTTGATAGTTTCTCATTACATTTAATAAATTTTACTTAATCACTCCCCAATGGTCAAAACCTTTGAAAATTAGTTGGATTAGTTTAGTAAGGTCCTCAAATAGCCCTTTCAGGTAGGTGGAAGACAGAGAAGATTACTTTTGCAATTTGAAATCAATAAAAGCTCTCATTTTTCCATATAATTTTTTATAACACATGAGTGTATGGATTGGTATGGATTAACAAAAGAAAATAATTATTGAATTTGAATCTCAAATGTCTTAAGAGAAGAATGCAAGTGGTTTGAAGGATTGAAGTGACAAACATTAAAAGATACTTAACATTCTTCCTCTGGTGCACCTAAACCCTCATTTTATTCACAAGTTTTTGCAAGAACACCCTACCTTTTATTTCCACCATGGGATTCTCATGACACTCAAGAAAATAAAAGTTACGAGGGTGAAATATAAGACCCCAAAAGTATGAGAGTGGAGAGCAAGTCATCTAGTTTTGCAACCCATCCCTAGACCAAACATCTCTATGTGTTTGGTTTGAGACTATCATGCCTAAATTTTACAAGGCAAAACACAACCAATTTTTTTTTTTTTTTGAAAGGTCAACTAAAGACAGTATGTATAGACCTATATTTAGTTATGAATGTTCTATCAAACTATGGGGTGCTTGGAATAAACAACTTGTATCCCTTGAGAATATCAAAAGGTTACCTTAATCAATCATTGAATTGGAGAGAATTAATTTTTTTGTTATTGTGAAAGAATTTGTTTCCATTTCAAATCTAGTACTTCAAGTTTCCATAGGAGGCAAATTAGTTTTCTAACATATGCTAGAAGTTTAAGTTATAATATAAAGGTTAGATGATATAATTTCATTTAAGTAAGACTTTACATATATGGATGTGAAGTACCCATTTTATATTGATGTAGTAGCAATAATTCCATTTTTTGCAAATGTGACTATGTTTACAACTATCCTAGATGTTTTGACTTTAAGTCGTATGACCTTACTTGTTACATTCTATGTTCAAAACTATCTCAATATGGGTATTACCATTTTAATGAAATACTTACACTTTATCCTTTATTAGTTTCAACTAAATTGATGTTTCCTGTCTAGGTAATTTAAATCAATTCTTAATTATTTATTCTCCAAATTTCTCTAATGTGTTACCTTCTAATAATCCATTTATCCATAATTAATATTCCCATTTTAGTTACTAAATTTTGATAACTCCTAAATAATCTATAACTAAAGATACCCTAACAATCTCCATGTCCCATCTAAGAGTCATACTCTAATTACACACACACACACACACACACACACACACACACACACACACACACACACACACACACACACACACACACACACACATATCCTCAAAGTGATGTACATATTAATTAATATTTTTACATGTCTTAACTAACATATTAGTTTTCAATGTCATATTTACTTCCACACATAAATCTAATTACAGATTACTTATAGTATGCTATGTTCATTGGTCATAGCTTGTGGGGAGATTAATTAACAAAAATATAAATATTATTTAATGTATATAGTGATACACAATACTTCTTAACATTAAGTATACTATTTATAATGAAATAATTATAAAATAAAGAAAACATGTAGCACATTGCCTAAACCCAAAATTAATCATATTACTACTAACTAATACTTACATGATCCCAATGGTAACTCATAACCAAAAGTGATTTCTAATTACCTCTACCCGCTAGCAACATTTTTAGTTATTATTTTAAATCCCAACTTCACTTAATCACATTTCCACTCTACACACTAATTCATGGTCTTATATAATGATTTAATCCACAATATTACTAGTCATCTACATATTTATGCTAACCTAACCCTACTATACTATTAATAATCTTACACTTAATCCAAACATTGTTAAGTTAATTAGTATCTATAATCATATCTTTATTTTCTTAAGTTCAATATCAACTATCCCCACTTTCTTGACATTTACCTTTATCATGAACTACACATGCCTGCAATCAAACTTAATCATTATTTAAAACCATGCATCATCTAAGCAAATTTTCCAAGACTTAGGGTCATGTGCCCCCTTTTTACTCTTTTCATGGTGAGTTGGTCAAGGGTCCCATCCTTCCCTTAGACACCTTGGTGAAGAGACAACAAAACAAAGTGGTAGCATTAATCCCAAGGTGGAGGTGAGTTAGGACATAACATGAACTAACATGGTCCACTTCCCAAGCACCAACTACTCCTCCCTCGACATGAGATGGTTGGTGAAATGTCAAAACTTAAACCTTTTCACATTTTCAAATAAAAGGTGCCTAGAAAGAAGGGTTATGACCTATGTTAGAGCAAAAATGTCACCCTCATTGCCTTTCACATGTGTTCAAAGTGTGGAAAAAAGCAAGGTCGCCTAGTGGAGACCACCGCCCCCTTCTCCATGTTTGAACATGGTCTCTTTTCACTTTTAAGGATGACAACTAGATTATATAGGCTTATCAATGATTAATTCTTTTATGTTTATATGTGTGTGTGTGTGTGTCTATATATATATATATATATATATTCTCTTATTTAGTTCAAATTTAAATGTGAAGGTGTACTCTTAAATAACATCCCAAGGTGAATAGACATAGATTAGGTACCTAGGTAGGTCCTTAGATTAGTATATTATTATTTTGTTTTCTTTTGCTCTAAAGTGGTTATTTTAGTTGTATTTTATAAAAAGATTTTGGGTATTTTTTCTCTAAATAAAATATTGGTCCGTAATAGGTATCAACATATTTTATTTATCATCATACAAATTCCAGAGAAGTGAAGTGCATCCACAACTAACTTTTCTTATAGAATTTTTAAGCTAAGTCATATAAGATGATATTTTATTTCACTTCAACTATGAAGCTAAGATGATTGGTTGATGATGAAATTGATGTTAGTGCCAAATCTATATAACCTTAGAGGTTTGATGATGCAAGGTAACTCAAGGTTTATCACTCCAATGTATAGGTTCTATTAGAAATTGAAAACCAAATGAACCAATTTCTATGCATATACGATGAATTGTCAAAACTATAATAACTTTCCATTGTATATAATGCATGATATATGATTTTGCAATTCAATCACCTATATTTTCGAATTGAGCCAACTATATCAATAATAATCTCCCACACAACAAACTATGAAATATTTCTAGCAATGGATTTATAGATCAATATAAGGAGGAGTGTCTCATTTACATAACTTCTCCATATTACATTGAAACACATAATTTTGAAACTTACAATGGTTTACTCACTCTACCTTGCATAATTTTCACATAGATTATCCTGCATAGATCTTCATATTTGCAAAAGCTTGACCATCTAGTTTTAACATTCCTTTCCTCACAATGAATACTTTCATGCAAAGACAACTATATGCATTTTTCTCAAACTCCACTTTGCACAATTACAATAATATACAATAAGAAGTAAATTCTTTTTTCTTTTTTTTTGCGCACTACAATGAAACAACAAAGGAAACTCAACATCACAACACATTGGGAGATGACATGGGAAACATTATGTCTCTCCATACACTTGACTTTCAAAATTTCCAAGAGTGAAACCCTAATATCTTCATAGGAACCATCTTTCCAAAACCTACAAAACTTGGAACCATGGAGGCTTACCTCACATCCTAGGCTTCTATGAAGCCACCCACCAAGTAGGGGAAAAAAAGTCCAAATGGGATACACACAAACAACATTGTTAATGTATGAAAACATACAACACAACATATAATGATCCCTTCTTTGGTTTGCACATTGATTCACCATTGGAATCAAAATTACATTGGGTGAAGGTGGACTTGTCAAAGAGGAGAATTTCATATCCATAACACAAAATCAAATTTGCAATTGCATTTTTTCCTCTCAAGGCTATCATAAAATCTCCTCCTTCTTACACATACACTTATATCACCAAAACAACAAAAGGAATATGGCTTCAATGGAGCCCATAATCCATGAAAGAAAGAACAACTCCTCATCATGAGGTAGATTTTCTCAACTACAATGTTAAGCCCATCCAACCCCTTCACCCAAGGCTTATCTTCCCTCTCAAGGGTGAGTAAAGCCTTCAAACCCATGAAAAAATTCAACATTCAAACAAAACAAGAAAATGCATGAACACAATGCACAATAACAACACAACACAAGGATTACAATACATTACATGACCTCTTAACATCACTCCATACTTATAGATTTATTATGCAATGCTAAAGCAAAATGGTCATGGTTTGAGCACCAATCTTGGTCCAAGAATAAGGCAATGATAGTTGATGAAGAGCTCCCTTATCCTCCCTCCAAAACCCTAACTATCTCTAAACTCATACAATGGGTGAACAACCAACTAGTTTCTCCAAGACTCTTTAAAAAGGCTTTCCCACTAGCTTATTTTGGCAAAACCACCAAGCTACTTCCTCTTACAAACTTGTCTCCCGCTAAGTTTTCTATTTCTAACTTAGTGGAAACATGGGAAAGAACTCATGTGACAACTTCATTTTCGAATTGGTGGAAGAAGGTTGGTAAAGGGGCCCCCTAGGCTGTCTAGTCACTATATCATGGTCAAAATTAGGTCCCCAACATGTTAAACTATCATATGGGTAGCTTATTTTCACATAAAAGACACTTTTGGGACCACCTAATGACCCCTCAAAACCCTGGTCAATTCCAAATTTTAATTTCCTTTGATAATGACCCATCCTACCCCTTTTCAAGTGCGTTTACTTAATCATCAACAAATGTAACTAGTTTTAGGGTAACATGCCACTATGACCAAAACCCTAGATGACATGTCATCAACACAAAAAATCCACATGTCAAGTGAGACATAAAAACACATTCCACATCATCATGACATGTCCCTAATGCATCTTTGAGAACGAAAATTTCACACACCACCAAACTTACATTTATGAAATAAAATACATCATAATGAGGCTTTTTTTGAATCTTCCCAAGATTCGCCTTGGCTAAACTTTGTTCACATAGGTTTGGAACTTGTTTCCCCCAAAGATTCCCATGGTTCCACTTCTTGCACACAAAACTAAAGCATCAGTAGTCCAAGGAGGTCCTATAAAATACATATGAATTTAAATGTTACAAAATTTATATTAACATAATTCAATGGAATTCCTTTACTTAATCATTTCAAATATGATATTTAAAACATTAAAATATCAAAATTTTCACATCAAATTTAATTATAAATCATCATAATCAATTTAAAATTTTGCATCGCATCATAGTCCATTTCCTATCAAAATGAAGAAATGTTTAATCTATATTGCTAAATCAGCCAACTTGAAGATTAGTTCCAATTACATACCTTAGATGATAACCACCAAAATGTAATCATCACAACTAGTACACTTGATTCAATTAAATATAGTTTAATTACTAACACCATCTCATTATCATTATGGTATATTACATGATAAGGCATATGTCTCTAAAATCACTAATGTTAGGAAATCAGGATGTTTTCATAATCATGTCTACATCGGTCCAAAATTAGTCATTAGCAAAACCCATTATATCTATTAGTCAATATATTATATCTTCATCTTAATCATCATTCACTATAGCCTATCCACCTAGTACTACTTGTACAACAATTGACTTATTATATTTACATCATTCCAAGATCTACTGAGTAGGCCTTTACCTAAATTGATAATAATTTTTATCTATAGTTATTATTAGTACTCACAAGGGTGGGTGTTAATTCATCTTTTCATAATGGCCACCTAAAACAACTATCATAATAGATCATAACATACTATGAACCCATTGACATAGTTTCTAAGTTATAACATCTCAATTCTTTACTCCATAGGGTCTTAGCTTATCAACTTGATAAAATTTTGAATATGATACTTATGACAATAATGACTACAATGTACATCAGTCTCAATGAAGATCTCAGGTCCAATATCAATAAGAAAGATGCCAATCATGACATACCTAAACCCTGAAACCTACTTATCATCTTTCTATCATAAGGTGTATGGTAATAGTCTATAATTCACATGATATTCATAAGAGGCAAAGCCATGACATCTCACCTCCTTACGCTTCCTAGTTCTGACCATATTCGTGTTATTTAGGGTTTATAATATGGTACTAGAGAAGGGGTCTTATAGAGACAACATGTATTGAAGTTCTAGAAGCACTTAGGGGATAGATAAAACTTTTTCTAATAATAGAGTGTGATATGATATATCCCTCTTAGTTTCTTAGTTGGTGGCTAATTTTGATCAATAGCCCAATCTATACTTCCTTCACAAACCCTATTTATTAGGCCTAACAAGGCTAATAACAATGTTGTTTTGGTTTGGTGCTCATTTGATCAATTGGGAATTTGAAAATTTGGAATTAGAAGTATCTTCCAAAAGGCTTTCTAGATATCAACATTGTTTTCTAGGTCCTTTGGAGTAATTTCAAACCAAGTTCTCATTTCCTTTTTGGTAGGACTAATTGGGGCCCCAAGGCCTAATACCTAGTTTTGCTATTTGAGGCTATTGGGCATAAGTTAGGTTTTTCTAACCCATAAAGTTCAGTTTTTTGAATGTGCAAGAACTTTTCAATTCCCTTTTGAAAAAATAGGTTCCCATTTCCAGCATATCCCTAGTATTTAGTGGTTTTGTGCTTAGTGATATAGTTGTGCTCTTTTGAGTACCTAGTTCATGTTTGTGAGTAAGGTTTATACAAAGGTTAGAGCCCTCTCTTGATTGCATTTTGAGGAACTTGAAGTAGCCTAAGGCAACACCACTACCTAGTTTCCTATATAAGGGAGAGCTTTACATCAGTGCTCATACACCATACTCCCCTTGAGTTTTTGAACTCATGTTCCTACTTGAAGATAATTGTTCAATATAGGTGCTATGTTTTTCCTCTATCTAGCTTGTTCAACAACTTCATCTCAAGAATTTGTTTCAACTTAATAGGTTTTCTTTGGGGAACATCTATAACATAATATTCATTATCTTCATCAATTTTTATCCCTATATCATCTTTGTAAGGGGTGAGGTCTACAACATTAAATATAAGAGAAATTATTAAGGTAAGGGGAAGAGAGATTTCATAGGCATTTTCACCCATTTTAGAAAGAATGGTGCATGATCTAGCCTTCTTCATATGAAACCTTTTGTATCTACCCTTAGGTAGTCTTTCCTTCCTCATGTATGCCCATACCTTGTCTCCAACCTGGAATTGAACTTCTCTCCTTCCCTTATTTGCTTGTTAATTTTATTTCATGGTGGATTTTTGCAATGTTTATTTCATTTCTTCCTACACTTTAGTGATAATTTTTTCCAATTCTTCACCTTATAAAATAACTCTAAAATTAGAGGGTAATTCCACCAAATCTAATGGACCTTTTGGATTAAGTCCATAAACAATTTGAAAAGGTGTTTTTCTAGTAGGGCTATTTAGTGAATCATTGAATGCAAACTCTTCTTGAGGCAAGATCATGTCCCAACTTTGGAAATGTTGTTTAGTAGGACATCTTAGGAGGCTTCGAAGTGATTTATTGACCACTTTAGTCTACCCATTAGTTTGTGGGTGATTGTTAGAGCTATAGGTTAGATTTATGCCAAGCTTTTGAAAATAGTCCTCCAAAATTGTCCTTGAAATTTAACATCTCTATTTGAACCTATTTTTTGGGGTAAGCTGTGAATTATAACTACTTCTTTGAAGAAGACATGTGCTATGTGGAATACATCATTTGTGAATTTATAGGGAACAAAGTGGACCATCTTTCTAAATATACCCACTATGAAAAAAACACTATCAAAACCCTACTTGGTTGTAGGAAAACCCATTACAAAATCCATATAAATTGATTCCCATTGCCTAATGGGAATTGGTAGAGGCTAGTATAGTCCTTTGTTAGTAGATACACCTTTGACTTGCTAACAAATGGTACAAGTTTCTATGAACTTTTTGACTTCATTACCTAGTTTTGGCCAAAAGTAACCCCTTTTACTAGGTATGTTGTCTTGTCTAACCCAAAATGACCACCCAAGCCACCACAATTCTTTTCCCTTATGAAATTTATTCTCATGGAACACCTAGGTATGAATAGTTGATCCCCTTAATTTTGAACAAGTGTCCATTGTAAATTAGAAAATCAAAAAAATTAGTATGATATTTTCCTATCATCTTGGTGCATACCTCAAAAATTTCTCCAAAATCTGTATCATCTACATACAAATTTTTTAACAAGTCAAACCCCACACTCTAAAGTTGTACTTCTTCAACCAAACCAACCCTTCTTCTAAGGTCATCAACCACTTTGTTTACTACCCCCTCTTTGTGCTTAATATTGAATGTATATTTTTGACATTATTCCATCCATTTGATATTTTTGACTCTAGGTTTCTCCTAAGTATTTAGGAAGCTTAATGCATGGTTGTCAATATAAAAATAAACCCTTTTGGAAGTAAGTAATGCCTCCATTTTTTTAGTGTTTTCACCATTGCATACAGTTCTAAATCATATGTAGAGTATTTTTTCTTGGCATCATTTAACTTTTCAAAAAAGAATGCAACAACCTAACCTTGTTGGCTAAAGACTGCACCAATTTCCAAGTTACTTACATTAGTTTCAATAGTGAATACCTTATTGAAGTTAGGAAGCACTAGGATTGGATATTGGAAAAATGTATTCTTTATGTAGTACAATGCATCTGCAACCTCCTTAGTCCATTCAAATATGGTCTTCCTACCATCCTTGATAGTGTCCAATATGGGAGCACACAGATGACTAAAGTTATTAACAAATTTCCTATAGAAAGTGGAAAGACAATGAAAAATTATAACATCCCCAGTGGCTTCATGGATGAGGTTGAGGCCAATAGCCCAAACTGGCATTTGTAAGTGCACACACTTGACTAGTATTCATGTGGATGGTACCACTCACTACAACAAATGGAGCATCTTCTTGATATGCGATATAAGTATAAAGAAGAGGATATTAACATGGATTTTAATTCTTTTTCTCTACAATTTTTCTTTATTATAGTGAGTTGGAATCACCAAAAAAGGGTGTGTGCTCACTTGGGTCAATCCTAGAGGTTTGATCGCTCTGACATGCCCTCTAAAGGTTGACTCGGACTGTAGCTCAGATTCAAGGGTCAAAGTTTCAAACTTTTACAAAGGGAAAAGAGGATACTCCTCTGTTTCATCACCTTACCCAAACACAAAAAACATGTTCATAACTGAGTTAGTTTATCAATCCCAACATGTCCTTTTTGAAGATTTTGATTTTCCTAAAAGAAAGTCATCATCTCTTCATAAAAAAAAAATTGTATAGGAGAACCACTAGCTTTCTTGCCTCACTTGGCTACTATCTTCCAAAGGTGTCTAAGTTTTTAATTTACTCTTGGGCATCACTTCCAAGTAGTAAAGAGCATACTCCCATATTCCTTTGTCTAGAGCCCTATGAAGTTCACAAGACCTATTAAACTATGTGTGTAAGAAAGCATTAAACAAACACAATGGTTGAGTGTGTTTGAATACATTCTTTGACCAAAAAATCTTTGACTGAGTGTCCTACATTCAAACTACCAGTACTATTTGTATGTTCATGATAAGGTATCTTCAACAAATGATTTGCACACCACTATTAGGCTGTCAAAAATTAGAAATAAAAAACCAATGCTTCATAAACAAGTGTCACATAAATCAACATTATGACAAGTAATATTTCAAACTTGCAATTTATTTTTAATGGTGTTGAGTTCCACATGAGCTTCTACACAATCTAGCATGACAAGATGTTGTGTACTTTGCAAGAAACGACTTTCTCACATGTGGGGATACACTTTTTCGCATGAGAAAGTATAGAACTATTGGTGAGGATTGTATTTTTTTTCCCAAGGATTGATCTTATTGCATGATTTTTCACTAAATCATATGGACAAAAACATCAAAATAATAGAAAATTGAAAAATGATCAGTAGTTGAGGCCAGAAAACTGATTTTTCTACCCCATAGTGGGCTCCAGAAAGGTATGTGCTAATTATGGGCCTCTAAATCAACTACAACATGATATTTACATGCTATAAATATCCCAAAATGAACATGGGATTGTCCATTTGATATGATCCAACAAATTGATATGTTTCCTTCTAGCTAGATAGAACTTGTTGTCTAGATTTAGAATTGAGAGATCAACAACCAAGCCACCTAGTACAAAGGATTTAATCTAGATGAATGCAAGATTAAGCTAAATTATGAGCATATTAATCTAAGAATAAGATAAATCAAATTAATCTAACTAGATGAAGTGTAATCTATATCAAAAAGTATGTAAATGCAATGAAATTATGAATGCTAAATGCTTGAGTAAATAAACTGGCATTAATTCAATACTTTTGATGTCCCTTTTTTGAAATGTGAGGTTGAGGGCTTCTTAAATAGAATCCAAGAATTTGATCAACAATTGAAATCAAACTGAATGAATGGTTGAGATTGAAGATGAGATTCAATCAGAATAGAAAATTCCCTTGTGACATGGAAGTTAATTGATCATTTCAAAGTGTAATAAGGAGTTAATTTATCTGATTCCTTTTTTGATTTCAGTCCACTCATTGTTTCAAAATTTGAGTTGAAGAGAGAATATAATAGAATATATTTGATTTAAAAAGTTAAATATGACCTCATAATTGAATAATTTAATTAGCTAAATAATTAAATTCAATAATTAGAATTAGGGTGTATTAATTAAATCAAATACATTTAATTCCTCATGTATATTAGCTAAAGAGGTTATTTTAATTTAATGAAAGTACTAAGATATATAATTAAATTATATTCAATTAATAGGTTTAATTTAGCTAATTCAAGTCAATATTTACGAATTAAATAAAGTATGTGATTAATGCAGATTAATTATTTTCTATATTTGACACTTAGGTCAAGTAGAGATTATCAAAATCAGAATTTCCTAGTGCAATAAGACTTTGAATAGAATTTATATACTGAAATTGGTTCAGAATAACAATGTGTCAAATTAGGGGTATTACATTTCCCCTCTTTGAATGAATGTACGAGAAACACATTGATTCAAATAAATTAGAAGTCATAGAATCTAGACCAAGAAGTGAGATTGGTTCTGAGATTGATGACACAGAGACCAATTGATGAGCTTTTTAAGGTTATCTCTAGAACAAAGCTTAGCCTTAGGGAATCTAGATAGAACACTTAGATACTAATATGAAAGAACAAGGATTATCAACCTTCATAGAATTGTTACTAGAACGAGACTCAATTCTCAGGAGTCAAGGTTAGATTTCCCTAATACCTATCCATTAGAAGTTGACAAGATTAATCATGATTCATAGAATTATCCCTAGGACAAGGATTAATCCTTAGAATTCAAAGTTATATTTCCCTAATACCTATCCATTAAATAGTGATTGAAATCAAGAATTTAGAATTATCTCTAAAACAAAGCTTAATTCTCAACAAGAATGAGAATTATCTACAGAATAGAGCTTAATCCTCTACAGTCTAGATAGAATACCTAAATACTGGTCCATAAAATATAACAATATCCAATCATGATTCAAAGAATCATTACTAGAATGGGGCTTAATCTTTAGGAGTTAGGGTTAGAATGCCCCAACACTTGTCCATCAAACTATGATATGGACTATCATGAATGTGATCAGCTAATCAAAACGTGAGATTGATGATATATGATGCTAGATTGGGGGAACAATGATGCCTTGAGTGATGATATGCCCCTAGTGATAAGGACATAATGTTCTGATTGAATTGAAGCTAGTTTTGAAATATTTCATGATGTAACCATCTTGCCCCCTTGGGAGAGAAATCAAAAGATGACACACCAGAACAATGATGGAGGGCCATAGATTGGAAGACACTGAAGTGATAGAAGATTCATAAGAATGTAGAATAAATCATAAGAAGATTTGGAGTTGATTCAGAGTGATTTCAAGGTCCAAAAGACTAAGGTTGACTTTAGTTGACCAAAGTTGACTAGATTTGAGTTTTCCAAAAAAAGTTGGAAAATTTTGAAGGAATGTGATTTGAAAATATTCCAAGATTCAAAAAGTATCAATAAAATGGACTTCACAATCATTCGATCACATTGGTCCCAAAAATTTAGAGTGTGAATTTGAGATGTTTAAGTGTGTTAGATTTCAAATTTGATCTCAAAAAGGAGTTCAAAGCAACTAAATTAGCTAATGGGGTAATTCTTATATCAATTATAGCACTTTGAAAAATTAGGTCAAAACTTATATAAGGGCCCAAAAGGTCATTTTCAATTCATGTGTATTTTGTCTTTTGTGAAGAAGACAACTCTGAGTAGTAAATGGTGATCCTCATGCATACTCATCAATTTGTTTGTCAACTCACACTAGATACCATTTAAATTTTTGAAAAGCTTTTGATTTATCCTTTAAATACACAACTATCATCATCCTAGTATAATCATCAATAAATAAAATAAAGTACTTATCTCTAGAGTATATTTGTATTCGAATAGGTTCACAAAGGTCTAAATGAACCATCTCCAAGACTTCTTCAAAATGATAGTTCTTGCATTTAAAACTTGTGTTTCCCATCTTTCTAGTTTTACAATTCATGCACATGTCCATATTAGGTTTCTTTAGGCTTTGAATGCATCTAAACCTTTTATTCTTTCTTACGTTGACCAACTTATCAAAATTCACATAACACAACCTTTTATGCCATCACCAACTTTCTTCTACTTGATCTATGAAACATTAATATATAGTTAGATCTAGGTAGAATATATTAACTCTTGTTTTATTTCTAGTCCCAACTAGATTTCCATTTCCATCTAGTAGCTTGGATTTCCTATTCATGAATTCTACCTTGAATCCAATGTTATTCAATTATTCCACACTAAGAATATTATGCTTTAGTCTTTCAACTCATTAAGCATTATCACATTTGAGATAATTGGTTAGTGGAATACAACCTTTTCCCTTCACATAACAAGGTTCATCATTTCCAAATCTAACACTCCCACGATCATAGTGTTCCAAGTGCTCAAATTTAAATTTATCACTAGTCATGTGGTGAGAATAGACACTATGAATAATCCATGTATCATTCTTACTAACATGAGAGATGGGGGGAAAATTTTCATTCGTATCATTTGATTCATCCTTAGGAATAATGTAAACCATTTTGTCTTCTTCACTACTATCAGCATCCTTAACCATGTAACAAGGTTTCATAACTTTCTCCTTATAGCTTTTGAAATACTTCTTGCCTTTGAACTTATAACACTTCTTTTCCTTCTCTTTTTGGACACCTTGTAGCAATGTGACCAACTTCTTCACAAGAAAGGAAGATCATACTTGTTTCTTTTAGACATTGCAACTTTCTTCTTGAGTGATATCTTGGCTTGAAATGCAGGCTCAAGGTTACTGGGTTAGGAACATAATTATCAAAATTATCTAACTCAAATATTGTCAAGCTTCCCACTAGTGCATCCAAGGTTATATCATTCTTAGGATCATGTCTCATTTCTTGAATACCTAACACTCTAATTGCATAAATAAGAAGTGTTCTGAGTACCTTGCTAACCACTATTACATCATCAATTTTCCCATCTAGGGCTCTGATTGCACTCACACTAGCTTTTATTCTTTCACTATATTGTACAATGTTCTCATCTTCTTTCATCTTCATTATATCAAACTAACCTCTAATACTTTCTTCCTTAGCTCTCCTCACATTATCATCACCTCCATAGATATGCTTTAGCTTGCTCCACATTTAATGAGAGGTACCACACACTAGTACATTTTGACTCTTTTTTTGACAAACATTGGTTGAATTTTCAACTCATGTTGGTCAACATTTTGACTAATTGCTTTTTTTCTATTTTTATCATTGAAACTTTGACCAAGTCTTATGGGTGTCAGAATTTTGATGATGCATTTGGTTGAAAAGGGGTTCCCTTGTTATAAATACCATTGGTCAAATTTTTTCCAACTTTGGTCAAAATGTAAACCAAAGCAGCAATCAGGACACCAAACCAACAATGACATCTTGATCGATGCATTGGTTGAAATTTCAACCAAAGATTGGTCAAAATTTTGACCAATGACGGCTCTTGATTGACTAGGATGCCAAACCCACAATGACATCTTAGTTAATGTATTAGTTGAAATTTCCACCAAAGATTGGTCAAAAGTTCAACCAATGGTGGCCCTTCATCAACTAGGATGCCAAACCCATGATGACATCCTAGCCGATGCATTGGTCAAACTTTCAATCAATTGTTGGTGGAAATTTTCACCAAAGCTAGCCCTTGATCAACCAGGATGCCAAACCCATAATGATATCTTGGTCAATGCATTGGTTACAATTTCAAAAAATCTTTGGTGGATATTTTGATCAAATTGGTTGAAATTTCCACCAATGTTATTAAACATTGATGGAAATCTTGACCATTATGTTTTATTTAAAAAAAAATTACAAGAAGATAAATATCCAAAGCAATCACTAATGACAACCTAGTCAGTGATTAGTTTGGATATTTATCTTCAAGTCTTTTGTGTTCCTACTACCACCTTGAGATGAGATTTCATAGACCTATATTTATGACACTACAAGTGGCTATAGATGGATGAGGTTCCCATCTATCAGGGTGTCTCATTCCCTACATCTAGACCACGGAGAGGGAGAGAATATATGTTGGGGTTAGAGCATGCTAGCCCACTTATACCATGAGTAGGCATGTGAGTTAACCCTATTCTATTAATGCTTAGCTCCCTCAAACCCACATATATCAAAGGTAAACTAGAACAAATATGATTGAATCAATACACAAAATAGAGGCTACTCACCATGCTTGATATCATATTCATAAAATGATCTACCCACCATAGAGAGTTCTAAAAAAATTTATATTATGGTAGTATTCATCTATTTTTAAATTTAAGGAAGCAACACTTTCTCACTCTATAAAAAGGTTTCTCATTGTCCAAACATATAATTTCCTATAAAAGTTTGAGTGAAGGAATCAGAAATTCTCCAACCTTAACCTTTGGAAGACACCTAAAAATGTAAATCTGGTAAAAGAAAATTATAAGCATTTAATAGATCTATAAAATAGCTATCTAAAAAAATATTGTTGAGAGTTAACTGACAAAATAATTAGTACTACCATTGGAATTACTCTAAGCTAATTCACACAACATGAGAATGCAAAATATATAGTTTTTTCTTCTAAATCCACATCTTGACTTGCATGGTCTACTAAGATATAGTGACCAAGGATTTCAATAAAAGCTCAAGACTCCAAAACTTCATCTAATGCCTCTTTTCTATACATCATATTCCAAAGTAACTCAAGCAATCTAAACACAATGGGTTATCCTACTTTCTTAGTTTCGATTGAAACTATCTTGATAGTTTCGATCAAAACTAGGAAAGCGATTTGCTAGCCGTGGCTGTAAAATGTGAATAGTTTTGATAGAAACTAAAAAATTTAGTTTCTATCGAAAGTTTGCAAAATAGTTTTGATAGAAACTAAGTTTCTATCGAAACTAGCTAGATAGAATAGTTTCAAGTTTTTTCAATGATTTCCTCTCTCCGGAGCTGAATTACCAGGTTCAAATGGAGCACTGAAGACCTGAAATTGTACATGATTGAAGTACTCTAAACTAGCTTTCTAATGACTATGAATTTGGTGCTTTTCAATTTTTTTAGGTATATATTTTTTAACATGAATTAAATATAGGTTTATTATAAAAAATAAACTGAGATATTCGACGCTCATGGAAAAATAGTAAATATAAAAATAATTTTTTTGAAAAATAAGTATAGTCTTCGTATTTGAGTCACCTTTCAATAAAAGTTTTCTTTTTAAAAATTGGGTAAATATATAATAAGTTACATGTGTCAAAAGCCACATATGTCTAAATTAGTGTTATGCCAAATTTAAACTACACTAATATATGAAATACTAATGATAAAGATATAAGATCAACTGTACGATTTAGGTATGGATGTTAACAAACTAAATTCAAAAGAATCACATTGATATCTATTGTAGAAAAAAAGTTGTGCGTCAAAAACAGTGTCACTCTTTAAAAATCAGGTTTTTGATATCATACCAATTTTCGTAGGAGAAAAAATAATTCAATAAAATCAATTTTAAAAAAAATAAAAAATAAATATTTAGAATCTAGACGCAAAATCCTAAAAGACTCTAGTTTACTTTATCTTCAAATTCCTAACCATTAAATGGGAATTTGCATTTGAAAGTGAACGTTTTCTTAAAAAATCAGAGTTCAGTGTCAGTTTAGGCAAAAAAGTGTAACCCACTATTGTGGGTTCACCCATATGTGAAAGTAAATTAATAGGGTTCAAAAATAGAAGATTGTAGATTATATTCCACACAAGTTTTACTAAAGTGCAAACAACAAAAAAAGGACAAAATAGAGATAATGAAACAAAGTATCTAGTACATATTTGTACACATAGAGACACATATACAATCATAAGGGAATAGTACAACATGTTAGAATGTGTTTAATACTAGATTAATAAAAAAATTGTTGAAGATTCTAGGTAGGAAAATAATTTTTCTATAAAAAGCTTCCTAATAAACCTAAACTTAAACATCAAAAGGAAATGCAAGAAAGTTGAAGTGTTTGTATGTTTAGGTTGTAAATCACTTATATTAGAAACTTCTATTATTCTCAAACACACTAAAAGGCCTATGTGTTCCATAGAGACATTCTTGGCCCTCAAAACCCCATCCCCTACCCCAACGGCATATCACATATAGTGGGATAGCAAGGGAGCTTGGTTTCTAGCCATCCCCCAAAATCTTCAAAAATCACAAGACTCTATTAGGACATCTACCCATCCTAGAGATAGTGGGGAAGATTTGAGACATGTAGTTTTAATGCAACCACAACTATAGAAGAAGCCCATATTTAGGGCATGAACAATCAATAACATACAAAAGCATGGATATTATATAATTATATTAATTGTGTTGTAAATAGGTTATCAATCTGGCCTATTACAAGCATCTAAAATTTCTTTATCTTTAGATTCTAGAATCTATCTAATCATTCACATGACCAATCTAGCTCCACATTAGAAAAATAAAAATAATGGATAAGATGGTCATCATTACTCAAAATTCTCTAATACTTTTCCTTTGACCAAAAAATCACATTCAAATGGGTTCATAGAATATGACATCCAAATCAACTAATTATCATCATGTTGGTTCTGTGATGTATCATGCAATTAATGAAGAATTTTGGACTTCTTGCATTGTGTCCATGTGCATCTTCAAGTGAGAAAGGAAACTACTCATGCAAGAAAAAGAAGACTCAACTATGTACATAGTTAGATAGTTTGTACATAAAATCTTTTTTGAAAGAAAAATGGTTCTTCATTTCTTTATAATAATTGTTGGCCAATTTCACCCTCTTGCCAAAATGGAGATATTTGAATTTTAATAGTAATGTTCATATATTTGAAAATTTAAATAATGGGGCACAAAATATATCTTTTACAACCTTGGGCTATTCCTTATTTCCTAAGTACTACACATTTAATATTTCCGTGTGCCCATATTTTATCCATCATTAGATCTTTTGTGATCTATGACCATTGCTTTGTCAATTTGCAAAAGTGCTCATTCTTTATTTTATGCAACAAAGTGACATTGTGACACATATCTAGGTTGGGCCTTCCTTCTTGTGGCTAGTGAAGGCATGAGATAGGAGTCTAGTTGGTGAGTTCTAATTCACTCTTTACTTTGTGGGAAAATATTCTTCAGTATTCTAGTTCACCATTAGATCAAGATCATCAGAGGGTTGTCACTTTCTTGCTTTCTCAAGATGCAAGGTTGTTATTTCATTAAAAAAAGTGAAAGGTTGACACATATACATGGTGGACCTAGTTAAAATAGTACAAACACTATTTAAAGTCATAGTTAAGTCATGGTTTTATATAGTTAGCAATCATGGTTAAGGAAAAAGTGTTCATATGAGTGTTCTGATCTTATAATGAAGCCATGTCATAAGATTGCAAGTACAAATGAGGAAATCACCAAGGTCACAAGAAGGCTAGAATAACTATTTTCATAGTATCATGAGGATTATAAGACACATTGCCAATGTTATTCTAGATTGTGATCTTATGATCGTAGGGTCAGTTAGCTACTTTGTAACATCATGAGAAGCAACAAATGGTCTTGCAACTCTATGATATGAAGTTGTCATAATGTTGGATGTCTTGGTTATGTTGAAGGATCACAAGGAAAGTAAATGGAAGGCTTGATTATATGGTGAATTGATGATCATAAGATCCTAAGGGTTAGGATAATAAGAAAGAGGTGATATGAGGGTTTTGACCCTAGTTAATGATCGTAAGATCATAAGTCCCAATTTTGACTAGAATATAAGAAATTCACCCATCTAAGATGGAAAGTAAAGGGGTAAAAGCACAAACCTATGTTACCCTTTGTGATATCCATAGGTATTTCGGCCGAAATACTTTCAGTCGAAAGGGTTATGGCTGGAACGTCTTCGACTGTATAGACATGGCACTTTCCTACACTGACATGGCAGAAGGGGTTTCAACCCTAGGT
Organism: Cupressus sempervirens; assembly: GCA_028749045.1. NCBI lineage: Eukaryota > Viridiplantae > Streptophyta > Pinopsida > Cupressales > Cupressaceae > Cupressus > Cupressus sempervirens. The sequence goes on along the minus strand of CM053793.1, from coordinate 506,365,617 downwards.
TTATTAAATCCAACAATTTGTTGTCAGTGGTCATTTCACTATTGCATTTCACTGTTACAGTTAGGGTGTTTCGACCATAACAGGTAGGTGCATTTTTTATTTTTTAAAATTTTTTTTAGTTATTACATGATAGTATTAATTAAATGAATTGTTTTTATGTGTTTTAATAATTAAATTAATTATATTTCAAGTGTTTTATTTAGTAGTTGATTATATAGACTAGTTAATTTTCTTTATATAGTTAGATGTTGATATATTAAAGATAGAAAACCATATAGTATTTTTTTAATTAAATATGTACATTTAATCATGAATGTAGATTTTACATGATCTCAAACATAGAAAATTCAAATTGAGACTTATATAACTAAATTAATTACATTTGATAAAACATTAACATAATACAAACCTATATAATAACATTTTAGTTACATTTTAGAAAGCATTAACATAGTAAACCTATATGTACTAAATAACATAGCATTTTACAAACCTATTAGTTACGTTAAAATAGTAAACCTATATGTACTAAATGACATAGCATTTTACAAACCTATTAGTTACATTAGCATAATAAACCTATATGTACTAAATAACATTACATTTTACAAACTTACTAGTTACATTTTAGAAAACATTAACATAGTAAACCTAGATGTATGAAATAACATGCATATTTTTTATTCACATACATGAGCTAGATGTACTAAATAGCATGTGCATATTTTTTGTTACATTCAACTTTTTACATATTTATATACATACATGTTTTAAATTAAATTTAACTTTTAGTTTTATATGTACTTATATATGTATATCTTAACTCTACATTTATAAATAGAAATCTTTGCATATATCATTATGGCATCTGATACTAGTAGAGCACCTACATCCTCAGGGGAGGCTAGTGTTTAGGGAGGGGGTCCTAGTGCTAAGTCATGCATAGCACATAGATCATCATCTATTGAGGAGAGACAATGTTTATTTGCAGATACTATTGCTAGATTATCTCATACTCTCAACTATCTTGATTCTACATTGTTGGCTTCTACCACTCTCCCTAATAGGGAGAAGATTGTTTCTATTAGAGATGAGTTATGCTAGATGATCAAGATGATCTATACATACAACCCATTTCATGATATTAGTTTTGATACATTGCACTCTTCCCTTTCTCACATTCTCACTGGCACTATGAAGTATTCAAGATTGATGGTGAGGTCACCACTGCTATGGTGAAGACCATGTTTCCCTCTTATATAGATAGGCCTAGGGTTAGAGGTTATTCAACAAAAAAGTGTACAGATTAGCTCGTTACTCCATTTATATATCCTTGGTGGTTAGCTAAACATCATAGGTGGCCATAGAAGAATGTGTTTCCTATTTATTTCTACAAACAATTGTTTGCAAAATTTCATTTGCATCATGATGTTGATTATATAGATTTTCTAGGTCATATTGGATAAGGTCGAGGCTAATTGCTAGAGAGATTGACCTGCAGACACCCCTACGCTTGTTAATAAATGAGCAATGGTGGATCCAAACCTTTTGGTCATGCTGAGAGGTCCATAGACGACTATTGTGGTATTGACTATTCCTGATGATAAAGTTAGAGTTAGATATTTTCTAGCATTGCCATAGTTTCCACACACTTATTGGAGATATCTTTAGATAGATGTGGTAGATATATGTTACGATCTCATGGTCCCATTTCGATAGGTGCATCCTCTAGAATAGGAGGTAATGATCTATATGAGATAGCAGATATACCATCACCACTAGAGGTTTCAACTATATTAGATGTGAATGTATTGCACCATATGGAATCTTATTTAGCATCTGATATTCTTGGATCATATCAGGCATTGTCAATAGTCATAGGGACTCCTCTTCATGACATTAGTGGACACATCAAGCATATTTTGTCATGCATAGTGGGATCATAGACCTCACAGAGATAGGAGGATATCCCTAAACATTCTACAACACTTGCTCCTACAGAGGGCCATACAACACCTATCCCCACACCTACTTAGGATCCTGTAGCACTTGCTCCTCCTCCTACATAGTCTAACCTTAGAGCACCTACATTCCATGATTCAAAGATTACTCTATCGCTATATGAACTTAGATATCAATCAGATTAACAAAGCATTACATGATGCTATGGTAAATACTGTAAATTTATATATGTTTATATTTATTTGTTACTATAATTTACACATGTATACAATTTTTTTAGAGTACTGATGGGGACACGACCCAAGAATAGAATGGACACAACAAAAGAGGGAAATTATATTAACTAAGAAAATAAGCTAGTACAAATAGTACAAAGAAAATAAACTTCAGAACATGCCCTAAGGGCTTACAATAGCATAAATCTGGAGAATATTTCTCCTTTTAGCACCTCCTCTCAAACTCCGCTCCGAACTGCCTTTTACAATGCCAGAAATCTCCTTAAATAGACCTCGAAGGGTTAAGGACTAGGAGTACATTCTAGAAAGTGCTAGTAGGCATCCACCGACGAAATAGAAGCTTCCGGAAGCTGCGTTAGAAGTCGGTGCAAATCTAGAAGAATCCAGAAACGGTAATCGAACTTTCGGGAGGCATAACTTTTGAACCGTAGCTCCGATTGACAAACCGTTTACATTTTCGAAAATCTCTCGAAGTGCTCTATAGCTCTATGGACAAGCTTAGCTTGTCCCCCATTTTTGGACCCTTTTTGAGGTCATTTATTGCCTCAAACCTGAATTTGAAGCATTCTTAGGAGGTCTCCAAAACTCGAAAAACTGCAATAACTTTCAAACCGTGGGGTCTATTGACCTGATTCTTTTTCTGGAATGCTCTAAATAATGATTACATTCATCTGGCCAATTCACACCTTCTAGTTTACCAAAATGATGGCCCAAATACATGCTCCTATTTTTTTCGTATTTTCAACGCACTGATAGTTGAACTATGAGAGTTGGAACCTTTATTTGAGCCAAATGGGTATCCAAAAATGTAAAGACATGAAACAAAAACTAAGTCTAAGTACATTTTTTTTGGGTGACACAGGATTGCCCTTATACCTCTGGCTGCTCCTGCATCAGACACCCAGGGTAGATTGAAAAGTGACCCTGTCACTTTATGGATGGTAGAGGAAATCCCAAATGGGAAACCTTAGCTGCTGAAATCCAAGTTGAGTCCTCGATTGATCATCCTTTCCATTTGACCAAATACTCTTCATACTACCTATTTCTGGTACTCCTACCCACACGATGATCTAGAATGTCTTCTATCTCCTCCTTCTTAGAAGCAGGAATTGGACATGGCTCTAACACCAGCTCCTCATCTGCACCATCATCATGATACTCTGTTAAATTTGCAATGTTGAAAATGGGAGAAATCTGAATACCATCTGGCAGCTTCACTTCATATACATTTCCTAAGTCATGTTTCTTCAAAATTTTGCAGGGGCCAAATTTCTTCATTTTCAGCTTGTTATAAGGATTGGCTGGAAATCTTTCTTTTCGTAAGTGTACCATGACTAAATCTCCTACTTGTAATTCCTTATGTCTTCTCCTTTGATCATCCCTAGCTTTATACTCTTGATTCATCTTGGTTATGTGTGCCTGAACCTCCTCATGTAGACGCTTTATATGTTCAGCAAATTCCTCAGCTTCAACACTTGTCCTCTCCCCTTGTTCTATCTTCCTCAGCTCTGGTGCAGTCCTTGGGCTATTCCCATATACAATTTGGAATGGTGATTTTCTAGTACTCCTATTTACAGAGTTATTATAAGCAAACTCTGCCTGTGGTAGAATCAAATCCGATCCCTTGGGCTTATCCCCAACTAAACATCTCAGCAAATTGCCCAAACTTCTATTTACCACTTTTGTTTGACCATCAATCTATGGGTGATGCGTGGAACTAAATTTTAGGTCTGTTCTCAACTTCTTCCACAATGTCCTCCAGAAATACCCCACAAATTTAGTATCTCTATCAAAAACTATACTCCTTGGAAGACCATGTAGTCTTACCACCTCTTTGAAAAACAAGTCTGCAATATGGACAACATCATGAGTTTTGTGGCATGGAATGAAATGTGCCATTTTGGAGAACCTATCAACCACCATGAATACTGAGTCGTTACCCCTTTGTGTCCTTGGCAATCCAAGAACAAAATCCATACTTGTGTCCTCCCATGGCCTTGATGGAACAGGCAATGGCTGATATAGACCAGTATTGTGACTAAACCCCTTAGTAACCTGACAAACCTGGCAACTCTGTACAAACTTCTTCACATCCTATGAAATTTGAGGCCAAAAATAATGTTCTCTAAGAATGGCAATGGTCTTATCTTGACCAAAATGTCCTGCCATCCCTCCACTGTGTTTCTCCTTAATCATATTTTCCCTCATAGAACTCCTTGGAATGCACAATTGACTACCTTTGAACAACATGCCATCTTGAATCAAATAGTCTAACCACTTGGTTCTATCTACAGAAACAGGTTCTTTACAAGCTTTCCATGCTTCAACAAAATCAGGATCCTCAGGGTACAAATTCTTGAGTTCATCAAACCCAACTACTTCAACCTGCATTATTGTAAGCAACAACTGTCTCCTACTTAGTGCATCTGCAACCCTGTTAGATTTTCCACTTCTATGCTTCAACACAAATGTATAACTCTGCAAGAATTCTACCCACTTCATATGCCTCTGATTCAATTTACCTTGGCTATTTAGGTACTGTAATGCCTGATGACCAGTATACAAAACAAATTCCTTTGGCAATAAATAGTGCCTCCATTTCTTTAAGTCCTGAACTATTGCATAGAATCTTGATCATAAACAGAATACTTATTCTTTGCATCATTCAATTCTTCACTAAAATATGCAATAGGCTTACCTTCTTGGCTTAATACAGCCCCAATAGTGCTACCACTAGCATCACAATCCACCTGGAATACTTTTCTAAAATTTGGAAGTGCCAACACAGGCTGTTTAGTCACCTTCTTCTTCAGAAATTCAAAACTTCTCGCAGCTGCTACAGTCCATTTGAACTCTTTTCTCTCCCCTCTTATTGTATCAGTTAGGGGTGCACATATGCCACTGAAATTCTTAATAAACTTCCTGTAAAAACTAACTAGACCATGAAATGATCTTACCTCAGTAGTAGACCTTGGAGTAGGCCATTCCAAGATGGCTTTTACCTTCTCTGGATCCATTTTGAGACCTTCAGGTGATATAACAAATCTCAAATAGACTAACTCCCTTTTTGCAAAGACACACTTCTTTAGATTAATTAACAATTTCTCTTCCCTTAGCCTTTCAAGGAAACTACGAATATGCAGTAAATGTTCTTCAAAAGTCTTGCTGAAAATTAAAATATCATCCAAATAGACAATAAATTTTTTTCCCAAGAACTTCTTAAGTACCTCATTCATGAGCCGCATGAAAGTTCTTGGCGCGTTCGTCAATCCAAAGGGCATGAATAACCACTCATAAAGACCCTCCTTGGTCTTGAAGGCTATTTTCCACTCATCTCCTTCTCGAATCCATATCTGATGATAGCCACTCTTCAGATCTATCTTTGTGAAGTACTGAGCTCCACTCAAGCAGTCCATAAGATCATCCATCCTTGGTAAAGGAAACCAGTACTTAATGGTTATCCTATTTATAGCTCAAGAATCTATACACATCCTCCACTCTCCATCCTTCTTTGGTGCAAGTATTGTAGGTACTGCACATGGTCTCAGGCCCTCTCGAATCAAGCCCTTCCTCAGCAACTCCTGAACCTGTCTATTTAGCTCCTCTGTTTCAGTAGGAGTCATCCTATGAGCAGCCTCGGTAGGCAAACTAGCTCCTGGAATCAAATCTATCTGATGACTAATTTGCCTTACTGGTGGCAATCCATCTGGAACATTATCAGAGATAATATCTCCAAATTCCCCTAGTAAATCTGAAACTTCAAATGGTTTTTCACTACTACCTTCTTTATCTTTCTTAGGAATCAAAGCATAGCACATATGCTGATGTTTCATGCCATCTAAAAACTTCCTTCCATCAACAAGACAAATCCTAGCACTGCTACATACCTTTTCATCTTCCTTTTTAATGGGTTTCAATTTATGGCGAACTCCATCCGTTGTGAGAGAGTATGTGTTTGCATGTCCATCATGCACTGCATATCTATCAAACTTCCATGGTCTACCCAATAATAGATGGCAAACATCCATCAAAATAACATCACAGAGAACTTCATCATGGTAACTCCCAATTTTTAATTTTACTAAACATTGTTCACTTACTAGGACCTTATGATCATCTTTTACCCAAGAGATCCAATAGGGCTGGGGATGTTTCTCCCTCTTGAGCTTCAGCTTAGAGACCATCTCTTCTGATACCAGGTTATCAGTGCTACCACCATCAATGATCACGTCACAACATTTATCCTCACACTTGCATCTGGTATGGAACAAACTCCTTCGTTGTCCTGGTTCATTCTCACCAATTAGTAGGACTCTTTCATTTACCAAGGTCTCTCCTCTTTCTACATCCTCATCCACATGAGCAACCCTAGCTTGGCCCTCAGCTCTCCTATCTGTCCTTCCTTTTCATTGAGGGCATTCAAAGGCACAATGACCTTCTTCATTGCAATGGAAACAGGTACCACAAAAGCCTCCTCTTCCTTGTCCACGTCCTCTACCTCTTCCTCTTTGATTTCCAAAGTCTTGATCATGGGAGCAGTTGAAACCCTCATTCCTCTGGTTTCTGCTAGTACCCACATCTTCATTTTTCTTTTGGGTTTCATTGCGGCCTCCAGATGATCTACCACTTCCCCTTCCTCCTTGACCATGCCCTCTTTGTCTTCCTTCAAACCTTTTATTTAGCTTCTCTTCAATTCGTAGGGCAAATTGGTATGCCTCTTCAATGCTTGTCATTCTTACCAGACTTAATTCCTCCTGGATGCTAGGTCGCAACCCACTGATATAACGAGCAACCTTCTCCTTATTTGCTTCTGCATGCCCCGCTTTAATCAAGAGTCAGTAAAACTCCTCTATATATTCTTGGACTGATCTTCCTACTTGCTTTAACCCGTGCATCTTCTTAAACAGATCAAGATCGTAGTCCACAGGAATGAACTGCTTCTTCAATTTGTCCACCATGCGATCCCATCTTGTGATCTTCTCCTTTCCTCTTCTAAGTATTTCCAGTTGAACCTCTTGCCACCAAATTTTGGCATGGCCTTTCAGTTTGGCCTTTGCAAACTTAACCCTATCTGGGTCCCTTATATCCTCATACTCAAAGTATTCTTCCAGTTCATTGATCCAATCGATCAACTCATCTGGTTTCAGATTTCCTAAAAATACACCCACTTCAATTGTAGGTCTTTTCCCAAACTTAGTAATGGCCCTAAAAAGCCTTTCCTCTATAGGATTTGGAACTTCCCTGTCAACTTCCTCTTCTGGTCCCATTACTTCTTCTTCATTGTCATCCTCACTGTTGTCACCTGCGGCAACATTTGCTCCTCTACGAAGCTCCTCTTGCAATGCTTGTACCTGCCTCTGGAGGGCTCTAATCTCCTCAGGATTAATAGCTCTAGCCCTTCTACCATGCTCTCTTCATGGAGGCATCTTCTAACTCGAACCCACAACCACACAGTCCTGGTGCAAACTGCCTCACAGTCGGCACTCTGTCTACACACTCAGGAAAACCAGCTCTGATACCACTTGATGGGGACACAACCCAAGAACAGAATGGACACAACAGAAGAGGGAAATTATATTAACTGAGAAAATAAGCTATTACAAATAGTAAAGAGAAAATAAACTTCAGAACATGTCCTAAGGGCTTACAATAGCATAAATCTGGAGAATATTTCTCCTTTTAGCACCTCCTCTCAAAATCCACTCCGAACTGCCTTTTACAATGCCAGAAATCTCCTTAAATAGACCCCAAAGGGTTAAGGACTAGGAGTACATTCTAGAAAGTGCTAGTAGGCATCCACTAATGAAATACAAGGTTTCAAAAGCTATGTAGAAGTCGGTGCAAATCTAGAAGAATCCAGAAACGGTAACCGAACTTTCGGGAGGCATAACTTTTGAATTGTAGCTCTGATTGACAAACCGTTTACATTTTCGAAAAGCTCTCAAAGCACTCTATAGCCCTATGGACCAGCTTCACTCGTCCCCCATTTTTCAACCCTTTTTGTAGCCATTTAATGCCCCAAACCTGACTTTGAAGCATTCTTAGGAGGTCTCCAAAACCTGAAAATTTGCAATAACTTTTAAACCGTGGGGCCTATTGACCTAATTCTTTTTCTAGAATGCTCTAAAGCATGATTACATTCATCTAGCCAATTCACACCTTCTAGTTTACCGAAATGATGGCCCAAATACATGCTCCTATTTTTTTCGGATTTTCAAACGCACTGATAGTTGAACTATGAGAGTTGGAACCTTTATTTGAGCCAAATGGGTATCCAAAAATGTAAAGACATGAAACAGAAACTAAGTCTAAGTACATTTTTTTTTGGGTGACATAGGATTGCCCTTATACCTCTGGATGCTCCTGCATCAAGTACTCAAGATCTTTTATATGTATGTGCTTAGGTCTATACATACATATTCTTGAGTGATTCAATTTAACTCATGTACATGTACATGTGTGTTCTATAGGCTCTTAGTGATAGTCTATTGCATTTTGGAGATCTTCAAACCCTAACAGATCTTGGACAACATGAGTCAGAGGTATGTTATGTATTTTTTATTATACATTTGATAGATATATATTGTACACATATGATATAATACATGCACATATACATATGTATATTCTTATAATTTTACAAATTTCTTTCATTTGACATAGGGTACAGATCTAGATTGTAGAGCCTTTTGGGGTCAAGGATCAAGAGGGGATCTAGTTGATCTTAGTTTATGCATTTTTCTATTTCGTTGATGTTGGGATATATATATATATATGTCATTTTAGATACTTTGATATCTAGAGATGTATGTTATTTTAGATACTTTTATATGGATATGTACATTATTTCATAGATGTGTTATTTTACATAGATGTACATATTATGTTTGAATGTCTTCTGTTCTTGTTGAATGTATGTATGTTTTCAATATTTAATCAATAAATTTAATACATATTTAACAACATAAAGAGTACTAGTTAATGTCTTACATACATGTTAAATTGATCTTTTAATGTCATAATATTTTATGTTTATGTATGTGTTATTTATGTTGCTATATATCTTATTCATCTTAATACCTTATTCATGTTTTCAATATTCATGTCTTAAGGGGAGATTTTAGATTGATTATATTTAATGACATGTCTTAATGGGAGATCATAAATTATACATAAGAATGTAGATTAAAGTGTATTTTTTATTTTATTAAATGTATTTAAGAACATAAAGATTACTAGTAAAGAATGCATACGAACATAAAGAATGTAATACATATTTTCAATATTCATATTTTTATTAATGTTTCTGTACATGTTATTGATCTTTTAATGTCTTAATCTTTTATGTTTATTTATGTTTTATTCATGTTTTTGTATATGTTATTCATCTTAATGCCTTATTCATGTTTTCAATATCCATGTATATTTTATTTCATAGATGTATGTAAATATGTTTCTGTTAAATGTAGACATGTATGTTTTCAATATTCATGTTTATGTATATGTTATTATTTGTAATGCCTTAATCTAAGTATAATTAACTATATTTAATGACATGTCTTAAAGGGAGATCCTAAATTATACATATATAAGAATGTAGATTAATGCACATGTAAGAATATAACATATACATGTACATAAAAACATATAAAGAGTATGACCTAAAGAATGCATGTTACAATATTTAATTAATAAAAGTTAATACATATAAGAACATAAAGATTACATGTACATAAATCCATAACAACATTAACAATCATAAGAAAACATAAACAATGTATATAAATACATACAATCACTAAAGGGGTTGTCTTAAGGAGAGGTCTTAAAAGGTAGTACTAAGGGGATGTCCTAATAGGTGGTCTTAAGGGGAAGTTAGGTAATAGGTAGTCCTAAAGGGAGGTCCTAAGAGGTTTTCTTAAATAAGATATCCATGTCTAATTTAAATAAAAATAACATAACATGTCTAATTTCACATATCCAAGATAAATGATCCAATGTATACAAATTTATAAAACAAATATCCTATCAACATTAAATGTAAAAGTATAAGAGCTATATAGACATAACTGAACTAGAGCTCCACAAACATTATATTGTTAGGATCCTCTCTAGTTTTTATTATCTCTAGAAGTTTTTCATGTTCTTCAATAGATAGTTTCAACTTTTGATTTCCACAACGTCCTCTTCTTTGTATTGCTTCAAATTGTAACTTGGTTGCTATAACATGGTTATTGTAATGTAAAACTTTTCCTCCAGGCTTGTATTCAATAAATTCAAAACCACTATCAGTTACCCTTGTTTCTTGATAATATGTTCCTTCAATAACAACTGATCCAATTGGATATGATTGTTTATCAACATCTATAGTTCCTTCTAGCAACTTGTGTTTTTCTTTTGTGCATCTTTAAAGATAATAGTCCACATTTTCCACATTATCTAGTATGGCTTGAACTACAAAAATATCTCCTACATGTATATAAAAATAGATACATATAAATTAATTTTAACATGAATACACATGTATATTAATTTATACATATGTATATGCACACAAACCTACCATAACTAAATCAGAAATGCGCTCATAATCAGCTGAATATACAAGATCATGAATGTCAATGTCAGCATCTTCAAAAGGAGGCTTTATAGCTATCTCCTTTAAATCCCAATGTGAAACATATCCATTCACAATAATTTCACATGCACTCACTAGATTGTCCTTAATGCAGTCATCACAAAAATATGTTTTCTCTCTTACTTTAATTACTAGAGGTTTATGGTTTCCTGTAGTCATCACTTGATGTAAACTTCTAATACCACAAATCTTTTAACAATTGTAAGGATTAGATCAATCTATATTTGTTACAAACACAAAAAGTAATTGTCATATTTCAAAATAAATATTTAATAAAATAATCAAGAATTTAAAAAATACATTAAAAATAAATATAACTTAGTTCACCTTTCACTTCCCAAAAGTAATGCTTATTGTATTTAGTATCTCGAGTAGCAAAATGAACTTTGCACCATTCAACAATTTGATTTTCACTCTCTATCCTATTCACTATATGTACATACAACATGCATATATATAATTTAAAATATATGCTACTAGTATTAAACATGCACATTAAATGCATAGTTACCTGCAAGTTCATGTTGTTGAAGCACACACTTTATACATGATCTTGCTCCATCATGCTCTCCTTTTCCATGTCCACTTTCAAAGAAATTCCATAAAAAAGTAACATTGGTTCTAGCATGTTGCATTGCTAACCAATTAAATGCTTTTGCAGATTTGAATTGTCCTGTGAACATGAAACATGATAAGTATCTACAATTATCTATGTACATGTACCAAATCAAAATAGGCATGTAAAAATAAATATAAGTTAAAATAAAGTTAAATAAATGTGTAAGTTTGTGTATACTAACTTGCAAATCCATCAAACCAAATCTAGTGCTCTGAAACATTTATTCCATGATTTCTAAGATCTTTAGAGAACATTGCAAAACAATGAGCCACATAACTCCTATCATGAACTCTATCATCACTAATATAGAAATGAACCTCTTTGATTATGATGCATTCATTTTCATCCACATCAAATTTTGCATGTTTGTAGGTCACTTGCACAAATATTGCAACTTGTTCAAAATGATAATATTTCCCTTGAAGCTCTGTTTGAGGTGAAAATGTATAATTCTCAAAAAAATCTACAACTGAAAGTATACAACTAGGTGGAAAACAATTTTTGGAATCACAAAACTATTTAGCTTGCCATCGTGCACCATGACAATGTTGGATGTTTGTAGGTCACTTGCACAAATATTGCAACTTGTTTAGAATGATAATATTTCCCTTGAAGCTCTGTTTGAGGTGAAAATGTATAATTCTCAAAAAAATCTACAACTGAAAGTATACAACTAGGTGGAAAACAATTTTTGGAATCACAAAACTATTTAGCTTGCCATCGTGCACCATGACAATGTTGGATATGTGGATATATCAATGGACAAAACTTGATCATAAACTCATCATAACGCAATTCACTCTCCTTCAATACAATTTTTTTGGATTCATTTCCTATCTTATTTTGGTATGTCTCATATTCATATCTCATCCATGAAATTGGTGTTGATTCATTAATATTCTCAATTTATATTTTAGAAAATTTTTGTAAATCTCCACAATCTTCACATAGATTTTTGATGCATTGCACTTTGAACTCGTCTGAATCTTCTAATTTATCACATAATATGGACTTTACAAATTGTGTTTTACTGTTAGGGATGACCAAATTAGGATCAAGTACTGCCATAACTTTTTTATATGATTGCAAGTGTAGACCAAATTCAACATGATTTTGACAAGAAGTTTCATTTATCTTATTTATGCATACAAAGGAAGGATGCAAACTCTCAAACATTCTCTAACATATTGTGACATTTGAAAATTCTTGCTTGAATGTTTGAAATAATTCACTTTGAGATATATCTATGAAATGTTTTGGATGTTCAATTTTGACCCTTGTCTCTTGATCTTTAATTTGTATGGTATCATGTCTGTTGGAAGAAACATGAGAATGTGTGGTCCAAAATTCAATAACTTTTCTTTTCATAGATTCAAAAATTCTATCTTTTTGAGGAACTCTACAAATATTCACCCAGTCATTCTCATTGTTATCATCTAGCATATTTCTCCTCTTGATGTATCTCTGAACAATTCTTCTCGATATATGTAGTACATCAGAAATTGCATGTACCTATTTTCTATGTGTCAATTTTCTACTAGATATAGTAGTCATCAATGCTCTACATGCATTACTCAAATCACCTCCTCGAGTTGTGTTGTCAATTTTGCTATAAGCATTTTGCAAGTTTTCAACTATTGTTTTATTAATATTATGCACATGGTTTTTCCTATTATCAACACCCAACAACTTCAAAATAGGTCTCATATCTTTTCTCTGAAATAACTTGAAAAATAATTGTGCCTATCCAAATATACTTTTATCTTTGAAATATTCATCCCACATGTTCTGACAATGCTTTCTAATAGTGTTATCATTTATCATATCTTTAGATGGAATTTGGTTAAAAAGTAGTTCCTCATCGAAATCCATCAAATTTTTTATGCCTTTTAATTTGTTTCTATCAGTAGAACTGCCAGTTTCTTCCTCTTCATTACTTTCATTCTCTTCATGAATCTAATCTTATTCAAGAATTTTAGTAGGTTGGTTTTGGTTACATTTTGTATGACTTTTCATTTTGTCATCTCTTTTCCTAACATATTTCCATAATCTTTTCCTTTTGCTACCCATTGAATACTTTAATCTATAGAAACAAAAAAAATTAATTTAGATTTTGAACACTAAATACCAGCTAATGCTTCAACTTAGAATAAATAAAAATAAAAATAGGTAGACAAGAAAAAACACCTTAAAAATATTCAATCCTTTGTGATTCTAATTAAATCCATGAAATTATTGTTGGATATGGCTTCAAAAATCATTGTCTTCCAAAAATACTCTTCTATTTTTCATTATTTTCTATATTTATTTAAAAAAAGAAAACATAAATCTTATTTTATACATGAAATATCCAAACTAATTTTTTTTATACATGAAACAACCAAACTAACCACTTGCAGTTTGTTGGGCTAACAGGGGTTTTGACCAGAACCCTTTTGGCCAAAACGGTTCTGGTTGAAATGGTTTCAGTTGTAACTACCTATGTGGCATCCTAGATGGCAGCCACACAAGAAGAAATAAGAACTTTTGCAAACATCTCACTTTGAAGGCCAATTTGACCTACTAAATAGTATTTTTTTTAAACTAAAAAAATACTTTTCTAGGTCTCAGAGCCAAGATTATGATCATATAAATTTTTAATTATTTTGAATATAGATAATATATTATAATTTGAAAATATTACAAGTAGGTATTTTAAGATTCAGGAAGATGTCTATTCAAAAATAGGAAAAAAATAGTAAATCATGTTCAAGAATTATTATTTTTTAATGCTGCACTAGAGCACAAAGTCCTCTTCAAGAATATGTAATTTGTTTTAAAAAATATGTAGATTTGATAGAAAAAGTTTGATGGGAGAAAAAATCTGTCAATTTATGATGACTTTGACTTTGACTAGTTATAACTTGAAAAATATTAGCTGAATTTCAATTTTTATTTTTTGGTACACTAGGCATACATGTCAACTCTAACATATTCCATAATTAGAACAAAATATGAATTTTTGCATATATTTGTGTGACACAAAAAAAACTCTATATTTTCAGCATTTAAAAAAAATAAAAATAGACTTTAAAAATTCAAAAATAAATAAAATTTTTACTCAATTTTTAAAAAAAAAATTGCAAACATAAACGTCATCCAATTTTACACATTTCATTAGTTTACATCATCTTCAAATTCGAAACACAAATGTCATTTTTATGTCGTTAAAGTTGAAGAGTTTAAAATTTGATATCACTTTTCCTTTGTAAAAGGTTGCAAAGGTTTGTGCTTTTACCCAAAGGGCATTTGACCAATTAGGTTGTGGGAAAGGTAAAAATAGACTTTGAAAATGGTTGACCCATACTTCTATCTAACTTAGCATTCTGATATAGAAGAATACAATTGTTTAAGAGAAAATTTGATCTGCTCAATCAATTGCTAGTTGTTTCAACTTCCTCCCATGCCTATTAAATGCAAAGGAGCACTCACTCATTGCTTGGTTATTCATCTACCCAGCTATGCATTTAATGGTCACCATTCATGTCTTCTTAGGGTTGTTCTTTTATCAAAATATTTGATTTCCTACATCTAGATTTGTTCCAAGATTTGGTCTTCTAGATTGGCAGTGATTGTTCTTTATAAGACTTAATGGTAGTGGTTGTGGAGTAACTTCAGTAAAAAATATCTCAGTTATGCTTGAACTATAAAAGAAAAGTTGTAATTCTTTCTTGAGGTCAACTCTTCTCTATTTTCCTTGTTATTGCTTAGGCATGCTCACTGTAAATTCCCTTTGCCTCTAAAATTTATGACATTCTATCTATCTCTTTTAGCTATTGATGTACTATGTAAGACTCATTTCCCCTTCATTAATGTATTATGGTTATCTATAATCTACATGACTATATCTCTTTTGGCCTATGAATGATATATAGTGAAATCTATTCTTCCTTATGTCATTCATTTGATTATCTAATCTGCATGTGATTGTTTCATTAAACAGGTTTGAATCTGTATATTTTTATGTCATGATAGTTAATTACACATTTATGGGAATATATTGGTTTGAACACTCTATTTTGGTGCATTGCCTCCTTAGGAAAGATTAGGTTAATTTTTTATGCTTTCCTTCTCCCTTTTCCTCTCCAACAATAGTTAGGTGCACCCTGATAGAAAAGGAAGCTTACATTCTCTGAAGACTCAACCTCATAGTTCCAGTCCTATGGCTTGGAGGTTATTTTCATATTACACAAGGCTACCTAAGATGCATTCCCTTAGGATAGGGTGGAAGATTTTGTGTCAATAGTTTCTGACATGCCTAGTGGGATAGATATTCAGATGATTCCAAGTCTATTTGTGCCAAGAGAGAATTTCAAGTTGATGCTAAAAAAATAGTGTTGTTTTTAGTATTCCAAGCCTTCAAGAGGATTATTTCCACAAATCACATGGTGTCTCTACATCATTCATATCTAGTTTCAGACCATGGCTACTACTATTCATGCCCAAATCTAAAATAAGGGCATCTTCTAGAGGTAATTTTCAATATTATGAGCTTCCATTATCAAATCCTAGAAGAAAGAAGACTAGATTATCTCTATCACTAGTTAAGAGTATAGAAGAAATCTACACACCTAAAAGATCTATCTCTACTCCTCCCATTGTTAGATCTCAACCTAGAATAACATTTGCACATATCAATAGGCCACTTATTTTTATGGCTAGATCTCATGCTTTTTCCACCTTTAATGGTGGAAGTCCTCTCTTGCTAGCACAAAGACATGATATATTAGTATTAACCCTTAAAAGTATACCTAAGTTTACTAGTGCAACTTCTTTTTCCCACTTAGATAAAATTCCAAAAGTTGCAAATATTTGTAATATACATGGAATTATTGAATATGATGTTGTAGTTAGGCTTCTAGCCTCATCCTTAAAAGGAAAAACATTACAATATTACAGAGGGTTGCCTCATAACTCTATTACTGATTGGGATGAGTTAGGAGTAGGGATATGTAAACAATTTAAGGATAAAAGTGATCACCTATCACTTTTAGAGTAATTAACTACTATAAAAAGAGTCCACATGAATTGATGACAGATTTTAATTATAGATTTGAAAAGACATGCGATAGAATACCTACCATAGTGAAGCCTACTCCTGGCAATGCCTTCTTGCATTATCTTAGAGCCTTTAATAGTAATATTGCAACTATAATGAAAGCCATGGGAGCAGACACTTTGTGTACTACCTATGAAATTTATATTAAGGTAAAGAATATCTTGATACATGGAGAAAAGTTAGCTCCAAGGCCTCCCATGCCCTTTTTCCCTAATATGCCAAATCACAAACTAATGGTAGCCCCTATTCCCACATCTTCCACATCACATCCCCTTGCTCTAGCCCCTCAAGCTTTCACATCTTGAAGTGGAATAGATAAAATTAAGGAGATGATGTAGTCAATGATGCAAAACATGGGTAAGAGATTCCAAGATTAAAGCTTAGAAACACAATCTATCAAGAAGGCTATTGGTCAATAGCAATCATTAATTGAAAAACTTGCAAATGAGATAATAACCCTCAAAGGACAATGATCCTAGATTTTCAGGTCCCCTCAACTCCTATATTCATATGGGCCAACACATCAAGGACTAGCCCTATGGGCACAAAATAAATCTTTCAATGTTATACCATATGTAGCCCCAGACCAGTGAAGGGCAATTGTTCATCAGAACAATCTAGCTTAGGAACAACAAGTATATAGTTATGGTTGTTCATTTAATGATCAAGGTTTATTTCCTCAATCCTTAACTTTACAAGATATGCCAACAACTTCAGGACAAAAATGCCATGCAAATCAGTCCAATGTTGGATATCAAGCTCAAGTGCAAGGGAATGCTTCTTACACCATCTTTGGTAAAGAAGATTTTTGTTAATGGAGGTCAGAGAAACAATTGCAATGCAACCATGCATGCCATGGACCTAGGGATAGTAAGAGGGGCAACCACACTAGTTTGAGATTAGAACAAGGGATATAATTACAAGAAGAAGGAAGAACCTAGGGTTATTTCTATATTGACACAAGGTGACTCTTCAAATTCAGCAACCCATACATAGTTTTAGAAATAATAGTCCACCAAGATAACTTGGGGGGGTTGAATTAGTTATCCAACAATTAAAAAATTTATCTTCTTTAAAAAAACTTAAAAATTCAACCATAGTAATCAATGACCATAATAAAATCCTCATTGACAATTACACCAGATTTATTGATGAGGGGAACCCTTGATCAGAGGGAAAACCCCAGCAGGAATGATGCCCATAAGATGATGTGCTAATATAAATATTCCTTGTTAGAGGATGGACCATATTAGGAGTCTATTACAAAATTTAGTACAATGAGTCCATGTTTAGAGACTTTGAATCCCTATTAGGAAATTTCAACCCTATTAGCAGCTGTGCCAACCCTATTAGGAGTTGTAGTACAATGTATGCAAGAAGAGCGAAATGCCCAAACATGCAATTTCAACTACAAGAAGAGCTCACTACTCAAACAAGTAATTTACTATTATCTTCCTCTTTCCTCTATTCTTTCATCTTTTCTTATCATTGATACCAATAACTATCAAACCTTGCAGACTAGATCACAAACCTCAGATCCAAATACCAAACATTGGCAATGAAGTTTCCTTTACTTGTACACCGCTCTGCTTAACTTTACATTCTGGACTCTTTTCTACTTATCATTAGTCATCAAATCATATTCACACACTCCATGATAAAAGAAAATTTCCTTCCTTTATATTGAGTCCACAAAACAATTCCCTGAGTTGGTTTTTAGTCCTTCTCAATTAATTATTATAGGACCACATTAATAACATGTTACTCTTAGTGCTAACATTAATCTTCCACCTTAAATCTTGAATAGCTTTTCATACATTAAATATTATGATGAGTGATCTTAGCTATGTTATCATCAACATGTCTTCTCTATGTCCTCAAACTCAATCCTCAAGATATCAACTCTACTAAGAGATATAACAAGTTTACCAAAACATATCTCTATAAACTCTATATCAAAACAGACATCACCAAAACTTACATAACTTCTTCTAGACTTATCCTTTCTTCTTTTGACATTAACTGCATATACTAGATACTTAAAAGTATCTCCGATAACCTCAAATGGTTATGATTCTCAACTAACCATATATACCAACTTGATCTTTGTGCTATTCTTTTGTCAAGTACCACATAAAATAGCTATGTTGATATTAATGAAAACCTTAGTAATAAATGCAACATATCATCATACTAGTACTCCCCCATATGAATATCATTAGAATTTGTGCTTTCAACCAATCTTCCAACACATAGCCCCAGAAGGAAGGAAACCAAAGCGAGAAAATGAAGCCACTTCCTTTTTATTTCTCTTTAGTCATAGGAGATAAAATAGTTGCAAACTTTAGATGTTAGTTGTGATTACCCATTACTTTAACTTAGTTGCAAACACATAAAGGAAAATAGCATGAACACATTTGACAACATGATTTAACATGGAAACCCAATTTGGGAAAAACCACCAATTGTAACTAGTTATAGTTTTCATTCTTTTGAAGTAAGCCCTGTTAGGAGACAACCCTATTAAAGGTTACAAAATGCACTATTAGGTGTGACCCTATTAAAGGATTTAATCACCCTATTAGGAGTGGCCTTATTAGAGTTCTTAAGACAATTCAATAGAACTTCCACCTTGTTAGAGGATTTGCAAATAGTTATTAAGCCAACTCTGTTAAGAGATTTAGATCACTACTACAATGGTTAGAGAGTAACAATGAGATGACTTGATTTGAATGCAATTGAATTACTAATTATAGATCTCTATTCTAGCTTGTACTTGATCCTTATTTGTTCAATATAGCTTTTCTACTTCACATGGATATTCTACTTATTCTTCAAATTTGCTTCCTTTCTTCATCATTAAATCTTCAAAATATATTCATCACATCTTCACCTCCTTGCACACTTTCGAATTCTCAACTTGACCTTATACTTATAACTTTCATATTATCAAGTCAGCTCATATACAACTTGGAATAATTAATATTCATCACCTCAGTTGGCTAGAACCAATAGATAAACTAATTAAGCTTAATAAAATAAGAAAATCCTTTGTTAGTTGACCCAACTCGGTAGGCACTAACACAAAATCAATTTTTTGTGTTAACCAACAGAGGCTCAGTTAACTTGTAAGCTTGTAAAGATACTTTGGAAACCAAGTGAGCTCAATTAGCACTAGTTCCATCCAAGTTTTCTTTATTAATCGAGTGATTTTGGTTAACACTCATCTTCTACATACTTTCCTTTGACACCCAAGTGAACTCGGTAGACACTGCCTTCTAAACTAGGAAACCACAGGGAATACTCGATAGACACAAAAAACTATCTTCACTACTCAATTGAGCTTGACATATACTAATTGATAATGGTATGACATTTTTGTAACATAAAATACAATATGCAATTAATCAATTATATCCAACAATCTCCCTCTTTGGCATTGATGGCAACACAACATGTCATAACACAATGATATTTTGGATGATTTATTCTTTAGAATTCCCTCTATCATTATGAGCTCTTCCTTTCACTAGATTCTTCCTCTATCTTCAACAACTTCTGCCAAGTTCATTCATAGAACTTTCTCGCTCTTACAAAAAAATTCTCCTTTGGAATGAATTTTTTTTTATGAGATATGATAGTAAACTTCTCCCTTTTTGACAACACATGCCAAAGAAAACAACTCTATTAATACCAATGTACCTTAAGTACTGAATCATTTGCAATATGCCCTTATTAATTCTACACCAACTGAATGGTCTTCAATTTGGCTCTTGTTGATGTATCACTACACTTCATTTAGTGATATTTAGATAGGGGAATGACTCCTAGGTTACTTCTTAGATATAGAAATGCATCCTTAGGTAATGACTTGGTGAATATGTCTGTAATTTGTTCATTTATATTCACATATTCCAATCTAAATTCTTTATCCTACACAACCTCTCTTAAGAAGTGATGTTTTATAGTAATGTGCTTTGTTTTGGTATGCATCACTAGATTCTTTGATATGTTGATTGCACTGGTGTTATCACAACATATGACTATTGGATCCTTGATCTCTATCTTCATTCCTTACAAAAAAAAATTAAACCAAACAATGTTAGAACAATTAACTGCTACTACCACATATTCTGCCTCTACTATGGATTGAGAGATGCAATTTTGTTTCTTCCTTGTCCAAGACACTAGTCTTTTACCAAGAAAGAGTGCTCCACCACTATTTTTTTCCTGTCATCAAGACTTCCTGCCCAATCAGCATCAATAAATACCTTCAAGTCTAAATTGCCTCCAAGTTTATACCATAAGCCATAGTCTTTAGTACCTTTCAAATATCTCATGATTCTCTTGATTTCCATGATTTTCTCTAGGATTTACTAAGAATCTTGCCAACATTCCAACTACTAGAGCAATATCAGGCCTTGTGTGTACTACATATTACAATTTTCCAATCATTGGTCTATATGTGGTCTGATGTACTTCTTTGGAATCAGTATTCCTGGAAAGCTTATGTCCACTAGACATAGGGGTTCCAAATGGTCTTTATTCTTCCATTCCAAACTTCTTTAGTATCTCCTTGATATACTTGGATTGAGTGATGTAGATACCATTTTTGTTCTATTGTATCTACAACCCAACAAAGAATTTTATTTCACCAAACATGGACATCTAAAATTCATTACTCATTTCTCCTGAAAATGATTTGCACAAGTCATTATTTTCAATAAATAGAGTATCATCAACAATATTTCTGCCAATACAATCTTCTTGTCTAGTCCTTTGATATAAAGACTATCATGCCCTAAATTTACAAGAAAAAACACAACCAATCATTTTTTTTATTTTTAAAAAAGTGATCTAGAAATATGATGTATTGTTCTTTACTTGTTTGAATTCTCAATCAAATTGTGAGGTATAACATAACATCTAGGTAATGTCATACGAGGTGGGTTAGGTTAACATTTGACTCTATGTCCAATTCAAGTAGCATAACCATGAAGCTCCAATGATCCTAGGACTATGAATATGACTATGTTTCCAATTGTCCTATGACTTCCCAAATTTACATTGTGTAATTATACTTGTTACATTTTATGTTGATACTATCAAGGTATAGTTAATGGGGTACTTTTATTTTACCATTCATTAGTTTTTTGATAAAATTATTGTTTATCACCTTGGGATTATAAATTGATCTTTAATTATATATCCTATGATACCTTCTAAAAACACATTTACCACAAGTTAATTTTCTTGTTTTCCTTTTTTTTCATCATCATATTTTATTTTATAATTTTCATTACTTATTTTATTATTATTTTCTTTTATTTTCTCTATAAATTTAACCATTAATTATTCACTTCATTATTATGTGGAATGATTCCTATGAGCCCTATTACCAAATCTTTCCAATACTATTTAAAACTACACCTAATTTCCTAACACCTACTAGTATATAATAAAAGTAACCATCATAACTTTTTAAACTAAGCTAACACATGTCTTACTAACATCACCTAAGATAAATCTAGCATCCTAACCATTAATACAATTTTCTTAAGAAAAATAACTTCCTCTTTTTGCACAAAGTCTTCCTCCTTCAAAACTCATGTACCTTGGTGTTCTTCTCAAGGTGGGGTGACCAAGTACAATCATGTCAAGTAGCAATTCTCAAGTCAAATCAACTTAGGCATGGAGTTTCAGACTTGGAACATTTCCCCAAGTCCTTACATTTACTCCTCCCTAGGCATGGGTTGTTGTGGAGGGATATGGCATAAATTTTTTTTGCATTTCCCAAGTGGTAGACACCTAGGGGAGAGGTGCTAACATATGTTAGATCAAGGTACCAATTCAGTCCATTTTCTAAGTCTATGGTGCTAACAAGACCAAGTACACCTAGTGGGGCCCAATAGTTCCCCTCTTACTCCATTGAAAAATTTATACTTGGAAGGGTGATGCCTAGGAATATGAGTTTCAAAAAGTTTTAGTTTAAAAAAAAAATGCAAGATAATATTCTTCATATGGTTTAGGACAAGCATTTGAAATTTATATTTTTCTTTTAATTGGGATTAATTTTCAAATGAGGGGCACACCTTAACTCACATGGCTTTCTTGAGGTAGAGTATTTTGTGACATCCCAAGGTGAGCAGACTTAGTCTAGGTTTAATATCTTTTTGACTTGAAATCACCTTATTAAATATATATTTTATGTTGTTTTCTAACAGGATGACCCAAGGGTCATGGGATTTATGTGGGAATTTATATGGATCTTTTCTTACAAGTAATTTAGGGGCTAGGACATTATAGTTATTTGAGTTTTAATATTAGTATATATATTATTTTACTAACTCTCCAACCCAAAGATCCTTTTTATATTCTCTTCATTAAAATATTGTTCTATAAACTAGGAGAGGGAATTACTTTCTTTCCCATACATTTTCTAGAGACTTAATGTGCACCTATAGGCTTGTCCCCTTATGAGTTTTGAACTATGTATTCATATTCAAGCTATATTCACTCTTATCCTATCATGGTATTTAAATGAATATATTTGAGGATGTAATAATGTTACCTAACCTAAGATTTTATTACGACTTGGAAACCTAATGGTCTAATTTTCATACACATGAAATCGGCTATCAAATTTGACAACTTTCTTCCACTATAATGAATGCATAGCATATACATTTACACTACAACCAATTATGTATTGAATTAAATCAACCATTTTCAAGGAAAATTGCAATCCTCTATGAAATAATTACACTAATTGAATTGAGAGGAGAAGTGTTTCATTTACATGATTTTCAAAATAACATCAATCACATAATGTAGAGACTTACAATGAATAATTCCTTCCAGATATAACTTCTCAATAATATCCTTACTCCTTTTTCCAACTATATGCAATAATATGGAAAAATTTCACTTTACATCACATTGAAAGAAAACAAAATGAAGATTATTCTTTACAACATTTTTTATGATACAATGGGAAGGTTGGTTTCTCTACACACTTGAACTTTCAGCATTGTCAAGGTGAAACCCTAACATCTTCAAGGAATCCATGTTCACAAAACCTACACATACACACAAACTAAGAACCATGGAGGATCATCTCCTAACCTAGGCTTCTACGAAGCCACCCATTGAGTAGGGGAATCAAGATCCAAGTGGGTTACACACATACATCACTTGCCATTGCATGAACTCAACACATAACATAAAACAAATCCCTCCCATGGTTTTCAAATTGATTCACCATTGGAATCATTTCACATTGGGTGAAGGTGGGCTCTTCAAAGAGGTGATGTCATAACCAATACAAACATCATATTACATTTGCATTTTCCTCTCCAGGCCATCATAAAAATCTCCTCCTTCATACACACAAACCCCTTGTGTCTCCTAAACAATAGAGGTATATGGCTTCAATGGAGCCCATACTCCATGTAGGAAAACAACTCATCATTAGATAAATCTTCTCAAATACAATGTTGAGCCAAACTAATCCCTTCACCTAAGGCTTCTCTTCCCTCCCAAGGGTGAGTGAAGCCTTCACACCCATGATCACATACAAAATCTAAAGCAAACAAGAAAATTCAAGAAGAAAAAAACCAAGAGCTTCACAAGAACACAATATACATTTAGAAAATCACAACATAATGCCAAATCCTTCAGTACAAGATTCACCACAACATTTCATGAACCCACAACAATTTCTCCATACTTGCAGATTCTTTATGCAATACTAAAAGAAAAGAAAAATAACATGGTTTGAATCACCGACCTTGGTCCAAGATAAAGACAATGATAGTTGTAGTAGAGCTCCCTTAATCTCCCTCCAAAATCTTGACTATCTCTAAACTTAGAGAGTGGGTGAACAACCAACTAATTTGACCAAGACTCTCTAATAATGCCTTTGAACTAACTATTTTAGGAAAGACACCTAGCCACTTCCTCTTAAAAACTTGTCTCCTCTAAATTTTCTATATTTTATTTTGTGGGAACATGGGGGAAAACACATTTGACAACTCTAATTTCGAATTGATGGAAGAAGGCATAGGTAAAGGGCCCCCCTAGGCTATCTAGGCACTCACATGGTCAAATTTAGGTCTCTAACTTGATATACTATCATATGGGTAACTTATTTTCACCTAAAAACACTCTGGGACCACTTAATGACCCCTCAAAGCTCTAGCCAAGTCTAAATTCGAATTTCCTTTGATTGTGACCCATCCTACCCCTTGTCAAGTGGGTTTACTTACACATTAATAGGGTAATTAGTTTTAGGGTAAATTGCCATCATGATCAAAACCCTAAATGACATGTCAATTACACAAAAAGTTCACAAGTGTCGAGTGACACATAAAAACATATTCCACATCACCCTAATATGCCCCTAATGCTCCTTAATGATTAAACATTTCCACATGCAAGAAAACTCACATTTACAAAGAAACATATTTTTATAATGAGTATTTTGAATCTTCCAAAGATTCAGCTCTTGGTTAAACTGTGTTCACAAAGGTTTGGAACTTGTTTTCCCCAATTATTTCCATGGTTTCCCTTCCTGCATATTAACCTCAAGCATCAGTAGTCCAAGGAGGTCATAAACATATATATCACAAATGCATAAAATTTCAATTTTTTTCAAAATTCTTATTATCAAAATTCAAATTAAATTTCCTTCTCTAATCACTTCAAATAAATCATTCAAGATGTTAGAGTCTCAACTCTGCATATCATAAACCATCATAATAAATCTAATACTATCATGCCATAAAACTACATCCATATGTGTTCACTCATTTCATACACATTATCAGGTTCTTAGTGCATATCATAAATGTAACAAAATGCTAAAATATCAAAATCAATAGGTAAAACCATCCACTATCAATCTAAGTCTCAAGTAAATTTTAAAATATCAAAGTCTCAAATATCAAAATGCAAGTAAAAATATCTATGCTATGATGGGTCAGGGTGAGGCCTCACATCCTCCCCACTAGGCATGAACTTTCTCCTGGAGTTCATAAAAAAGATATGGGTACTGAGTCTTCATCTAAGCTACATCCTCTAATGAAGCTATGACCTCATAATAACAATCCCATTGGACCCTAAGGTAGTCCATCTTTTTGCCTCAAAGTGTGAGGGTCCATCGAGCCAAAATGTGAATGGGCTCCAATGTTATCTATCCATCTAACTACACCTAAAAGGCATCCCAATCTATGATGTGATACTCATCATAAATATAATTCCTTATAAAAATACATGAAATACATCATGAATACGTGATAGGCTAAGTGGCAGGGCTAAATGATAAGTAGCTAGTCCTATTTGCTTCAAAATCTCAAAAGGACCCACAAAGTGAGGTGCTAACTTAGAGCCTTTTCCAAAATGGATTGGGCTCTTATGTGGTTGCACCCTTATAAATACTCTCTCACCAACCATGTACTCTCTATCCACCCTCTTCGCATCTACATATTTCTTCTTTCTATCTTGGGCTTCTCTAAGGAACTATCTAATCAATACCACCTGTTGCTCCATGTCCTTGAATAACTAAGGCCTTATACATATCCTATCTTCAATCCTATCCCAACTTAGGGATGTCTTGTAAGGCTTACCATACAAGGCTTGATAGGGTGGCATGCCTATGGAAGTGTGATGCCAATTGTTATAGGTGAATTCTGCAAGATGGAGGTACTCTTCCCACTTGGACTGGTGTTCCATCACATACATCCATAGCATATCCTCTAGGATCTGGTTAACTTTCTTTGTTTTCCCATCTATCTAAGGATGATAGGCTATGCTAAAGTTGATCTTGGTACCCAGTGATGTTAACAAATCTCTGCAAAATGAGGAGGTAAATAGGGAGTCTCTATCTAATATTATCTTACAAGGAATGCCATGGAATCTAACAATATCTCACAAGAATACATGTGCCACTGTAGGTGCTATGAAGGTGGTGAGAATAGGTGAAAAGTGAGAAACTTTGGTCAAAGTTTCAACCATCACCATGATGGCATCATGACAATGAGAAGACATTGGAAGACCAACAATGAAATCCATAGAGATAGTGTCCCACTTCCACTCGATTATCTCATGTGCTTGTAAGAGACAACCTAGATGTTCATGCTTTGCCTTAACTTTATGACACTCTAGGCATTTGGCTATGATGTTGACAATTTTCATTTTCATTCTAGGCCAATAATATTAATGCCTTAAATTTGCATGAAGCTTCTTGACACTGAGATGTGTTGCATAGGGTCCTCTGTGAGCATTTAAAATGATGAGCTCACATAAGTTACCAAATGATGGTACATAGATACACCATTTATGGCATATTAATCCATCTAGAACCAATGAAAAAATGAAACATCTTCCTTCTAGGGGTCTCTAAGAGTAGACTAACTAACTAAATTTTGTATAGAATTCATCTTTGAGAAGATGGTGCAACATGTGCTCTTTCAAATCTGTCTAAGTAATCATAGAAGATATCGTGTGCCATCTCCTACTCAAGGAATCTACAATGACACTCTCCTTTCCCATAATGTAATGTACATTGAAATCATATTCACATAGGAACTCCATCCATCTCCTCTGTTGGGCATTCAGATTTAGTTGAGTGAAAATATACTACAAACTTTGGTGATCTGAATGAAGCTCAAAGTGATGTCCTAGAAGAAAGTGCTGCCATCTTGTCAAGGCATGAACTACTATTGTAGGCTATAAATCATGGGTGGGATAGTTGATCTCATGATTCTTAAGTTTCCTAGACTCATATGCTATGACACAACCATTTTGCATGAGGATGACTCCAATACCATCTAGTGAAGCATCAATGCATACTATAAAATTTGATGAAGGATCAGGTACTACTAGGATTGGTGTGCTAGCGAGTGCACTCTTGAGTTCTTAAAAAGCCCTCTCACACTTGTCTATCCATTCAAACTTCTTTCCTTTCCTTTGAAGTGAGGTGATGGGATGACTTACTCTAGAGAATCCTACCAAAAACCACCTATAATATCCTACTAATCCCATGAAGCTTCTAACTTTTGAAACATTAGTCAATGCTAGCCAATCCATGATACCCTAGATCTTGGATGGATCCACTATGATTCCATCTCCTGATATCACATGACCTAAATAATGCACTTTCTTCTTGAAGAAGGCACACTCGGATAGACTTCAAAAAAATTGATTTTCCCTTAAGCATTATAGTAGCTACCTCAAGTTTTCTTCGTGTTACTTCTCATCATGTGAATATATCAATATATCATCAAAGAACATAGTTAAAAACTTATCCAAAAATGTATGAAATACCCCATTCATAAGGCTCATGAATATAGCTGGGGCATTTGTAAGACCAAATGGTACCACTGTGAACTCATAGTGGCCATACTTTGTATAGATTGTAGTCTTATGAATATCACTTTCCACAATCCATAATTAATGATATCTTGACTTCAAGTCTATCTTGGAGAATATAACTTGGGTACCTTGCAACTAATCAAATAATTCATCGATTCTAGGGAGTAGGTATTGATTCTTGATTGTTACCTTATTCAATTGTTGATAGTCAATACACAATTTGAGTGATCCATCTTTCTTCTTTACAAAGATCACTGACACACCCCAAGGTGATACACTAGGATGGATATGTCCCTTCTCCAAGAGTTCCTCCAAGTGAATCTTAAGTTCATTGAGTTCATGTGTAGCCATCCTATATGGAGATCTTGAAATGGGCTTAGCTCCTAGCACCAGATCTATGTGGAAATAAACTACCCTAGGTGGGAGCATACCTAGGATCTCTGAGGGAAACACATCCTCTAATTCTTGTAGTATCAGATATTCATTAGAGAAGGTTCCCTCTCATTGTATTTCTCCTTATTATTTATAGATACTACAAACAATTGACATCCCTTTCATAGACATCACTTAAGTTGCATGGCAGAGATCATACGAAGAGACATTGACCTTTACACCCCTAAAATCACCATAGGAGTACCACAATCATAGAAACACTCAACCTTCTTCTATTTGTAGTGCATTTTAGCATTATGTGCACATAGCCAATCCATACCAAGGACTACATCATACGATCCTAAGGGGGTAACTCATAGATCTATGGTTGTACTCTTGTCCCCAATCTAAATCCAACAATTATGAATATAGGAATTAACTATCACCTTATTCCCAAATGCCAATTCAACTTCCCAATTATCAGTCTACCTAGCTACCACTAGCTTGCAACACTACACTATAAAAGGAGATACAAAAGAATTGGTGGCTCTGGAATCAAACAATATAGAAACTTTAATACCCTTGATTATACATGTAGCCTCAATGACTATAGCCTAATGCTCAGCTTGGATTTTAGAAACTACTAAAAATACCCTATGGGATCTACCCATGTCTCCTACTATAGGCTCTAAAGTGGTTCCCCACTGATTACCAGCTACTAGTCCTTATGGGCACTCTCTAGCTATATGACCCATACCACCACAAGCATAACATGGTCCACAAGTCTGAACCTAAATACCCTGTGGCCTAAACTATTACTGACCAGTTGTCTTGTTAGATGTTCTATAACCACCATGAGAGGACTCTTCAGTCCTAGCTAGCTATGCATATGGAGCTTGGGGCCTTTGATTTCATCAGGACCCCTGCAATTTTGATTTCTTGGGTTTAGAGCCCTAATACCCCTGCATTGATTTCTACCTATTATCCTATTGTGACTTTTGTTGTACCTGTGAGGCCTTAGAGGACCCTACTGAATGACCTTGAGTACCCTTCTAGGAGGATTTTTTCTACCCTGAATGTTGGGAGTAATTTTGGTTATGAGACTAGCCTTGGGATTCCTATTTGTTATAGATATCTTCTGCAACTAATGTTTTCTCAAGTGCCTCCTTGAAAGAGCTCAAAAAAGCTAGGCATACTAAGTTCTAAAATGTCAAGTTAAGACCCTTGGTAAATTGGTAGATCCATAGCTTCTCATCCTTCATGTACCCGACATAAGGAAGGAGCTCTAAGAATCTACTCTCATACTGTGCTATAGTAAGGCCCCTCTATTGAAGGTCACGAAACTCCTCAATTCTGAATTTATCTAAAATGCTCTGAAAGATACCTATCTCTAAACCTAGCTACAAATGCCTCCTAGGTAAGTGTGTCTATTCTAAATCCACATATGGTGTCCTCCTATTTCCACCAATTGGAAGCATTTTCTCATAATAAGTGGATAGAAAGTTGGGCCTTTAGATTGCTCCCATATGGCCACAAACCAAAGCACCCCTCAAAGCTTTGTAACCATGCCTCTACCTGCATACCATCCATGGTTCTAATGAAAAAAGGTGACTTGACTCAAATCAAATCCATAATTTGATTCCCTATGTCCCTAGGTGCTCTCACTATTGCTGGTGGCCATATGACTAGTGATGGATCAATCTAATGAACTGAGGCCTCTTCTTGGTCATCTTGTCCCTCTACATCTCTAGGTGGGGGACTCCTCCTTCTTTCCCTATTTTTAGCTCTATGTTCCCCTATTCCTTACTGTATGGGGTATGGAATTATAGGTGGCATCCTCTCTTGCACTACTTTGATAAGATTCTGAATGGCTATAAAGAGTTGATTAAGATTTTGAGACTACTTAGGTGGAGGTTTAGCGATTCCATGTTTTGTCCTCCAGATGCTGCTTGTGCACCTCTAGGGCCTCTAGACCTCCAATGACCATTACGAGTAATGGAATGCATCCTACACACAAGTTTTAGTTATAATAAGTTAGGTGTAATAGGTTAGGCTCTAGTGTTGTAAACTCGCTATGATAATAGAATGCCATGCCCTAAATTTACAAGGCAAAACACAACCAATAAATTTTTATTTTTATTTTTAAAGTGATCTAGTTGTATGATGTATCATTCTTTACTTGTTTGAATCTTCTGTCAAACTGTGAGGTATAACATAGCACCTAGGTAATGTCATAAGAGGTGAGTTAAGTTAATGTTTTCCTCTATATGTCCAATTTGAGTAACATAACCATGAAGCTGAAGTGATTCTAGCATCTACAAATATGACTATGTTTCCAATTGTCCTATGACTTCCCAACTTTTTTTGTGTAATCATTCTTGTTACATTTTATGCTAATACTATCAGGGTATAGTTAATGTAATACTTTCATTTTATCATTCATTAGTTTTTCAATAAAATTATCATTTATCACCTTGGTATTATAAATCAATATTTAATTATATATCCTATGATAGCTTCTAACAACACATTTATCCAAAGTTAATTTTCTAGTTTTCTTTTTTTCATCATCTTATTTTATTTTATAATTTTCTTTACTTATTTATTATTATTTTCTTTTATTTTCTCTATAAATTTAATCATTGATTATTCACTTCATTATTATGTGGAATGATTCCTACTAGTCCTATTACCAAACATTTTCAATATTAATTTAAAAATGCATCTAATTTCCTAACACCTACTAGTATATAATAATATTAACCATCATAACTTTTTAACCTAAGCTAACACATGTCTTACTAACACCACCTAAGACAAATCTAACATCCCAACCATTAATACAATTTTCTTAAGACAAATAACATCCCCTATTTGCACAAAGTCTTCCTCCCTCAAAACTCACTTACCTTGGCATTCTTCTCAAGGTGGGGTGACCAAGTAGAAACATGTCAAGTGGAAATTCTCAAGTAAAATTGACTTAGGGAAGGAATTTTAGAGTTGAAACATTTCCCCAAGTCCTTGTTTACTCCTCCCTAGGCGTGGGTTGTTGGTGAGGGATATGACATAAAAATTTTTTGCATTTCACAAGTGGTAGATGCCTAGGGGAGAGGTGCTGACATATGTCAGATCAAGGTGCCAAATCATTACCTTTTCTAAGTCTATGGTGCTAACAAGATTAAGTAAGCCTAGTGGGGCACATTGGTTCCCTTCTTACTCCATCGAAAACTTTATACTTGCAAGGGAGATGCCTAGGAATATGAGTTTCATAAAGTTTTAATTTTGAAAACAAAGGAAAGCTAATATTCTTCATATGGTTTAGGAAAAGGGTGTGAAATTTATATTTTTCTTTTAATTGGGTTTAATTTTCAAATGAGGGACACACCTTAACTCACATGACTTTACTGGAGGCATAGTATTTTGTGACATCCCAAGGTGAGGAGACATAGTCTAGGTTTAATAACTTTTTGACTTGACATAACCTTATTAAATATATATTTTATGTTGTTTTCTAAGAGGATGACCCAAGGGTCACAAGATTAATGTGGATATTTATATGGATGTTTTCTTACAAGAAATTTAGGGGCTAGGACATTATAGTTATTTGAGTTTAATTTTAGTATATATTATTTTACTAACCCTCCAACTCCAAGATCCTTAGTATATTCTCTTGATTAAAATATTGTTATGTAATCTAGGAGAGGGAATTATTTTCTTTCCCATACATTTTCCAGAGACTTAATGTGTACCTATAGGCTTGTCCCCTTATGGGTATTTAACTATGTATTCATACCCAAGCTCTTTTCCCTCTTATCCTATCATGGTATTTAAGTGAATATATTTGAGGATGTAATGGTGTTACCTAACCTAAGAATTTATTGGGATTTGGAAACCAAATGGGATAATTTTCATACACATGAAATGGGCTATCAAATATGATATCTTTCCTCCATTATAATGAATGCATAGCATATACATTTACACTACAATCAATTATGTATTGAATTAAATCAACCATTTTCAAGGAAAATTGCAATCCTCTATGAAGTAATTATACTAATTGAATTGAGAGGAGAAGTGTTTCATTTACATGATTTTCCAAATTGCATCAATCACATAATGTAGAGACTTACAATGAATATTTCCTTACAATTACAACTTCTCAATAATATCCTTACTCCTTTTTCCAACCATATGCAATAATATGGAAAATTTTCACTTTACATCACATTGAGAAAAAAAAAATGGAGATTATTCCTTACAACACTTTTTGTGATAACATGGGAAGGTTGGTTTCTCTACACACTTGAACTTTCAACATTTTCAAGATGAAAACCTAACATCCTCAAGGAATTCATCTCTAGAAAACCTGCACATACACACAAACTAGGAACCATGGAGGATCACCTCCCAACCTAGGCTTCTATGAAGCCACCCACCAAGCAAGGGAAATAAAATTCAAATGGGTTACACACATATATCACTTGCCATTGCATGAACTCAACACATAACACAAAAAAAATCCCTCCCATGGCTTGCACATTGATTCACCATTGGAATCATTTCACATTGGGTGAAGGTGGGCTCTTCAAAGAGGAGATATCATAACCAATATAAGCATCATATTATAATTGCATTTTCCTCTCAAGGCCATCATAAAAATGTTCCCCTTCATACACACAAACCCCTTGTATCTCCCAAACAATAGAGGTATATGGCTTCAATGGAGCCCATACTCGATGAAAGAAAACAACTCTTCATCATGAGGTAAATCTCCTCAACTTCAATGTTGAGCCCAATTAATCCCTTCACCAAAGGCTTCTCTTACCTCCAAGGGTGAGTGAAGCCTTCACACCCATTATCACATACAACATTTAAAACAAACAAGAAAATTCAAGAAGAAAAAACCAAGAGCTTCACAAGAACACAATACACATTTACAACATCACAACACAATGCCAAATCCTTCAATACAAGATTCACCA
Source organism: Cupressus sempervirens (assembly GCA_028749045.1). NCBI lineage: Eukaryota > Viridiplantae > Streptophyta > Pinopsida > Cupressales > Cupressaceae > Cupressus > Cupressus sempervirens. The sequence goes on along the minus strand of CM053793.1, from coordinate 506,332,334 downwards.
CAACATTGAAAGAACCCACAAAAATCTCTCCATACTTGCATATTCTTTATGCAATACTAAAAGAAAAGGAAAAGAACATGGTTTGAATCACCAACCTTGGTCGAAGCTAAAGGCAATGATAGTTGTAGTAGAGCTCCCTTAATCTTCCTTAAAACCCTTGATTGTCTCTAAACTTAGAGAGTGGGTAAGAAACCCACTAATTTGACCAAGATTCTATAATAAGGCCTTCTCACTAACTATATCAGCAAAGACACCTAGCCACTTCCTCTTACAAAATTGTCTCCTCTAATTTTTTTATATTTGATTTAGTGGAAACATGGGGCAAGACACATATGGAAACTCTAATTTCGAATTTATGAAAGAAGGCATGGGTAGAGGGCCCCCCTAGGCTATCTAGGCACTCACATGGTAAAATTTATGTCCCTAACTTCATATGCTATCATATGGGTAACTTATTTTCACCTAAAAGCACTCTGGGACCACTTAATGACCCTCAAAACCCTATCCAAATCTAAATTAAAATTTATTTTGATTTTGATCCATCCTATCCCTTGTCAAGTGGGTTTAATTACACAATAATAGGGTAATTAGTTTTAGGATAAATTTCCACCATGATCAAAACCCTAAATGACATGTCAATTACACACAAAGTCCACAAGTATAAAGTGACACATAAAAACATATTCCACATCACCCTAATATGCCCCTAATGCTTCTTTGTGATTAAAAATTTCCACATGCAAGAAAAATCACGTTTACAAAGAAAAATACTTTCACAATGAGTCTTTTGAATCTTCCAAAAATTCACCTTGGTTAAATTGTCTTCACAATAATTTGGAACTTGTTTCACCCAAGAATTTCCATGGTTCCTGTACATTAAGCTTGTGCATTAGTAGTCCAAGGAGGTCACAAACATATATATCATCAATGCATAAAATTACAAAAAATTTTGAAATTCATATTAACAAAATTCAAATTAAATTTCCTTCCCTAATCACTTTGAATAAATCATTCAAGATGTTGGAGTCTCAAATCAACATATCATAAACCACCATAATAGATTTAACATCTATCTACATATCATAAATCATTATAATCATTTTAACATTTATCTACATATCATAAATTATCATAACCTAATTAACATTTTGCATCACGTTATAATCTAATACTATCATGCCATAAAATTAGGCTGATGTATCTACAAGACATGTGTCTTCATGGGACTATTATGCATATAGGTTGTAAGCTTTCACTTGATTGCAATAAGAGCTCACCTTGTTGACAATGTGTTTGATCATGTCATACACATTATCAGGTCCTTAGTGCATATCATAAATGTAACACACTGCTGAAATATCAAACTCAATAGGTAAAACCATTCACTGTCCATCTAAGTCTTGAATAAATGTCAAAATATCAAAGTCTCAAATATCAAAATGTAAGTAAAATTATCTATGCTATGATAGGTCTAGGTGAGGCCTCACATAAACTACTATTATCATTTGTTCTTTGAGAGCCAATCTATACCAAGTAATTATGAAGTCTTTCATACCAAGCTTTGGGAGCTTGCTTGAGACCATAAAATGCTTTGTGTAATTTGTAAAGCATGTCTCTTTTGCTAGTATCTACAAAACCTTCTAGTTGTTCAATGTAGACTTGCTCATCAAGAATTTCATTTAAGAATGTAGATTTAACATCCATTTGATATACCTTAAATCCTTTGTGTGCTACATATGCTAGTAAGATTCTAACACCTTCTAATCTTACTATAGGAGAAAAATTCTCACCATAATCAATACCTTCTTCTTGAGAATAACCTTTACATACTAGTCTTGCCTTGTTTCTTGAAAGTTTTCCATCTTCATTTAGCTTATTTTTGAATACCCACTTTGTGCCAATTACCATTTTATCTTTGGGTCTAGGAACAAGGGTCCAAGTTTTGTTGTTTTCTATCTGTTCTATTTCTTCATTCATTGCTTCAATCCAAATTTAAGTTTCTAGATCATCTTAAACTTTATAGGTTTAAATTCAAAAAGTAAACATGTACCTTTTAATTTTCTTCTTGTGATAGTTCCATCAAATTTGTCTCCAATGATCTGATCAAGTGCATGATGCCTTTTGGCATATCTTGCTAACATAGGCTCTTTATGCTTTGAATGAGTTTCATTGTATTCATCATGAACTTTATTATCAAGATCAGGTTCTAATGTTTGTGACTCAGGTCCATTAGACTAAATTTGAACTAGCTTGGTAGCCTCTGACTAGCCTCTAACTAGCCTCTGAGTATGACTCAGTTCCTTCAGACTGAAATTGGGGTTGCATTGTTTGAAACTTGATAACTATTGGAGATTTTGGGGACTCTAAAGATGAAGCCTCCTTTTTTCATAGGCATGTTTTCCCATTTTATAGTTTTAGAGAGAAATTTTGAGGTTTTCCATGTTTTATCCATTGTTAGATCTTTCATGATCTACAACCATTGCTTTGTCACTTTGTAGAAGTGTTCATTCTTTATTATATATGAAAAAGTGACGTTGTGCAACATATCTAGGGTGGGTCTTACTTCTTGTGGCTATTGAAGGTGTTGGACAAGAGTCTAACTAGTGAGTTTTGATTTGCTCTTTGCTTCATGGGCTAGTGTTCCTCATTATTTTCATCTACCTTTAGATCTAGATCATCTAAGGGTTGTCATTTTCTCACTTTCTTAAGATGCAAGGTGGTTATTTCATGTGACAAAGTGATAGTTTGATATGTATACATGGTGAGCCTAGTTAAAATAGTAATAATGCCAATTAAAGTCACAATTAAGTTACAATTTCATGCAGTTAGTGATCACAATTAAGGAAAAAGTGGTCAGAGGAGTATTCTAATCTTATGATGAAGCCATGTCATAAGATTGCAAGTACAAATGAGGAAACTGCCAAGGTCACAACAAGGCCAAGATAATTGTTGTCACAATAACATGAGGATTATAAGACCCATTGTCAATGTTATGCCAAACCATGATTGTAGGATCACAGGGTTAGTTAGCTACTTTGTAATATTGTGAGAATGAAGGAATGATCTTGCAACTCTTGGATATGAAGTTGTCATAAGATGAGATGTCTTAGTGATGTCGAAGGATCACAAGAAAAGTAAAAGGAAGGCTAAATGCTATGATGAAAGGATGATCATAAGATTGTAAGGGTTAGGTTAATAAGAAAGAGGTGATATGAGGGTTTTAACACTAGTTGATAATCATAAGATTGTGAGTCCTAGTGTTGACCATAATATAAGAACTTTGCCCATCTGAGATGGAATGTAAAGGGCCTTCCACAAATTAGGTTATGAGAAAAGTATAAATGGATGTTGGAAATGGTTGACCCATGCTTCTCTCTCACTTGGTGGGTAAAAGCACAAACCTATGACACCCTTTTACAAAGGAAAAGGCTAACAAAAGTATAACTATTCACCTTCAATGACATATAACTAGTATTATTATTTAGAATTTGAAAAGGAAGTCAAAATAATAAAATGTGTAGAAATGTATGAAGTTTAGGATTATAATTTTTAATAATTATTTGGAATAAGAAATGATACATTTTCCTATTTTTTAAGATAAATTTTTAGTTACTGAAAAATGCTAGAAATTAGGGTTTCGGTTCCTACCACCAAATGACATGGGAATAAACTTATTTCCCTTTGATCCCAGATTATGTTATAGATAACATATGTAGCTAGAACAATCAAAAATAAAAATTGGCTTTAGACCTATATTTTCTCTTTTAGAATTATTCAAATTTCAACTTATTCAAATCAATAGTTTTCATCTCCCACCACATTTTTCAAAATAAATGTATTCCAACCAAAAGAAAAATTATAGATTCTGGAAGAGGACTCTCTCATCTAGAATGTCATATAATTTTAAAATGTTTTTGATATGATTTAATAATTTTTTCTTTCCCAAAATCAACATCTTCTCTAGTGTTAAAATATGTATTTGTAGAATTTTTTTAATTACAATATACTATATCTAATTAAAACACTATGAACTCTATATTAGAATATTCGTGACTTTGAGCTCAACAAAATGGTGTGTATATGTTATTTAAAAAATATAAGAAAAAATAGTAAGAGTTATTGAAATGCCATTTTTCTGAAATAATTTTATTTCTTTAGTAATTGGATGTTAGCTAGTATAAAACATGCATTTAATAGATATTTCCAATTGGAAAAGTGTGAGAGCATATATAACTTAGCTAGAATAAATTTATTAAGATCTTGTGTTTAAACAAAATTGATTTTCAGATAGAAATACTCAAATTTAGTCATTCTGATAGGTCAGCTTGAAAGGTGACACAACTTTGTACTTTTACCCTGGCATGCTGATATAGAAGAACACAATTGTTTAATAGAAAATCTGATCTAGTTGATCAATTACTAGTTGTTTCAACTACCTCCCATGCCTATTAAATGAATAGGAGCACTCACTCATTGCCTTGTTATCCATCTACCTAGCTATGGATTTAAAGGCCATTCCTATCTTCTCAGGGTTGTTCCTTTAGCAAAATATTTGATTTCATGCGTCTAGATTTGTTCCAAGATCTGATCTTCTAGATTTATAGTGATTGTTCTCTACAAGACTTAATGGTAGTAGTTTTGGAGTAACTTCAATCAAAATATTTTAGTTATGCCTTAACTATAAAAGAAAACTTGTAATTCTTTCTTGAGGTCATCTCTTCTCTATTTTCCTTGGCATTGCTCTGGCATGCACATTGTAAATTCCCTTTGCCTCTAAATTTCATGACATTTGGCCTTATCCCTTTTTGTCATTGATGTATTATGTAAGACTCATTTTCCCTTCATTAATGTATTGTGGTTATCTATAATTTGCATGACTGTATTTCTTTTAGCCTATGAATGATATATAGTGAAATCTATTCTTCCTTGTGTCATTCATTTGGTTATTTGATCTGCACATGATTGTTTGATAAACAAGGCTAAATCTATATATTTTGATGTTATGATAGTTAACTCTACATTTATATGTAGAGATTGGTTTGAACACTTTATTTTGGTGTGTCACCTCCTTAGGATAGATTAAGTTAAGGTTTTATGTTTTCATTCTCCCTTTTCCTCTCTGAGAGTAGTTAAGTGCACCCTTATAGAAAAGGAAGCCAACCTCCTCTAGAGACTCAACCTCATAGTTCAAGTTGTAGGATTTGAGAAAATAATCCAATTGAATCCACAAAGCCTTTGAATCCCTGCATGCAAAAACCTGTCACAGAAGAAAAAGACGAGAAGAGGCAAGGGTTTGCTAAAAAATGGAGATAGAAGAAAAGTTGCTCTCAAATGAAAAATGCATAAGAGATTAATGAAAAAAGTACAATGCTCAACCTTATAAAGGTGAGATAGAAACCTTAAACTAAAAAACTAGGTTGCACATTATTAATTAATAATTAATTAATAATGCACCTAAATGAAGCTTAAGTAACTAGAGTAATAGAAACTCATATAATTAAATCAATATGATTTAATTAATAAGTATAAATTAAAAAATACTCTAATACCCCCCCTTAAGCTGAAAGAAAGGAGTAAGCTTACCTAGCAAAGAAAAGCTATGAAAGCAAAAAACAAGTGGGTCCCGACAACAAGGCCTAATCAGGTACCCAGTACAAGGAAATCTCTATAAACTGGAGTAAAGGAGAAAACCCAGTGGGAAAAACCCCTCTCCAAAAAGAGATAAAATAACTTCAAGAGACTCTCTCAAAGCCATAAGTACAATGCATGACTTTACCCCCCCCCCCCCCCCCCCCCCCCCCGTGAGAGAGGGTCAAGGCTCCAAAGCCCCCCCAGAATGAAAGAACCGCTGGATGAATGAACAAACCACTGTGACTCCAGTGCAGAGGAGTGAAAGGTAGTGGACACTGTAGAGGGAACCTCAAAAGATGAGGTGTCACTGGAAGGCCGAGCTGATGCTCAAAGGAGTAGACATGAGGATCCTGAAAGGGAATCCCCAATGTAAGTGGTATGACAGGTGTGCTGATACTGTCATCAAAGAGGAGATGAATGTCCTCTGTAGAATTTTTAACAACTGCACCTGGTGGCTTGATGAATGGAGCTGGAGGATCAAGCAGTGCTAAAGAAGAACTCTGCTAAATAGAAAAGAGCTCAAGAGGAGGTGGCAAGGTAGTTACAACAGCAGTCTCAGGAACCACACAGAGGTTCAAGAAACCTGACTGTACCACATGATGCTCTCTCAAAGGAGGAGAGTCGTGCTCTGGCAAAGGTGGACCAAAGTGTGAAAAGGAGTAGAGACGGGTGGAAAGATCAACTATCCCTATAGCAACAATACCTCCTGTCATACTATCCCGGATGAAAACTGAATCTGGAGTGAACTCAACTGTCTTCCCAGACCCACTGTGAGAAATCTGATAAATCGAGAGAAGGTTTGCAGACATAGATGGAACATACAACACATCATTGAATGTGCCATCCTGAATGCATACAGTGCCTTTCCCGTAGACTATCATAATAGTGTTATTCCCAATGATAATATGGGGAATAGGAGAAGCCTCAAAAGAAGAGAAGATCTCTCGAGAAGATGCCATATGGTGAGAAGCACCTGAATCCAGTATCCAAGGAACCTGTGAAGGGAATGTGAAAGAAGCCCGTAATGCATGACCCTTTCCAAGATCCTGTTCAACTGTAAGATTGATAGAAGAAGACTGATAAGTAGACCCCTGTGAGCTAGAAGAGGATGGAGAGGAAAGATTGCTCTTCTAAAGAAGAGCTTGCAAATCTGCTATCTGTTTCTCATAACCATCAAACTTCTTCTGATAACAAAGTGACTCATCATGTGTTCCCTTCTGACAATAGGAACATGTAGGTCTCTCAGTCTTCTATTTCTCCTTCTTAGAAGAAGATGGTGGGCTAGTAGAGTGCTGAGAAGAGGAATTTGATAACTGCTTTGGCTTCTATGTGCTTTGAGGTGGCTTGGCAATCAATGCATGTGACTGTGAACTTGTAAGAGAATCCATACTAGTGAGCTTTGATTGCTCACGATTCAACCGGTCACAAAAAATCTCAAAAGAGGGCATAACATGTCATGCACCTAGAGCATCCATAGTGGAGTAGAAGGTAGAAGTGAAAATTTGATAAGGTCCTCGAAGCTTGGACAGTATCAGAAAGATACACTCATTATCAGATTTTGTCTTTCCTGCAACCTGTAACATAGATCGAAGAGACTTGAATTTCATCAAGAAATCCTCAATGGTGGTGAATGATTCAGGAATCAAGGAGGTAAACTTCGCATCTATCTGTAGAATCCTGAATTGATTCATTATGCCAAATAAGGTTGAAAACTTGTCCCACATAGCCCTGGGTGTATTCAAACCATCCAGGTGAAACAGTAACCCCTCTGAAATATTCATTACAATGAGGCCCATTGCCTCATCCATTTTATTGCACTGCATAAGAAGCTCATAAGGCCTCTGTAGAACTGGCTGAGCCGCATCGAGACATGACCATAACCCCTTTGCCATAAGAAATCTAGTCATCAATCCTTTCCAAGTATGGTAGTTCTGTGGTGTAAGGCAGGCGACATAGGAGTCTGCCATTGAGAGAAGAAGACGGAAGTAGAAGGGTCTTATTCTGAATTAAAGTAAAGAAAAGAAAGTGCCCCCCCCCCCACAATATATAATGATATCCTTCAAATACAAAAGAAAAAAACTATAGAAAGTATAAAAATTGAGAAAAGAACCTGGATTTTGAATGAAGAGAAGAGGGAAATAGAAGTCTCTACTTCAATGCTAAAATTGGAAGCTCAAATGAACTCAAAATGAAATGAAACTAGTACCATTGTCTCCATCTCTGAACTAGCTTTTTGGCGCTTCTTTCGGATCGGAAAAAGACCTTCGTATGCCCAAGTTAAGGCCAAAAAACCAACTACAGGTCCAAGAAGGGAGCTCTCTGGAAAAATACAGGCATGCGAAAAAACTTGACGGCTGTATGTCCATCAACAGCCAGTCACCGGGAAAAAATCAGGCTACCAGATTGATGATATCATCGGTCGGTCAGATGATGTCACGCCGATACGCTGCAAGTGGTGGCGCCGCTGGAGGAGGTGGTGCCCGGGTGGTACACGCCGGTGGCGCTGCCTGCAGTGGTGGCGGTGGGGCGGAGGCTGCACCGCGGGTGGTCCGCCGGCTGCGGCTGAGCTCCGGCCGGGCGCGGGCGGCGCTCCGGTGGTTGCGGGGTGGAGCGGCCAGAAAGAAAAAAATTTTAAATTTTTTTTTAAAAAAAATGCCTCGATCTGCGTGAAGGAGGCCGTACGGCCCTGCTGGGCTAAAAATTTTTGCCTCCCAGAGCAACATTGTCCAAATCGGACAAATTTTATATGGAAATAGGGGTTTTGATGCCTTTTGAATCCATCCGTGACATCTGTTTGGCCTCAACCTGCTCCAAAAAATAGTGACCCCCCTATTTTCTCAAAAAATACTCAAAAAATTGCAGATCTGTTCTGCCAAACCCTCGTTCTCCTTTTTCTCCAAATCATGAACAAGCTACAATAGATATGGCTCTGATACCATGTAGGATTTGAGCAAATAAGCCAATCAAATCCACAAAGCCTTCGAATCCATGCATGCAAAAACCTGTCACAGAAGAAAAAGACGAGAAGAGGCAAGGGTTTGCTAAAAAATGGAGATAGAAGAAAAGTTGCTCTCAAATGAAAAATGCATAAGAGATTAATGAAAAAAGTACAATGCTCAACCTTATGAAGGTGAGATAGAAACCCTAAACTAAAAAACTAGGTTGCACATTATTAATTAATAATTAATTAATAATGCACCTAAATGAAGCTTAAGTAACTAGAGTAATAGAAACTTATATAATTAAATCAATATGATTTAATTAATAAGTATAAATTAAAAAATACTCTAATACAAGTCCCATAGCTTGGAGGTTTTTTTCATGTTACACAGGGCTTCCTAAGATGCATTCCCTTAGGCTAGGGTGTAAGCTTTTGTGTCAATAATAATTTTCTAGAAGATTCCCTAATTACAAAGCCTCTGACTTTTAAAGACTTAACTTGCATAATTTATATCACTTGTGAAAATGAACAAAAGTGATTTGTCTTTCTAAAAGAATGATAAATTCATACATCTCGTAAACTTGAAAGAATTAGAGAGAAAGGATAGTGTACATTTCCTTATAGCTATGTTACTCCTTGGCTTATCATTTCTCATGTCAAAAACATGTAAATCCAAATTGGTATACATGTATCTTTCTACCATGATACCTATGGTGTCACTCCATGAAAGGCTCTTAAAGAAACTAAGAATTTTAACAACATTTCCTATAGAAGGACCCTATAGGAATGAGAAAAATATATATTGAACATCATTAGAAAGCTCAACAATTTGACAAAGAAACACAATATAAACTAGTGGCTATCTAGAATACCTATACATTCTTCAACCTACAGAAAATACTGTCCAATTGCTTATCGAGAAATGACCAAGCTAAATCAGCGATAAGGTCAAAAACATTTTCTTTTACTTGCTTCATAGAAAATTTCACTTATAAGTGAGAGTAAACGATGAAATTAAAATAAAATAAAAAGAAATAATACTTTTAATACCACTTCAATTTGATTTGGCATTCTAGTAGCAACTCAAATTGTATCTAAGTACTCTTCTGATAGATGATGTTCAAACAAGAGAAGCCTTATAATATTTTGGATCTAATAACCACCACAATAAGAAATCAATCCTTCCAATAGAAAATAATGATAGAATCCACACAAATAAATATGGATGAAAATATAATAATGTCTACTACTTGGTCTACATATTGCTTGTGGTGTATATTGGCTCGTAAGATGAGGCAAAGAATATTCTTTCTTTTCAACCATTCTATAACTCTAGAAATTGACTTTCCATTGTCCCTAAATTCAATGTAGTAAATATATAAGTTGCAAAAAAAGCATTAAATAAATGTTTACAAACATGGTTGGCCACATTAACTAACTCACCAAACACATTATGATAGAAATGCATCTTTATATTCCCAAATGCAATGGTAACCTAACTTATTCAAATTAGTTTTCATGCACTGCAGTTGATCTTATTTGAAAATAGTAACCCAACTTATTTTATGTAACTCTTAAGAGAGTTATTAACTAAAATGATACCAAATGTGTTCTCAAACATCGAACAAATGGAGTAGAGCAATGTATGCTTTATTTGATAAAGAAAAAAAAACATAAATCATTTTGCGGCTAGAAATTACTATTTAATAAATTATCACATTCAAAATCTTTAATTTGTGGCACTAAATATTTTGTGGGAGAAGTAGAGTGGTACTCTCAAGGTATCAATTATGGATAGAATTAATGTTGGGTAGAGGGTGGCAAGTTGATTTTAAGGCCTTGTATGATAGCAAATAAAATACTTATGTTATTAACAAGAATGGGAAAGAATTTGTTATGACTTCACTACAAGATGATAAGATGGTGTGGACAAGGTCAAGGACATGGTTGATGAGAAGAAGAGAGTTCCTAAGGTCCAAGGAATATGAAGACAATGAGAAAGTATAGACTTGTTTGAGGAGGAGTTGTGGGGCTTTGGAGAAAGTAACCATCAAGAATGTTAATTCAAAGGTATATGGTCCATCTAAAGGACAAGAGAGAAGGAGGCATTTGATAGGTTGCAAGGGGAAGAGTGAATCTAGTGATAGAGAGGATCAAGGATGTGGGACAATGGTAAAGAATGAAGTTACTGATGAAGAAAGAATGATACTAGTTGGTACCATTTTATGTCCCTTGAAGATTGGGATTTTTTTCCACAAGGACAAGGAAGGCTAAGAATAATGTAGACACAAAGGGAATGGAGAAAGGCCAAAAAAGATGGCACAATGATGATGAGAGTTTTTTGATAGGGGTAGGGGTATCTAGGCTTGAGGAATCTGAAGATGAGGACAACATAATAATGAAGAGTCATGTGAAGACTATTCCAAGCATGTGTATTGGGATAACCTATACTAGTATGAAGGCATTGCTTTGGTTTTTGTTACTAAGTATGATTGTGTTATAGGTGTATCCTCATGTGGTATAGATTTGTATCATGGTGGACTTTACAAGGTTGTGTCAAAGTCACATAGTGGTAGTGCTATGTTACTTCTTTTTCTTTATAATGATTTGGTCATTAGATCCAAAGCACAAGAGGGGAAAACAAAGGTTTAGAAGAAAGGTACAGGGTAAACACTTCCAAAAGGTATCTAAGAAAATACATAATTAGTGTAGATAGAAAGATGCAAGCATGGATAAGCATGGAAAAGAAGAAGGTACACTCACAAGGTCTTCAAGAAGAAAAGCAAGCCTGAAGCATCACGAGGAAAAGTACAAATGTTCTTGATCACTTGGAAACTTTTGTATTGTTTAGTATGGTGAACCTCAAAATGTGTTGGTTGCAATTGCAAAGTTCAACTAAATATGTTTTGAATCAAATAGCTCAAAATAGAGTAATTGAAAATGCTTCTACCAAGGCATATGCTAAAGTGTGTAATACCTATATTAACATGCATAATAGTTTCACTATATTTCTAAAGTAATCATCTCTATAGTGATTAAAGACAAACTCATATGTGCTTACCTATAATGTTAATACAAGGAGTAATTAGTAATGTACCCAATATGATGCCTATACCCACCTTTCTAAGATAATATCTATCTTCTATTATAATACTATAACCAACCTCAAAAAAGGATAAGTTTTAAGTATTCATTTATGACTAGAAATATAAATAGGAACAAATTCAACCCTACATCATTAATCCAAGAAATAGATAGAAGAAACCCATTTGTTAATAGAACTAAAGTTTGACCCACACAAACACTTCCAAATAGAATTGAAAGAATTTCATGAGCTCAATCAAGTAGTTAGGAGATATCTAACCATTTAAATGACAAAAGCTACTCAATGCAACTTGATTTCCATTATAGAAAGTTATTGGTTGACCATTGTTGAAGGTGCTAAAAATGTAAAACAACTAAGCCAATTGAAACTTGTTCTAGTGTCCTAATGAAAATAGGTGATGGAATTTAGATATGTCAAAATAAAGTAAATCGTGCATCAAATCAAGAAAAATAAAATCAATTCAAAGCTACTTTTGGTGAACCTTTGGTAGCATGCATTCATAAAAGTAAATTAACTATGTTATAAAACAAGTGACATTGATAATTCTTAATATATAGGTAAGACTGACTCAAACAAAGGTCAGCCTAAAACTTGAATATACATACATTACATATCACCTTAGGCTAGAGAGAATTGCTTTGTAACTTCTTTGTTGACCATTAGATGGCATGAAATTCATTAGAACTAGAACTCAATTAACATGTGTCTTGAATAAACTATTACTACAAGTTACCACAATGAAGATTGGTCTAACTAGAAATTTACTATTACAATGTTTAAGTGGCTTGGCAAATCAACATTAGAAACCTAGTCAACTAAAATAACCAATACCATGCAAGTAAGGGATGCAATGGTTAAAGGAAATAAAATTCACTATATAATGTTTGCATCTTATATTAGCTGAATTTTGGTATCTTCTATAAAGTGAGTGAAATTTTAAGTTCTTTGTGGTTTCCTATTGCATTATGGTATTAGTTGTGTTCACGCTTTCTTACAATTGTTTAGTTAGATTCATGCACATTGAATCTAAGAAATTAGACTAATCCTTGTCTACTTCTGTGCTATCAAATTCTTATAATTATAGAAGAGAGGATAGGAATTTATAGAATGAATTAACTGATGTTCCTAAGGCTACTACAAGTATGGATCTTGGTTACCCCTCTAGTCCTATTGTTGATGGCCAAATTGTTGTGTTATGCAAGACAACTATTTAATGATAGTTATATCTATCTATGGTGGCCTCAAGGCACTATCTAATGATAGTTCATTAATTTTACAAAGTTATATTTATATTGGGGATAGTTAATTTTGTCCCCAAAAATGTTTGGAACAATGTTGATGATAAGAATCTTCCTCAGATACTTAGAATTTGGTCTTGGCACTTTTCATGTTTATTTGTCATTATTCCAAACTTGAACCTAATATGAAGTGTTTGACCTAATAGAAAACAACTAAATAGAAGCTATCAATTAATAATCGCTCAAATAAAATAGAGTTTATTATTAATCAAATAATTGTTTAAAAGATTTAGAATCATTTCAACACTAGATCTAGCTACAAGACCCAAAATGAAGGCATCTAGGGCTGACATTGAAACAACACTTGAATTTTTTTGAATTTCATTTTTCAACATGAACGTGTCTCAATCATAGTTGGATGTTGTTGGTTAACAGTTTTTGCCTCTTGCTAACTTGGCTTTAACTTGACTCTAGATGCCAAAAATGTGGGGAAACAAAAGGATCTCACCAAAAAATGGGTCAATGTATGTCTTATATCACTTGTTTCTGTATTATAAGGTACAACTCCCTTACATGCAATATATGTAATGAATTGTTTTTTTTATATATCATTGGGATGGGGATATGCTCTTAACTTGAGAGTAGAAGAGGATAAACAAGGACATTCATAACTAAAAATGCCCTGGGCAAAAATAGATTTGGGCAACCTATAATACCTACTGGAATGGATATCACAAGCTACCTTAAAGCCCCCTTAATACTCCTCCTAATATAATCTAAACAAAGATTAGTCCTACTAAAATGCAATCTAGTGAGACAACAAAGATGCACATGAAAGATGAAATGGAATCCAACATGACTGATAACCCTCCACTAAAATGGAGTATAGTAAAGTATCATCAACTTCAAATGCATATGTCCTACAATCCCATAAAGACTACTTTACTATGCATGTTTAGCTCAAGTAGAGGAGACAATAAATAGAACATTATAAATTCTAATCCCAAATGGAATTAAGACCACACAAAAATAGTTGTAGATATCAATCAAATCTTCCCTTTCATACAACCTCTTAATTCTCACTTAGTATCTGGAAATACAAAGGGAGAAGTTGTATAAATTGTCGATCCTTTCTATTAACTTGGAAAATTACATATATAGGCCTCCTCTTAGGGTTCTTGGCTAGTTATAGACTCATTAGTTACATTAACAAAGCACTTGATTTGCTCATAAATCTAATAGTCATTATTAAAATTCAATACATCAAAGAAAGAAAGTAGAAGTGGCTAGAAACCCTCAAAATGGTTTATATTATTCTCTAATCTGTTGGCATTGAATTCATATAATTTGAATCTCAACAATCATAGTAGGTCTAAATATCCACCATAGATCTCCTATTAATGATCACTATCAAAACCTAATAATCCTCTTTATTTCTCCTTTATGACTTCCTTTGTGGTTCCCTCTATCATTCATATGATACCTTATTTTAATGTGATGATGCAATTGATTGATTTTTGTTCTTTCAATGTTCTAATTGAAGGTTTCATTTCATCCATGGTGAACATGTAAATACCAATTGTTGCTCCTTCACATCCTTCACCCTAGGTTATGATTAACCCATAGCGACCATGTGATAACCTAAGATTCTAACTGCTATGTACCCTTCATAGTTTTGTAGCCTAAAAAGCTTTAACTATTTGATTACCTATGATAATGTGATTTTTTTTTTAAAGGTTTAATCATTAACACTTTCACTAGGTCACAACTTAAAATATCTTGAATAGCTAGTGACCTTGTGAAAACTATTCACTATAATCGTTGCCATATCTTACACTATCACAATCATTAACTTCAAGTTACCCTTAACTACCAATGGCCATGAGATTTTCAATTTTAACTGTTTTGTGACCTTGACTCATGATTAACCTAAATTGCCTATGACAATGCTATTATTGTGATATTACTATCAGGATTTAACTATGTGATTTTGACTCAAACTCATTGACCCATGTTTCATGAGTAGTGATTCAACATGAATCCATCTCTCATGAAAATAAATGGAACACTTAGCACTCATTGGATCTAGGTGATGCTGACAAGGGTGAAGCATTGAGACTTCCTGGGAGGTCACCCATCCCAGTACTAAAAATGGGGTTGCAAGCTTTGGGTTTAACCATGGAGGAAACTTCGTAGTTAAGCACGCTCAGGTTGGAGTAGCACTGGGATGGGTGACCTCCCAGGAAGTCTTGGTCCTTCACCCTTGTGAGCATCACCTAGATCCAATGAGTGCTAAGTGTTCCATTTATTCTCATGAGAGATGGATTCATGTTGAATCACTACTCATGAAACATGGTTCAATGAATTTGACTCAAAATCACACAGTTAAATCCTAATAGTAATATCACAATTTGACTTACTATGGAAATGATCTCCAACTTATCAATTGATGAGCTTAAGGGGCTATCTAATGAATGGTTCATAAGGCACAACACTTGGTGAAGGTTTTTCAAATGGGGTTGCAAGATTTGGGTTTAACCATGGAGGGAACTCCATAGTTAAGTGCGCTTAGGCTGGAGTAGTACTGGGATGGGTGACCTCCCAAGATGTCCCAGTGCTTCACTGTTGTGAACATCACCTAGATCCAATGAGTTCTAAGTGTTCCATTTATTCTCATGAGATATGGATTCATGTTGAATCACTACTCATGAAACATGGGTCAGTGAGTTTGACTCAAAATCACACAGTTAAATCCTGATAGTAATATCACAATTTGACTTACTATGGAAATTATCTCCTACTTATCAATTGATGAGCTTAAGGGGCTTTCTAATGAATTCATAAGGCACAACACTTGGTGAAGGTTTTTCAAATGGGGTTGCAAGCTTTGGGTTTAACCATGGAGGAAACTTCATAGTTAAGTGCACTCAGGCTAGAGTAGTACTGGGATGGGTGACCTCCCAGGAAGTCCCAGTGCTTCACCCTTGTGAGCATCACCTAGATCCAATGAGTGTTAAGTGTTCCATTTATTCTCATGAGAGATGGATTCATCTTAAATCACTATGGAAATTATCTCCTACTTATCAATTCTATTAGTATTTAAAGTTGATTGTTATCATTTTCATTGGGTCACAACTTAAAATCTTAACTCATCATTGAACCTACGACCATGCGATCAATGGATTTTGCATTTTTTCCATGTCAACTTTGGATTACCTTTAATCGCTAGCAAACATGTGATGATCATTGATCTTTATGATTTTATGGCTAAGATTAGAGGAATTTAACTCTTTGTTTTTCTCTATAGTGCGAGTTCACCTATTCAATGTGTCATGTCATTCTCTTTGTTGCATCTTTGCAACTTGACTTTATTTTGACTAGAATTGAGTAATGATAATGTGGTCATTAGTTTTAACTATTATTTTATGTTATTCACACCATAACATCTTAAAATTCCTCAAGCTATAAATAAGCCATGATCAAGTGATGACCATTAGATTGACTATCTCACACCTTCACTGCAGTCTAAGAGGTAACATTTCTTTCATCTATGATGTTGCGATCACCTTACACTTGACTATCTAGATCACCCTTCATAGCTTTGCAACATTAAAATTAAGTTCCCATAAACTATGAGACATTGTAATGACTATTTCAATTGATAGTTTCTTCATTTCACAACTTCATAGCTAAGGTCTTCAACTTTGATTGAAACCCTATGATCTTGTCAAAACTACTTAAATCTTTGACTATTTCTTTTTGTAAGAATTTTCCTTAGGGAAAAATTCACCCAAGATCAAAGAACTCAACCACAAGTACAATAGTAGACCAGAGTATGATCTGAATATCAATATTTATTTCATTCAATATGGAAGTACACTAGGAGTGCCTATATATAGGCCTCTAGAAAGCTTCTAGAATGCATAGGAATTAGCAACATGATAAGTCATACAACTAGGCACATGTCCACTAGATGTTGGTTATCCTCCATTAAGCACAGAAGTAAGTGCAATGATGAGAGGATAAGCCTACAAAGGTGTAGCATGCAAAATAATGTTGTAGACACCATGTGCTAAATTAGGAGTGTCAATAACTATGTTGTCTACATGAAAACTCATAGAAGTACACAAACTCCTAAGTGTCTCACCTAAGAAATAATAAAATAATGTATAATAATAAAATAATGCATTAACCTAAGTAAACTTAAGTAAAGTGTAAATAGTAAATACATATTTACACCAACACCCCCCCTTAAGTGAAACTTAGGGGAATGCACTTAAGCTTATGAAAGTTTGGATGAAAGGCATGATGGGTCCCAACTAATAGGCCATGTTAGGTACCCATGTAAATAATGAAATGGAATCTCTTATAAAATGGAGAAAGAGGGAAACCCTCATGGGAAAAACCCTCCCCAAAAAAGAGAGATGAAAAGACAAGATGCATGGATGGATGGAGTAATCAAGACCACCCCATTATGACATACATCAAGTATATACAATAGTGAAGAATGAGAAGAACAAAACCTCATAAGAGGAAAAAGTCCCCCCTAAAGGAAGAGGAAGAGAGACAAGGTAGTCCCCACCACCCCAAAAATGAAGAATGCCAGTCAGTGAAAGCTGCTCCAAGGTTGAAGTTGGTTCATGAATGTTGAATAATGTTCCTCACCTTTGGAAGAAACAATGGCAAAGGTACAAGTGAGATTATTCCCCTATATGCAGAAAGAATCCCAATGATGAATGATGCCTCTAAAACTTACTTAATTGTCCAAGTATCAATGGTGATGGTTGCCCCTTCCAAGATTGTGAAAAAGAATGAGCGCAGATCTGACAAGGATGAATATAGAACCTATCCCAAAGAACCCACAGTCTCCTTGAATGATAAAGAGACCTCCTATAACTGTTGTACATAAGGATCCACAATTATATCAACCTATGAAGATCGATCATGAAGAGAATGGACAAGAGGGTTAGAGTGAGCCCTTCCAACAACTAAAGAAGGATCGTCATCATCAAAGAGAAGATGTATATAATCAATGATGTCTCAAAAGTCTACTATGTATAACTCCACCAAAAAAACCTAAAATATCTACTATATAGTTATCCCCTATTGTTGAAGCTGGAAGACAAGGTGTACCTTGCTATGCTAGAACTATCACTATGGCAATATATGCATGTGGAATGTGCTAATGATGTAACCTCTCTCTAAACTAGTCAATAGGATTCCACAAATTTGATTCTATTGAATCACTGTCGCTAGTGTCACTATTAGTTTCCACAGTGTATAAAGTGCAGAGAGGATTAGAGGATAAGCTGGGTGAATTTTCCTTAAAGTGTACATCCCTCTCTACAAAAATCTCACGAGTCTCAAGATCCATAAGTTTGTATGCCTAAACACCATCTTCATATCCAATGAAAGTACAAGGCCTATGTGGTGGTGCCTTGCATCCATTAGAAGATATGTTTGTTGATGTTGAACAACCAAAGATTTTGAAGTGTTTCACAACTAGTTTTCTGCCACATCATGCCTCAAAAGTAGTCTTACCATCTAAGGCACTATGAGGAGACCTATTAAGTATGTGAGTGGCATTGCTTATAGCTTTGACTTCAAGTGTTGGATAAAGAGAATTGGCTTGTATCATGCAACTTTCCATGGACTTAAGAGTTTTTATCCTCAATGCTACAACATCTATCTTGTGCAAACTAAATGTTGGTGGACTTTGAAGATCAATATCCTCAAGTTTTTCTTTAAGTCTTGTGTTCACATATCTACTTTCATTATTCATCCTTAGAGCCTTCATGGCTTTCCTTGAATTCTATTCAACATGACTCTTGAAGGCTTGAAGCTTATCAACCATTTCATTCTTGTGATAAAGAAAGTAGACTCATGTGTAGTGTGAAAAGTCATCAATGAGAGTAAGGATGTAGTGGCCTTGGCTAACTGATGTCATTGCAAAAGGACCTACTAGTACCATGTGAACCAATTGAAGAACAATTGGTGCTCTTCAAGAATTCCCTTTATAAAACTTCTCCTTGAGATGCATATCCACTGAACATGTTGAACATTCACCCTTAGAAAAGTTGATTGTAGGTAGACCTTTGACTATTTTTTTTGAGAAAAGTTTCTGAAGATAGCAAAAGGAAAGATGACCATACTGCTCATGCCATAATTTGTCTTGTGAATATGATTGAGTCAACAAGGCTTGTTAAAGAGACTTAGGCACAAAGTGGGAGAAGGAATTAAGCCTCTTGTCATGATTGACTTTCCCCACTACAACCAATGAATCATCTTTGAGACTGTGTACCATTACTGAATCTAGAAGGAACTCAACTTTGTTGCCATCTCCAAGGTAAGTGATTTAGTAAATTGGGAGGAGATTAGGGCTAAGGTTAGGAACATAGAAAACATATTTGAATCCCCCATTTTCCATCTCCACATGTCATTTCCCTTCAACTTCCATTTTCGTATCATCTCCCATAAAGATGTGTGGTACCTATGACTACTTCAATGAAGAAAAGTCTCCCTTTGAAGAACCCATATGATATGAGGCACTTGAGTCAAGAATCCATTTTGATGAAGAACTTGAACTAGCCATAAGTGCTTGCCCTTTTCCCTTTAAAGTGGTTGGATTTGAATCCTTGGAAGCATTTGGCAATTGAATTTTGTTCTTCTTGAGTAGGTTTTCCAACTCATCGATTCTCTTAGTCTTGCAAATGATGTTCATCATGATTCAGTTTCTTGCAATATGCACAAAAAAGTTCATCCTTCTTTTCATTACTTCTCTTCTTGTTGGAAGAAGAATTTCCTTTCTATAAGGAGGATTGTTGTGTCTCAGATTGTGACTTTTTCTTCCATTACTTTATCTTGTTGTTGTTAGAACTTCTTCATTGTTGACTTGATTGGTTCTCATCACTAGCCACCAATTCTTTGGTTTTTGATGATGTGAGAAGTCTCATATATATCAAGTGGGATTGTTAAAAAATTAACATTCTATAAATGCATCAAATGTAGGATTTTGGAAAGCACTTCCCATGGTCAACCTATGAGTATTATAACTTGAAACAAAGGAAGTATAGTCTGAAGGTAGCCTCTTCAAGATGTGATGAATTAACCAATCATCCTTCATGGGATTACCACAATCTTTAAGTAGTGCTCTAAACTCATTGGCTTTGTTGATATAATCTTGAATTTTGTCAAAGTTTTTAGGATCCAAGAGAAGTAGATCATCCTCAATCTGGTATCCCTTTTCCTCATCCACCTTACCATATAATGATTAAAGTTTTTTCCAAGTAGGTTTGGATTCCTTGAAACTAGATATGTGGAAAAAGAGATCTCTATGTACACAAGTCTTGATAATTCCTAAAGCCTATTGGTCTTTAATTTTCCAATCATTGAGTGTTGTGGCATCAGTGGGTTTTGCAATTGAACCATCAACATAAAGACTTGGACCTTTTTCCATTAATCTACTCCATACAATATCTTTCCATGTAGAATAATTGCATGAAGTTAGAAGTGGACCTTTAGGTGAACCCATGATGTAGAAAATGAAAAGAGCATAGAAAAGAGACACACAATACACCACCCCTCCCCTCCCCCCCCCCACCCCCAACCTTTTCATTCAATCAAAGAACCCCCCAAAAAAGATGGTTTTGGCACTTTATATGTAGTGGGAGTACAATAAGCCACTTTTCAAAATGAACAAAGTGGACTTATAATTTTGCTATATACAACTACCTTTTGAGGCTCAAATCTATCAATAAGCACTGTAGCTTAGATGTACAACAATTTTGAAAAGTAATCAAAGTAATATAATGCAAAAAAGGTCCTAAGTCTAAAAGTGATATTTTTGTCCACACAACCCCATAATCTAATTGCATATCTAGAAGGTAGATGAAAAATAATGCACTTCAAAAAAAAAATGGAATGTAAAAATGTGTCCAAATGAGCCTGTATAGAGCATTTCAAGTTGCAAATTGTAGGATTGGATAGGTATAATCACCAAAAAACATAATTTCTAACAAACCCTTGCACCAAAACTAGATACCTGATTTGGAGTCTAAAAGACTAAATTATGGCCTCCCAAAGTTAGATTGTCAAATCAAAACTACATCTAGAGAGGGGTCTGGGCAAAAAATTGTGAGCTTAAATTTGACGGTCAAATGATCGTCGCAATAGTTGAAAAATGCTATGAAATGATAGTCAGATGGCCATCAATTTTAACACTATGAAATGCTAACATAAGTAAAAAATTAGCCTCGCTTGATGACATGTTGATGATGTCAGCTGATGGCATCAACACTAAACTGTACAAATGGTATGAACAAAAAAGATGTGGTAGAATTTGCTAAGTTGTCAACTATTGATTGGTCTACGTGTTCTTATCATGTGGGTCTGCTAACTGTGTTTGAACTATGTGGCAACTATAGATGTGTTGGTGTTAGCAAATAGTTTGGTGCCCTGTGGCAGCATATTTGGAAATCAAGTGTCTTTGGCTAGTAGAGGTCTAGCACTGTCAGCGGGAATCAATGCGGAGGATCCATGTGGAAGATCTCATTGTCAATGGATTGAGGAGAGAACCAAGTGTTTATCTAGCCACAAAATGGTAGTAGCAAGCTGGAATTCTTCATTGGTCGGTGGTTAGCCAAATTTCTACAAACATTGTCAGAGTTTACACATAGGCATCTAGGAGTTCACAGGTCCATTATCGAAGGGAGATCTTAGCACTGAAAACAATAAAATTAATAGTCGGTGGTTGGAATCATGGTCAACATAAAGAAGACTTTCACATGCCAGAAAATGGAATACTACTAGGAGAAGTACAACATTTTTTTGCACATTGGTGGGTTATGTGAATGCTATGATATTTAAAAGGAAAAGACTACCTTGCTTTAAACAAACATGGGCCACTGATAGATGGTTGTCGTGGGTAGTGTTTCTATTTGATTTCAATTGTGTTGCTAGAAAATGCCACCAACTATGAAAGAATATTTTGTGTAGGGCTCGAGTGTCACTGCTTGGTGCCTGTACAAAAAAAATTTCTCTATAGGCTGCCTAATTGGGCGAAAAATAAATGAAAAATATAGATAATTGTAGAGACAAAATAAATTTTATATCTAAAATTTAAAACTTGCAAATCTAATAAATCATACCTAAAATTACAAATTAGACCTTTGGGTGACACTTTACAAAAAAAAATTGCCTCAAAATTGAATTTAGCCTAGGGTAGGCAAATTTATAGTTGATTTTCACTTAATTGACATTCCAAACATAATGACAAGGTCCATTCTAGCTCTAAATGCTCCAAATGATAGCGATACTCTGGATCTAGGTTGAGGTGTTGAAGCAACAATGATCTTGAATAGCTATGTGAAGAGAAATTCTCCAAGCTTTGATACCATGTAAGAATATTCCTTAGGAAAAAATTCACCCAGGATCAATGAACACAAGCACAAGCACAATAGTAGACCAGAGAATGATCAAAATATTGATATGTATAAAATTCAATATGAAATTACACTAGGAGTGCTTGTATGTAAGGGCCTCTAGAATTCTTCTAGAATGCATAGGTATCAACAACATGGTAAGTCATACAACCAAGCACATGTCCACCAAGTGTGGGTCATCCTCCATTAAGCACAAGAGTAAGTGTGATGATGAGAGGATAAGCCTACAAAGGTGTAGCATACAAAATAATGTTGTAGACACCATGTGCTAAATTAGAGTTTCTTACTTCTATGTTGTCAACATGACAACTAATAAAAGCATGTAAACTCCTAAGTGTCTCACCTAAGAAATAATAAAATAATGCATTAACCTAAGTAAACTTAAGTAAAGTATAAATAGTAAATACATATTTACACCAACACCTTTCATTGCAGCTTTGTCGCTGAAACCCTTAATTCATTTGGTAACCCTATGAAGGTACACATACTTGATTTTTCTCTTTTGTAATACTAACCTTAGGTTATGACTAACTACTTGCAATATTGCCAAAAAAACTTGATTTTCTCTTCATCCAATGACCAAGGATCCATTTTCTAAGAGAAATTTACTTTTCAACTCATGACATGGAGATTTATATGAGTTTTGTGCTGTTGATTTGATTTCAACATTGGTCTTCTCCACCTTTGACTATGCTCTTCTCCATTTCCTCATCTTTCAATTTTCACTCTATATCGAATTCAACTGATCTTTCTTCTAGCTTTTTCTTAGAATCTACATATTATCTTTAACCTCAACCCTCATATTTCTTCATTGCCATTTTTTCTAAATATGTATATGATATTCTTTTTAAATGCATCATGCCTTTCCATGAACACTTGATAAAGTATTAGGTTTTCAAAACAACTTCCCTTTCATTTAGGAAATGCATAGACTTACCCTCCCTTTACTAATCACATAATATGAATGAATGTAGATTTCTTTTGAATGTCCAACTAGGTGCATAGAAAGGGGTAGATGAGAGGAGAAATCATTTAAGGGAAATATAGACTCATACATGATATCGTATTGACTCAACCCTAGTCCTAGAATCTTGAAAAATATAGGGGAATAAAATCATGGCAACAAATGTATATCACAATCAATATGTGGCATGTTGGTTTCAAAACTCCAATCTAGCAATAAATCATTCTTGGCCCTTATGCTATTAACATCATTACTATAGTTGATAATATCATCGCTAATATTGTGTAAGGTTTCTGTGGATGCACTTTCATGAGTGTTCAAGAGTGGATGGCTTAAACATCACATACTAAGCTTTATTCCAATACTAAAAGTGTTAAATAGTCAAAGTTGACCTTTTTTTTTTTTTTTTTCAATTTTAATGTTCTCCTTAGTGCGTGATGTTTAAGGGTGGTCTTTTAAGAGAAGAAAGCATTGGGGTGTTGTATACCCAAAAAATAAAACAATAAGAAGATGTGCAGAATGTAGCCTCTTGAAGTTTGATAATGATTGCAAACCTTGATTAAGGTTGATGTATATTTAATTAGAAAAGAATATTGAGGTACTGAAATAAAAATGAAATGTATCGATTGTTTTGTGAAGTTTGTGAAAGCTATTATAATAGATTACACACTTATCTTAATGTAAACATTAAGTTTAAAAGTGGGAGAAAGCCTACTATTTTAGAGTACTAGCTTAGTTACAAAGATGCAAGAATAGTTCATATTTTAGAAAACATAATAGTAAGGATGAGGAGAGACTTAACATTCCAACCTATTTCTAAATAACATATTTTCCTGAATAGACCCCCTATAAATGTAAAACATCCTAGGGTTTTTTGTCCCTGATTCCCCATACTCATTCCTTCTTCATTATCCAAATAGCAACTATGGAGGTATGAATATGGAAATAATTATATATAGTATATGGACTAGTTGAGTATGAAAAACTTTTGTTTCTATTAAAGCATAAGAGGGATTGAGATTTTTGTTCAGTAAGTTATGGAATCATAATTTAATGTTAAATTGTTTATGAAGTTTGTAATCAGATTTAGATTTGAAATTGATTTGTCACAGTATAGTGAAGTAATAATTTTTTTTTGAGAATTATTAACCATTAGAAGGTTTTGAGGGTTAAATGACTAGGTTAGTCCAAATGGTTGAGTCCTTACTTGAGTAGGACAAGTATTGTGTTGGATTTTGTAAAGGTGCTCAGCATCATGCGAGGATGTGTTGCATCACTTATGTTATTGGAGGTATCAGAAGAATCTAGCACCTATTGAGGGAACTTCCAAATTGAATTTAAGTCTAGATGTAATTCATTTATGCTATTACTATTTATAGTCCTACATTCTAAGTATGTTCCTCTACCTACACAAATATCCTTATATTTGTATTGATATTTATAAATTCATCTTAAACCCTTTTATTTGATACCCAATTCTTCCAACAAGGACTGAGATGATACAAAAAATAATTATTACTTGAATGAGCATGTGAATATGTATTTAGATAGAGACCAAATTTAAATTAAGGCACTAGGGATAAAATTATTGGAAATCATGAAACCAATTTTTAAATACAACCCCACTTTTCTCAATGGTTATTTTATTCTAATAGTTTCTTTAATAGGGGGATATGGATGCTTATGTAAGGGATATAAAAAGGATTGAGTAATATTATTTAGAGAAAATAGTCAAAACTATTACAATGAAAGAACAAAAATACTATATTTGTACTTATTTTATGTGGATCTTGTGTTTGTACCACCTATAAATAAAATGAAACAATCAAATAGAGTAAAACTCATACTGATCTACTCATCAAAATTTAATATAGTTGTTGAAAATTACTATATTTTTACTTTTCAATGTGGATCTTGTATTTCTACCAATTATAAATAAAATGAAGCCCTAATGATAAAAAATGAACAAAGTAAAATCCATACTAATCTACTCATCATTATTATAATTTGATTGCTACCAACAACCACATCTTGCATGTAAAAGTGTTGTTTCAGTGTCAACCCTAGATCCATCTGTAAGATCCAAAATGAGGCAAGTGGTAAAGCTATTGAAGCTGGAAGATTGAGTACCTAATTTTTATCTAGAGATTCATACCTATACCATATAGTATCATTCCATCATTCTATACCTACAATGAGGGAAATTAATTTATTAATGAAGGTATGTTAGTTTGAGCATCACTTGGTCTCGAGAATACTTTAATATTCTCTACTTAACAAGGTCAACCATGTGAAGGTGGAAGTTCACCTAGTCTCATCCCCCACTCCCCCTAGCATCGATATAAATTCCCCATTATCATCTAATTACATACTTCATTCATTCATTCATCTATTTATGAACTATAACATTAGGAAAGAGAGTTTTTTTTCTAAGAAATAGAGTTTTTTGAACTTGTCAAATGCTTGGAGAGGTTTAGGCCCATCTTGAAAGAGCTTAGATATTTTTAAAAATGAGAGACATGCCCCCAAATGTGAGTTTTAGTTGAATATTAAAAAGAAAGCTCAAATTGTGAAAATAATTGATAAGCACTTGTTCATCAAAAAGTAGGTTCTACTTGCTAACTAATTGTCAAAGTTTTGTCAAATAGATTTAGGATATCAAAAATGAGATTGGATGATGTCTAAGCCTCATTCCAATTGAAAACCTAGATATATCTATAAATATCTAGGGGAATACAATTTCTCTACAAAAAGAAATGGTGAATGCTCAGTTAAACGAAGTGATTAGAGAAGAATAAATTATCGATAAAATTAATTTTGGTGTAAAAGATCATCATAGTGATTATGCAAATGAAATGTTTTCTTCTAATTGCAAGAGCTATCAGTGTTCCAATGGATCCAATTTCTTTAAAACAAGAGTTTTATGAATTCAATAAAGAGAAAGAGGAGGCACAACTCTGTAAAAGTCAAGTAGAGGCCATGGAACTTTAGCAAATAATTGCATTTCTAAGCTAGGCTGATGCAATGGAACTTGTAAATGAGAAAGGAAGCAATAATTAGAGAGAGAAGCATAATGGGAGAAATCAAGCACTACCTCCACTACAATCTCTCTTTTGTCCAATAACACAAGAAATAATGGAAGATCGAATTGGACTAATATCTAGGTAGACATTTGAATGCAGTGCAATTGACAATTAGTTTTCATCAGGAAATAGAATATGTCTAATGAAAAAGACACATATTTCAACCTTAGATTTGAATCCTAATATATCTCTTCAAAAATCTATTCATGAATGGAGAGATAGAAATACATTTTTTGTTATATCTGGAATTAGTATGAAGCTTCAGAGTGGTTCTGATGATGAGATCACAATTGCATTATTAGATCTATATAACTTAAGTGAGGAAAAACCTATCCACCAAGACTGGATAAGTGTTGAAGGTCTTGTTCTCATTCTTGCATAGCTATTGAATTCTGACAAGCATTACATTAGAGAACATTTATAACAATGTGAAGCATTACAATAAATAACAATGAAAATAAGGTATTCCCTAAAAAAATATGGATTGGTTTCATCACTTTCTAAATTTCTTAATTCATATCTAAAATAAATCCTTGATTTCACTACAATCTATAAGTTTGATTGTTGTTGATGCAGGAGTATCCAGAGGTATAAGGGCAATCCTGTGTCACCCAAAAAAAAATGTACTTAGACTTAGTTTCTGTTTCATGTCTTTTCATTTTTGGATACCCATTTGGGTCAAATAAAGCTTCCAACTCTCACAGTTCCACTATCAGTGTTTTTGAAAATCCTAAAAAAATAGAAGCATGTAATTGGGCCATCATTTTGGTGACCTAGAAGGTGTGAATTTTCCAGATGAAGTTAATTGTGATTTAGAGAATTCTAGAAAAAGAATCAGGTCAAAAGGCCCCATGGTTTGAAAGTTATTGCAATTTTTTGAGTTTTGGAGACCTCCTAAGAATGCTTCAAAGTCAGGTTAGGGGCATTAAATGACCTCAAAAAGGGCCAAAAAATGGGGGATGAGCATAGCTGGTCCATAAGGCTATAGAACGCTGCAAGAGCTTTTCAAAAATGTAAATGGTTTGTCAATCGGAGCTACGGTTCAAAAGTTATGCCTCCCGAAAGTTTGGTTACTATTTTTGGATTCTTCTAGATTTGCACCGACTTCTAATGCAGCTTTTGCAACCTTCTATTTTGTTGGTGGATGCCTACTAGAACTTTCTAGAATGTACTCCTAGTCCTTAACCCTCTGGGGTCTATTTAAGGAGATTCCTGGCATTGTAAAAGGCAGTTCGGAGTGGAGTTTGAGAGGAGGTAATGAAAGGAGAAATTATCTCCAGATTTATGCTATTGTAAGCCCTTAGGGCATGTTTTGAATTTTATTTTCTCTGTACTATTTGTACTAGCTTATTTTATTAGTTAATACAATTTCCCTTTTCTATTGTGTCCATTCTGTTCTAGGGTTGTGCCCCCATCAGTTGTTGTGTACGAGAAAATAGTAGATGCAAGGAAATATATATTGATTTTTTAAGGTATTGTAGATTTGAGGGAGAGGAACTTGAGAAAATTGAAGGGTTTACAAGTTAATGGTTTGAATTAGAATAAAAAAATGCAATATGCAAAAATACCATAACAATAGACACAACAAATTAACTTGGGAAAACCTTCCTACTTAACAGAAAGACCTAGCCATGCCAAAGATGATACTTTTATTTAGATTTCAAATCACATACCAAATAATTCCTTCCTTAGCATTTCTACTTGCAATCAACCAATAATCCTCACTATGAAAGTCTTAGAGTCTCTTAATAAAAAAACTGCTAACAAAATATGTGGATTGCATCCATAACAACTGATCATCCAATGATCATGAATATACTCTACAATAAACAAAATATATATCTATAATAATTAACCAAAATGTGAATATAATGTCTAGTTTCTCACAAAAAATAAGAAATCAAGAATATCATGAAAAGAGCATGCACTCAAGCACTCAACTCTTGATAACTAATCAAGTAGAAAGATAGCACAAAATAAAAAAATCTAACAATCTTCATAACCAAGCTAGTAAAAGTCCACATTCAATATATCTATGAGCATCTCTTCATTTTTCATCATACCAAACACCTTTCTCTTTCCATGTGCAAGTAATGTTAAGACATCCCAAAAACTAAAAGGGCATCGACGATGACAACAAGACTCATCTACTATACACATAATGAAAAATATAAATGAATCCACATGTTACCTTCCTCCATCACAACGTAGATGAGAATATTACATAGAATGATCATTAAGTAAAACAAGAAAAATTGGAATATTAAATAACAACTACGTGTGACTACTTTAAAACATAGAAGTCTTCAAGATGCAATGAATCATAAGGCCCTATCATCTATGACAGTGCCAAGACAATGCAGACAAGTCACCATGTTGTGCTCCATTTTAGAATAAGGAAGCTAGAATAAGTCACTCTCTCACAACTATGAAACTTCAACATTACCTATTGAGTGTGCTACATGGGAAGGCGAAGAGATACTACATCATGCTAGTCTATAGTTTCTAGATTACCAACAATCCTATTAAGGGAGGGTTGTAGTGTCCCCTCTTGAAAAGATAATTTTTAATAAATAAAGGGACTAAGTTGTATTTTAAATATTAGGCAAAAATATAAAGTCCCAACAAATATTATGTTAGTTATTCATTATAGGGCCACAACTTAAGTTCCTATTTTTTCAAGCATGAGTTTTGGGGCCACTATTTGGTTACCTCATTATCAAGGTAGGTTTAGTTTTTAGCAATTACCATTGGTTGGGTTTCAAAGTTAGAAGAAAGAAAATATCTACTTTCTTGGGTCACTACATTCTTTAAGAAGAAATCACATAGTGAGAAGTATTCATTCTTTACATCTTTGATAATCTATTTTCACTACAAGAAGCCAAACTTCTTTTCCTTTCAAGGTGCAACCCCTTTAACTCCAAGCTTGGAAAAAACCCCAAGCCACTCTTGGATATATAGCATCTATTATAATCTTAGTAAGATGATCATTTAGTTTAGTAACCCCATTTAGAAGGTAGAAGCAATTCAACTAAATACAAGGGTAGGTTGATCTAATTTTTCATCTTCAATGTTGAAGCTTGAATCCTAGTACAAAATGAAGCCTTCAAATAAAACCATAGTTCTTAAATCCTACCTTGGGAATCACATACACAAACTAAAATCAAGCATGGTTTTTTATCACAATGTCTCTTGAGTTTGGAGCTAGTATTTGTAGCATCATATTTTGTATTCATATATTCCTAATCTAAGACATTAGTAAAGGTAGGGTTGTTCCCATTTTCTTAAAGGTCATCTACATCTCTCAAATCATATGTTCATCTCTATTTCTTTTTCAAAAAATCTCATGAGATAAATTATATTTTTGTTTTAGTTTCTATTTGACTCTACAAATTAATTGAAATAAAACAGCAAGGATATTTCAATAGAAATATTATATTTTAAACTCTTTCATAATAGAAAAATTAAAGTTTGAGTAGTAATTACTAGCCTTGATGATGAGTGACATCGTTGATTTCATAACTTGCATAATTTAGTTCATGTTTGTTAAATTAGGTGTCTTAAAGTTTTATGTGATAAGGGCATTTCCAAATTAGGTTTAGGGATGGGTGGGGGTGTGTGGGGGTGGGGGTGGGGGTTCATAGTAAAAAAAAATTGTATCTCTCAGTCATGCTCTCTTGAGAGATGTCATATAGGTTGGCTAAAGGTGAAACATCTATACTTGATTCTATTCTATGGTCTTCATCTTAACTAACCTTATCTATGCTAAAATGATTCAACCTAGACTAAAGATAATAATATTAGTTCATATAATTACTTAAACTATCACACTCTTTAAATAAATGAATTCCATATTTCATTTCACACTTGTTGAAACAAGACTATTAATCTAATTTGTATAAATAAAACTATTTTATGCTTGTAGAAATATAAAGGATACATCTAATGTAAACTCACACATTACATAAATGCATCTAAAATTTCATGAATCAAATCCAATAAATATTTTATCTAATCTTTTGTTGCTATAACTTATTTAAATACTAATTATAAACATGGCAAGGTAGAAATGAAGCAAATACTAAATTTATTTGAAAGCATTTAAATAAAAAATACATTAAGTAATGATACTACAAACTAAACCATGACAACAATACTATACTATTTATTCATAGTACAATGACAAATCAAACTTGAAATTAATTAAAGTAAGTATAGATATTGAGATTTGTTGAACATAAAATGAAATAAATGCTAGAAAGAGATCGCCTTATTTTGGTAGAGTTGACCCTACTCTTCTTCTGGAAGGATCCTTGTACATGAAACTTAGATCTTCTTCCTTGAATTTGAATTAAAATTGGTCCCTAAAGGGAGTAGAACAAAGTTTTGAATTAAAATTGGTCCCTTTAAAATCCATTTATCTTATCAAAAACAAAGTTTTGATTAAGAAATTTCAAGAAAATAAAAATATGGAAATTTGACAATCCATATATTATTAGAGTTGACAATTTAATTATATAGAGAGAGAGAGAATACTTTGCTAAAGGGTGATTGTAAAAGATATGCATTGACAAAATCAAATATGATTCAAGTGTTGTTGGCTAGTTGGTAGCAACTATTGAATTCTATTGTGAGAGAAATTACCAACATGGATATACATGACCAATAATTCTTATGTATTAGTATCTATTTTGAATCTCATGCAAAAATTCATTCCTTTAAAATTTTAAGAACTTCTCATTGCATATTATCATTTTTTATATATTCATGGACTAGTGGTGCACTTGTAACTCTTGCATTGAGCTCCATGTTCCCTTGGGAAACTCTAAACTATGACCTAGTAATTCTTCTAATCATCTTCCCTATCTGTAAACCCAACACAAGATTATTCCACTTCATGATGGAATTCAATAGCGATATGACTCAAGGTAAGCTTACAAATAAAAATGTGAAATGTCTTTGCACTTTTTATCCACTAAGAATAGAGAAGAGAAGATTACTTGGAGTTGGCTCAAACTGTAGCAAAATTGTACTTAGCTAAGATTTATTTGAGAAGTAATGGATATCCAAGGTTCAATTCATAATAAAATAAGGATTAGATACAAAGGCTCCCATTCCAATCCCATTTATCATGGATCCATTTGGTGGCCTACAAAGAGAATTGTTGTTAGTGATCTAATTCATAGCTAGCTATGAATAGTTTTTCTTATTGAAAAAAAGGCAATTTCCTTCTAAATGTTGCAAGACAATCTCTAGAATTGAATTCATTAAATAATGTGAGTTGTCATTAAAATTTGCATGCTCAAAATATTATTAAGGAGAAGGTTCAAGCTTTTGTGATCTGGTCACCCACTACTATGAAAGATGAAAATGGGGAAAGATTTTAAAGATCCACAATGTCTAGAGATAGCAAAAAAAGTACAATATTATTTGACAAATAGTGTTTCAAAATTCTATTTATTAGAGATTAGTTTTGTCATAATAAGTTCATTATATGTTTTCTAGAACTAGTGTAGAATGGCCAGGCATGCTAAATAGAAAATATTTTAATACATGTGGTGGAATGAGTAGGGAATCTATTTTTATTATTATTATGATTTTAAAAATATGATTTTAATATTTCTAATTTTCACTAAATTTATATCCTATTAGTTTTAAATGAAAGTATGATAAAAGAGAATTGTGAGCATGGAAACTAATTTTGGAAATAGATTAATATAAATTCATATATAAAATTAAAAAAATTCATAAATTTATCTCCTATATAAAATAAACAAAATTCATAAATTTATCTCCTATGCTTATGGTGTCTATATGCAAAATGTGTGAGATGTGTTTTCTTCTTGGCATTGTTCCTAAAGATTTATTGCAAAAGGTGTTGTTGCAATTTACTTTTTGGAATGGCGATGGTTTGGTTGGAGGTATATTTAAGCATGATCAACTTCTAGAAATCAACGTACATTTATGCTTTTGATAATACTAAATTGGCTTTTGAGACTATGGATTTTTTCTTTATCTGAGATTCAATCTTGTGAAATAGATATCAATACCATCAATAGTTTGCAACCAACTGAGGGCTTGAGGTGGTTCCATTTTTTCTCTCCTTTTCCATCATGATATTAATCATATTCTATCTCAAGCTGCTTTACCTAGTAACATAATTTCAAAGATATTGTGGAGAATTAGTATAATTCAAACACTATTAACCCTCCTTAGGAGGGAAAAAAATAGGTAGAGAAAAGAAAATAAAAAAGATAAGTGGAAATAACCTTAGCACCTCCATCAAAGAATTGTGCAACAATATTTCTAAAAACACCCAACACATTACCTCCACAATAAAATTGCATACAAGAAAGATAGGGTACAGTATTTAATATAGTGCATTTACAATTTTAATAAATAGGCACACATGTTCATGTACCAAACTTCTAATTCTCCTTACACATCAACATACATTAAATTGAAATTGAAAAACATGCATAAACAACATATAATCCATGAAGAAACATTTTAGGAAAATGTAATCAACCTTGAAGCAACTTGCATCAAAATGGCTCCCGCACAGTAATCAAGCACATACAGTTATCAAATGGAAAATCCAAGCCACTAAAGAGAAACACAAATGGGGCCATAAATTATCTTGCATGCATTGAGACACAATAGATAAGGCCTAGGGTGCACTAACTTGAAATGGCTCCCACATTGCAGACCATTGCCAAACACACTCCGCCAAAAAAAAAATTATGAACACATTTTGTTAGGATTAAACCACACACAAAAATAAAAATTACATGCAAATATAACCAATAATAGAAAATAATAGATCACACAGAAAAGAACACAAGACACCAAGATTTAACATGGTTCATCCAACCCCTAGGCTATGTCCACCAAACAACAAGTGCAATATTATTACAATCTAGTGATTACAACCTAATTACAATCTATAATCCCTTACAACTCAATATCGCTGCAAGAACCAATTTTGCATCACAACTTAATGAAAATACCTAACCCTAAGCCCTTTTATACAAGTAATTTTATGGCACTTTAGGGTTACAACATGTTGACCATAAATTATTCAATATTAGCCATTACTTTAGTGGCGAATCTACAAATGGTGAATCTATGAATAGTACCAAAAAAAAATTCAGGGTGATGCCCCAAGCCCCAAAGAATTTATGAAGTATGTACAATACTTTCCTGATCAATCACCACATACTAAGAATCTCCCACTTGGAGAGTGATCCTATAGTGATGTTGCTACTCCATGAGCCTC
Organism: Cupressus sempervirens; assembly: GCA_028749045.1. Lineage (NCBI taxonomy): Eukaryota > Viridiplantae > Streptophyta > Pinopsida > Cupressales > Cupressaceae > Cupressus > Cupressus sempervirens. Next base: position 506,298,652 of record CM053793.1, on the reverse strand, counting down.
CCACTAGATCAAACCACCCTAGACTCTGTTGTTCTTTTATTCATGTTCAGTCTAGAAGACCAACCAAAGTTGAAGATGAGTTTAGCTTCTCCCTTGTTACTACCTTTGTCAATGTATCTACTAGATTTTCATTTGTATGTATCTCCTCAAGCTTTAACTATCCATCCTCAAAAACTGACTAAATGAAATGGTACTGCAACTATATGTGTTTGGTCTTTGAATGTAGAGCTGAATTCTTTACAAGATGAATGACCCTTTGATTATATATAAACAAATAATTATCCCTCTAAGGGTGTCCCAATTCTTCCAAGAATAATTGAAGCCATATCATCTCCTTGGATACCTTTATAGTAGCTATATACTCTACCTCTATTGTGGGTAAAGCATTAACCTTTTGTAACCTAGAAACATAGCTCACAACTGCTCCACCAACAATAAAGACATAACTTGTAGTACTCCACCTGGTATCAATATCCCCTACCAAATTTAAGTCAACATAGCCTTGTAAATCAGTATTAGAGCCCCCAAAGTGTAAACACTTATTGGATTTTTCTCTCAAATATTTGAGAATCCATTTGACTGCATTCCAATGCTCAATTCCTAGATGACTCATATACTTGCTAACCACTCCCACTACATGTGCAACATCTGGCCTAGTACATACCATAGCATACATAAAGCTTCTTATAGCTAAAGCATAGGATACCTTGGAAATCATATCCTCCTCTTCTTGTGTCTTAGGACACATCTCCATAGTTAACTTCAAATGACCAGGTAAAGGTGTGCTAATAGCTTTAGCATTCTCCATAGAGAAACATTGCAACACATTCTCAACATAATCAACCTAAGATAGCATCAATTTTTTGTTCTTCCTATCTCTACAAATCTTCATACCAAGGATTTGTTTTGTTGCCCCAAATCCTTCATAGCAAATGCATGTGCTAATTGACATTTCAGCCCCTTAATGTGATCCATGTTAGACCCAGCTACAAGCATATAATCAACATATAGACATAAAATAATGTAGCTGTCATCATCCAACCTATTAAAGTAAATATAGTAATATGAATGACACCTATTGTAACCATGCTCATGCATAAAACTATCAAATTTCAGATACCATTTCCAAGGTGCTTGGTTCAATCCATATAAACTTTTGTTCAATTTGCACACTAAGTTCTCCTTACCTTTGACCAAAAATCCTTGTGGCTAAGCCATATATAAATCTCTTCATGCAAATCACCATGAAGGAAGGTTGTTTTAACATCAACCTACTCCAAATGCAAATCTTCAATAGCCACAAGACTTAAAATAGTACAAATAGAAGTCATCTTAATAATAGGAGAAAATATCTCATCAAAACCAAATCCTTTTTTCTATGTAAATCCTTTTACAACTAACCTAGCTTTAAATCTTTTCTTACCTCCTTCCTCTTGTTTTAACCTATAAACCCACTTATTCTGTAAAGCCTTCTTACCTACAAGCAACTTGCACAAATCCTTTTTTCAAAAAAGAGTCTATTTCATCTTTCATTGCAGACTCTCACTAAATCTTAGTATCTACCTACACAACTTCATCATAACTTTTAGGTTCACCAACATCAGTAAGTGAAATAAAATACAAAGAGGGAGAAAATCTTTGTGGAGGTCTAATTTTCCTTGTTGATCATCTAACATTCACCAGTGTGTGTGGTATTTATTGTCGCATTTGTTTCACATCATGATGAATGGTTAGAACATCAAATTTTGGAGTATCATCTAGAACTACATAATCATCTTCTTTCTTCTCATGTTGTTGCAATAGATCTTTGTACAACACATTCTCATTGAATATGAAATCCCTACTTCTTACAATTTTTTGATTTTCAAAATCCCAAAGCCTATAACCAAATTTATTAATTCCATATAAAAAAAATACACATTTCTTTGACTTAGCTTCTAGGTTGGTTCTATTTTCAAAATCTATGTGAGCAAATGCTTCACAACTGAAGGTTTTGAGCAAAGAATAACTCACCTTCTTACTAGTCCATGCCTCCTGCGGAATACCATAGCCCAAAGGAGTAGAGGGACATCAATTAATCAAATATATAATAGTATTGATAGCCTCTACCCACATGTGTAGCAGCAACCCAACATGCAACCTCATGCTCCTTCCACACTCCATTATACTCGGGTTCATACGTTTAGCCACTCCATTTTCCTGTGGAGTCCTTGGAATAGTTTTATATCTATGAATACCATTAGTGGAGCAATAATCTTCAAATTCATAATTGCAATACTCACCACCATTATCAGATGTAAGACATTTTAATTTCTTACCAGTCTCATTTTCAACCAAGCATTTCCATCTCTTAAAAGTTTGAAATACATCAGATTTCTCTCTAAGGAAATAAACCCATACTTTTCTAGTTGTGTCATCAATAAATGTAACATAATAATGAGATCCACCAAGGGAAGATACCTAAGTCGGTCCCCATACATCAGTATACACAAGCTTTAATTTCTTCTTTTTGTTTTCCTTCCCAGTCTTCACAAAACTCAATCTCCTTTGTTTTCCATACACACAACTTTCATAGAAATCCATATTAACACATTTTAGACTTGGTTAAACTTTCTTTGAATGAAGTACTTCATACCTTTCTCACTCATGTGCCCAATTCTATTATGCCACAACGCTGTATCAGAATATATAGTAGCTATTTGTTCTCCCTACTCAATAGCAACAATTGTTCCTAAACATTCATTTTTCTCTAAAACAATTAAAGTAGAAGGAAAAATATGACCTGTACAAAGATATAAGGTGCCTACTTTCACACCTTTTGCTACTACAAGGGAAACTTTTGAAACCTTCCAATTTTTATCATTTGAAGTAACTACACAACCCTCATCATCGAGTTTCCCTGCCAAGATTAAATTCCTACTCAGCCTTGGAACATGTCTTACCTTATGTAGTAGCCAATGATTCCCATTCTAAAACTTAATCTTAACTTTTCCCTTTCCAAAAATTTGACAAGGTTCATTATCCCCCAAATAAACAAGTCCAAAAACCCCTTGGACATAATCAATGAAATAACCTCTATGAGTTGTAGCATGAAATGAAGCACCATAATCTAAAACCCATGAATCATCAAAACTTTCTAAAGATAGGAGCAAAGCATCCTCTTCGGATTTGTTACTTAGCGCATTTTCTTCCTTGTCTCCATCTAATTTATCTCCTTCATTTTTCTTTCAATTTCAACAATCTTTCTTTTTGTGCCCTGGTTTCTCATAGTAACAACAGTCATTCGGTCCTCTTGATTGAGACCTCCTCCCCTTTGACTTTCCTCTTGATTTCCCACAATTTTTAGAGTTACTTCCTCTCTTAGTCATTTTGCCTCTACTTTGTGCATTCAAAGTACTTCCTAATGTAGATCCACCTGAGGTTTTCCTACGAGATTTATCACTCAAAATAATACTGATCACATCATCATATTATAGGGTACTAGATCTAGGAATAGAATTACTCATAGCTATTACCAAGTCATTCTAGCTTTCAGGAAAAGAACACAAAATCAAGAGAGTTCTTATTTCTTCATCAAAATTGATACCCATAGAAGATAACTAACTAGTAATAGTATTAAACTCATTTAAATGATCTATAATAGATCCACCTTCTTCCATTTTTATTTTATATTAAACACTTCATGAGAAATACCTTGTTTGAAGTGGAGGGCTTTTCATATAATTTTGCTAGGGTTTGCATCAATTATTTTGTCATCTTCACTTTTGTAATATTAAATGCCACTGATGGTGCCAAGCATAACTGAATGCTTTCAAGTGCCTTTCTATCTAAAAGATCCCATTCATCATTTGATATTGATCCCTAATTCTTGGCTTTTCCTTCTAATGGCTTCCATAAATCCTTATGATAAAGGTAGTCTTCCATTTGCATCTTCCATAACTAGAAGTTATGCCTATTAAACCTATCAACCCTTAGCTTATCCTCATCTGCCATTGCTCCCACTTGACCATGAGATTCCCACTCAATCATGAGACTTTTCTGTGGAGGATAACTAAAAAGAAACCTCGCTCTAATACCACTTGTTAGGATTAAACCACAGACAAAAATAACAATTACATGCAAATATAACCAATAAAAAAAAATAGATCACACAAAAAAGAACACAAGACACCAACATTTAATGTGCTTCACACAATCCCTAGGCTATGTCCACCAAATAAGAAGTCTGATATTATTACAATCTAGTAATTACAACCTGATTACAATCCATAATCCCTTACAACTCAATACCACCACAAGAATGAATTTTGCATCACAACTTAATGATAATACCTAATCCTAAGCCCTTTTATACAAGTAATTTTATGCCACTTTAAGGTTACAACATGTCGACCATAAATTGGAAAATATTAGCCATTACTTTAGTGGTGAATCTACGAATGGTGAATCTATGAATTGTACCAAAAATAAATAAATTTAGGACGATGACTTGAGCCCCAAAGAATTTATGAAGTATGTACAGTACTTTCCTAATTAGTCACACATACTAACATATTTTTATTTTTTCCATTATGAACTTGATTTGCTCAAAATTTTGACCAATTTGGGAAACCTTAATTTGGTTAAAATTTTGACCAAATCAAGTATAAAAACAAAACAAAATTGTATTCAACAATCCCATTTAGGGCTTGATCAAAATAAAAGGTTAAATATTGACCTATAGTGTACTAGTGATATTCTTTAACTTCATCAAATTTATTGTAATTGAGATTGGAATCAATGTCAATCATCATTATGTTATGGTTCTTATTTTCTATAATTTGTTCCACAATCAAAGTTTTAGTGGGTGCCACATATTTGTTCTCTAGCTATTTCAAGCTATGTCACCAATGGTTTCTAAATGGAGCTTCATAAGTTTATGCCATGCTTTGAAGTTATCTTTGTTCAACTTAAGAATCTGCCTTTTGTAAGACATCTTGATGTTTAGCTTTGGTCCTTGGAACCTTCTCTACAAGCACCAAAAGCTTTGATACCAATTGTTGGAAACATAAGAGGAGTAACTAAGAGGGGAGGGGTGAATTAGTTACCACAAAAAATAAAATCCAAGATCCCTTAATATGTCAATACTAATACTCTATTGAAACTAAAATGTTATTGTAACTCAGTTAACATAGGAACACTCGGTTAACACTAAGAATTAGTTTGACTCAAAAAAAAAAACTAAAATAATCACTTCTTAAGATACTTAGTGTGTTTAACCTTGATTAACTTAGTTTCAAAATCATAAACCAAATAAGATGAACACAAGAGACGCCAAGATTTAATGTGGAAACCTAATTTGGGAAAAATCACCAATTATAACTAATTACCATTTTGCACTCTTCTGAAGTGAGCCCTATTAGGAGCCAACCTTATTAAAGGTTACAAAACACACTATTAAGTATGACCATGTTAAAGGATTTAGTTCATCGTGCTAGGAGTGTCATTGTTAGAGGTCTTTAAACACTTAAATCTAGAAATGCCACATTTTTAAAGAATCTGAAAAATAGTATTTAAGATAACTCTATTAGGAGATTTGATTCACTACTACAATTATTAAAGAGTAACAATGCTATGACCTAATTGATGATGCAACTATATTTTCTAATTTTAGATCTTTTTTTTAGTTTATATACTTAAGCCTCCTTGATTAGCATGTTCTTTATGGCTTAGTCAACTCACATACTCTGATATCCTTCCAATTCACTTTCTTGATTTATATTTTCAATGCCATGCTTCTTCTACAATTCAATGCTCAACTTGACCTTATATTTATATGTTTTACCTTGTTAAGATAGCTTGAATACAATTTCAAACAAATAAAATTCATTCCATGAGTCGACTATAACTAACCAAGAAAACTATTAGATCAAATATACTAATAAAGGAAAATCCTTCGTTAGCTGATCCGACTTGGTCAACACTAACTTAGAGATGACTTTCCTTTAGACTTCCTTTGGTAATTTAGTGAGCTTTTTTAACACTTTTTCCATGCCAAATTTTCTTAGGAAACTAAGTGAGCTCAATAGATACTAACTCTAAACTTGGTTAACATTTAAATGCTTGTCATACATTGGAACTTCCTTTGATTCCCAAGTGAGCTCAACATACGGTGAATTTTTGGTACATAATTTACAATTTTGTGACATCAAAGACAACATAAAATTGAATTATTGTATCCAATAGTTCCAACTTCTCTTCCATGGTTCTTTTTCCCATTGACTTAATGACATTCAAGAGGTGCATCTTCTCTACTAGTATTTCTTCTGCCTATTCGATGTCATCTAAATCCTCATTCCATTAATCTTTTTGAATTTTCCTCTTTACCCTTGTCTATCTTACTTTTGAGGTCTTGTAACTATTGTCACAAAAAATTTCACCCTTGCCTGAAGTTTGGCCTACATAAAACCTTGTGAAACATTGAAATTATCTCCAAGTTGTGGGACTTGAACAATGAGATTGAGTCTTCAAAGAAGAAAAAATTCATTACTATCATGGCACACCTACTTCTTAAGAGGAAAAGGGAGAAGGAGATGCATGAAAATCAAAATACCTAATCTAATCTAGGGTTGGTGATATGCCAAAATAGAATGTTCAATTTTATCTTTATCTTGAAATGCATTGTTCATCAATATAATCTCAAAGTACACAAATGCAAACTTTTCTTTAACTCAAAAATCATATGTAGATTAGATAGAAATAGAATATTATAATGAAGGAGCTTCACTCTATATCATTTAGAGGTAAAATAGATACAATATATGAGTTGAAGAATAGAGACAACACATCAACATAAGGTAAAAAGGTATAAGACAATATATTAATGGATGAAAGAGGTACAACATAGAATTATATTCATTTAGAGGAAAAGGAAATTATAGTAGTAGGGTCTTCCATACAACTACTATAGAATTAGAGAAAAGACCAACCCTTGGAAGGGTTAAGCATAACTGAAGAAACTTCTTGTGAAAGCAAAAACTCATCTACTACCTTCAAGTTGTAGAGACCAATCACTACCAACCCCAAGAAGATATGTAGAAAATCTAATCTTTATGTGCAATTTGAGTCCTTAAGAGACAAAAATGATAGTCATAAATACTTTAGAAGAGTAGATAGATGAACCAGATGGGGGGAGGATAAAATCTACACTCATTAGGCATGGAGAAAACTCAAAATAGTAGTTGTAAGAAATTAAGGACATTTTCTCTACTAAAGAGCTACTTGATACTATATTTGTGACCATACCAAGTCAACCATGTCATCATTCAATAGAAATCAACCATCAAACTCACCATGTGGTCCTATATCTTTTAACCATCTTATTTATCTATTCTGTCTTACAAAACTACAATGTCTCCCTTTAAACTTTATCACTTTTTTGTAGCTTGAAAATAACTTAGCCCTATGACTGTTGTGACCCTATGAACATCATAGAATTGACCACTTTGTACCTTTGTCATGGTTTGGTCTTAACACCCCTTTAACTATGTGATGATGTAAAGCCATCCATTTTACCCTTATCACACTTTCTTGACCTTGATCTCGGGTTGACATAAAACTATGACTACCATGAACTTAACTATCAAAATTACTATTTGTACCATTGTGACTTAAAACTTGGCTGCATCCTAGATACTTGTGATGGTTTGAAGACTATATTATTGATTGTTTAATGCTCCTTGCAAGTTCAAAAGAAAATTTTATATTTGCAGATCAGACCCTGCAAGGCTATGCCAATAACCCTAAACTAAGGATCACTCCATCATGATTTCCTATTGCTCCTTTCCACTAACCATTGTGACTCTATGATTAGGCTTCAAGTGACTACTATTGTACCATCATGACTTATAACCTCAATGTTAACCCTATGATGGTACATTCAAAAGCTTGCATGGCTTCGTAGCCTTAACCCTGGTTTTCTTTGAACCTTCTATGACAGTGCAAAAAAGGTATTTTGTAACATCACATTCCTAACTCTGGATAACTTTTAACCATGTGTGGCGATGCAAAAACATTGAATTTGACTACAAATTTTGACTCTCACAACATTAGAACTTGGAATTTTGAAATTTTTTGAAGGAGTGATATAGATTGAAGTTGAGATGCATTTAGAACTAGAAATCCCTTCAAAACTGATCCTTCTAATGATATGATGAAGGAATTTCATATGAATCAAGCCCACTAGGACACGTGCTCACTTGTCACACTCTTGCAAATTGAAACTAGAGTTTAGAGTTTAACCTTGAAAAAATATGACAAAGCATTCCACCTCATTGCAATCCAAACCTAAAGTTACCATTGATTGCATGTGATGATATGAAACTATTTAAACTCAATTGCTATTCTTTATCGTGACTTCAAAACTTAAGCCTCCATATTGCATAAATAATCTGTGAACATGTGATTGGGGCCCTTCATGCCTCAAATTTGGATATTATTCCAAGTATCTACAAAGCCACACTAACTATGAACCTAACTCCTTCAATGCACGAGACAATATTGTTCTATTTCATGCACCTAATTTTTCTTGAAACCACTCACTATTTTTGGCCAAAACTATAGAACTACATTATTGAGCACCCAAAAACCACATAACTTATCCCATGGAAGATATCTCTAATTGGTTATATATGTTAGGAATAAGGTGTATCAACCTTGGATAATTCCTATTCTTATTATTTGTTTTGTAAAATGTATTTCTTGCAAATAATGTTGATGTGTCGGCATCTTGAATTGTGTATAAGGAGATCATGGCTAAAATGGCTATGACAGATTCCTATGATATGTAAGAGCTATGTTAGGAAGATTCAATGACAGGTGAAGACATGTGGCAACTGATAAATTTGAGTACTATAAAAAACCTAATACAGTTACCTTTGGGAGTAGCTCTAAAGTGAAGCACATGTTATAAGCATTTTTAGGGTTGCAAAGAGAGGTGATGCGAGAAAGTGTATTGTTAGTACTATGAGTTGCTACTGGAGTCTTATGTTGTTGTTGTTGAACTTGCATTGCAAGTGTATTGTAACCTTGTGTTGAAGATAATACATTGTGCAGGTTCTGGAGGGGTGGGGTTGTTTTACCAAAAGGTTTTTCCCCACCGAAAAATCTTTGTGTTATGTGTTTCTTTCTCCATCTATTTTCTTTATGCTTGGTTGGCTAAAATATTGTTATTTACATGATAGAAAATCTATAAGTGTAAAATATTTTAATAGGATTTGCACCATACTTCTCTTAAGAGATTAGTGTAGGAAGCTATTTTCGAACCTGAGTTTCCTTACAAGTAGTATCAGAGCTTAATCAACTTTTGATCCTAGTTATTGGGAAGGTTTTTTTGACCTAATCTCAAGTTGAGTGGGAGTCTTGTGAAAAGAATCCAAAATCTTATTTGTAGATTGAGATGGTGAGTTCATCATATGGAAGAATGGAGGTGGAGAAATTTAATGGCACTAATTTTGAGTTGTGGAAACTCAAGATGGAAGACATGTTGGAAGATCGTGACCTATGGGAAGCAACTTCAAGTGCTACAAACTAGAAACTACAGCTCAAGTAGATTGGGATATCAAAGACTGTAAAGCTAAGGGTCTCATAAGACTCTGTTTAACTAATGTAGTTCTTCTAAATGTTCTAGATGAGAAAACTGCATATAGTTTGTGGGAAAGACTTGGGGCCGTGTATTAGGCCAAATCTCTGGTGAACAAGTTGTTCTTGAGGAAGAAGTTGTACTCTCTACAAATGGAAGAAGGTGGATCCTTAATGGATCATTTAAATGCATTTAATCTACTGGCTGCATAGTTGACATTAGTTGGCATCAAGCTAGAGGAGGAGGATCATTGCTACACACTTTTGTGTTCTTTAACTGATTCATGGGACCATCTTGTGATGGCTCTCAAAAGCAAGTTAGTCACCTTCAAAATGGATGATGTGGTGTCTTCACTGCTATCAAAGGAGATACAGAGAAAGGCTTCCATTTTTTAAAAAGAAGCCCTTGTTGTTCGTGGGAGATCCACTGAAAGAGGGAAGAAAAATGACAATAAATCTGACAATAAGGGTAGATCCAAATCCTGTGGGAAGTCAAAGACTTCCAATAAGTCTAAGGTAAAATATTGGAACTATGAAAAATCTAGGCACTTTGATAAAGACTACAAAGAGCCGAAGAAGAAGAAGAAAGGTTCAAATTCAGCTTTAGAAAGATCTCAAGAAGATGGCATTGCATTCATCATAGCTTTGGTAGCCCATGCATTTGATGATGTGTGGTTGGTTGACTTAGGTGCATCTTTTCACATGACCTCTCATCGAAAATGGTTCTCAAAAAATGAAGAGTTTGATAGTGGAAAGGTGTACTTGGGTGATGATTCTCACCTAAAGATATTTGGATGTGGAAGGGTCATTATCAAATTTCTTAATGGATGAGTAAAGGGAATCACCTGAGCTATGCACATTCCAGGTTTGGCATGAAACCTATTATCTATAAGTATGTTGAATGATGTAGGTGTGCAAGTTTTTTTTTGAAAGAAGGATGAAAGATGATGAGAGGATTGATAGTGCTTGCAAAGGGTACTAGGAGAGGTACCTTATTTCAGCTAGATGCATGTATTCCTCTAGGTAATAGTTCATCATCCTCACCATCTGAACAAGCAATGGAGAATTTTGTGGTTATTGGTTCCAATGGCAATGCAAACACTTTGGAAGGTAAGCTTCCTGCAAAAAAGTCAATGTTGTGGCATATGAGATTTGGTCACATTGGTGAAAAGGGTCTCAGAACCCTAAAAAATAAAAATCTCATTGAGGGGTTAAATGATTGTAATCTTGATTTTGACTTCTGTGAACACTATGTCTATGGTAAACAAAATAGTGTTCAGTTTTACTCTAGTTCTCACAAATCTTTTGATGTTTTGGATCTTATTCATTCTGATATATTTGGTCTTGTAAAAGTTCCTTCAATCTTGAAGTCTATATTTTTTGTATCTTTCATAGATGATTACAGAAGAAGGACATGGATTTATTTCCTTAAAAGTAAGACACAAGTCTTTATTCAATTCAAGGAATTTAAATCCCTTGTAGAGAATTGGACTAGTAAGAAGATTAAGTGTATGAGAACTGACAATGGTGGTGAGTTTTTCTCAGTAGAGTTTGAATAATTCTATAAAGAACAAGGTATTGAGAGGCATAAGACAACTCCTTATACCCCACAAAAAAATGGAGTTGTAGGGAGAATCAACAAGACACTGATGGAGAAGGCTAGGATTATGCTTAGTGGAGCTGGTTTAGAACAAAGGTTTTGGGCCAAAGGTGTGGCCACTACTTGCTATTTGGTTAACAGATCTCCTACATCAGCCCTTGTTGGTAAGACACCCATGGAGGTGTGGTGTAGTAAGAAGCCTTCAATTAGAAATCTTCATGTGTTTGGTTGTGAAGCTTATGCACATGTTCCAAAGGGGAAAAGATCTAAGTTGGAAAACAAAGTTGTTAAATGTATTTTCATTGGATACAGTGCTGGTGTGAAAGGATACAAGCTTTGGGATCCTGTGACTAGTAATGTGTTTTATAGTAGAAATGTTATTTTTAGAGAGCTAACATCTTCTCCTATTGTGCTACCACCAGATGAAAAAGAAAAAGAAAAAGATGTTGTTTAGTTGCCTCCTACCCCTGAGAAGACTGAACAAAGAGACCATGTTGAGTCTAATGATGAGGAGAGCTCTAGCAACTCTAATAGTTTAGAAGAAGAGGAAGAACAACCTCAACCACAACACTTGAGGAGATCCACAAGAGAAAGAAAGCAACTTGAAAGGTTTGGTTATTCTATGTTAGATTCTAGTTGTGCTTTTTCTTTGATTACTAACACTAATGAGCCTAGATCTGTGAAAGAGGCTTTGCGCATGGAAGATGTAGGTTCTTGGATTGAGGCTATGGATGATGAGATCGCTTCATTAGAGAAGAAAAAAAACTTGGGACCTTGTACCTTTTCCTAAAGGGAGAAAATTTGTTGGCTGTAAATGGGTGTTCAAGAAGAAATTCTATGCAGATGGCAGTGTTGAAAGGTACAAAGCTAGATTGGTTGCAAAGGGGTATTCATAGGTAGAGGGAATAGATTATGGTGAAATAATTTCTCCTGTTGCAAAGTTGACATCCATTAGATTTATATTATCTATTGCTACATCATATGATTTAGAGATAGAATAGATGGATGTGAAGACAACTTTCCTTCATGGTGATTTGGAGGAAGAGATTTATATGTCACAGCCTAAGCACTACATTGTTAAAGGTAAAGAATTCTTAGTTTTCAAATTAAAAAAATCTCTATATGGTTTGAAGCAATCTCCTAGGATGTGGTACCTTAAGTTTGATGCCTTTGTGTTGTCAATTGGATTTGTAGGATCAAAATCATATCATTATGTTTATTTTAGAGTTGAAAATGATTGCCTTCTTATTTTTGCATTATATGTTGATGATATATTGTTGTTTGGGAAGGGTAAGGGTATGATTTCTGATTTTAAATCTTAGTTGTCAGCATAGTTTGAGATGAAAGATCTTGGGGTAGCTAGGTACATCTTGGGTATGGAAATCAATAGAGACTAGTCTAACAAAAAACTTTGGTTGAGTTTATAGTAAGTATGTGAAGTCTGTGTTGGACAGGTTCAACATGGCAGATTGTAGACCACTATGTATTCCTATTTTTGTGAGAACAAAGTTATCTATAGATGATTGTCCAAAATCTCCTAGTGAGGTGGAGGACATGAGTAGAGTACCTTATGCTAGTGCAGTTAGTAGTCTTAAGTATGCTATGGTCTATACTAGACTAGACATTGCCTAAGTAGTGGGAGTCCTGAGTTAGTTTATGGCTAATCCTGGATGGGTACATTGGGATGCAGTTAAGAAAGTATTCAAATATTTGAGGGGTACATCATATTACTCCATATTTTATCATGGTAACTCTTCTAGATCTCTGCATTCAATTTGTATTCATGGGTTTGTGGATTCAGATTGGGCAGGTGATATTGATAGAAGGAGATCCACCAGTGCTTATGTGTTCACTATGTTTGGTGGTGCCATCAATTGGATGAGCAAGCGAAAACCTATGGTTTCTTTGTCCACTGTAGAAGTTGAGTACATGGCTGCTACTCATGCTTGTAAGGAAGCCATTTGGCTTAGGAGATTGTATTCTAATGTTGATGTTGATGCTGAACAGATTACTATTTGGTGTGACAGTCAGAGTGTTATTTTCCTTGCAAAGAATCCAACTTTCCATGCCAAAATGAAGCACATTGATGTGCAGTTTCACTTTATGAGAGATATGGTGGAAGATGGAAAGGTAAATTTGGAGAAGGTAGATACTGTGAAGAATTTTGTAGATGCATTAACGAAACTAATGGGCACTGAGAAGTTTAGATGGTGTTCGGAGTCTATGGGCCTTTTAACCTATAGCAGTTAGTTCTTGTTATGTTCATGTTGCTCTTATAAGGTGTTTGACAAGTGGGAGAATGTTAGGAATAAGGTGTCTCAACCTTGGATAATTCTTATTCTTATTATTTTTTTTGTAAAATGTATTTCTTGCAAATAATGCTGATGTGTCGGCATCTTGAATTGTGTATAAGATCATGGCTAAAATGGCTATGACAGATTCCTATGACACGTAAGAGCTATGTCAAGAAGATTCAATGATAGGTGAGGACATGTGGCAACTAATAAATTTGAGTACTATACACTCTACCCCAATTGTGGGGTTTTGTGAATTGTAAAAACCCTAATACGGTTACCTTTGGGAGTAGCCCTAAAGTGAAGCACATGTTATAAGTATTTTTAGGGTTTCAAAGAGAGGTTATACGAGAAAGTGTATTGTTGCTACTGTGAGTTGCTACTAGAGTCTTTTGTTGTCACTGTTGAACTTGCATTGCAAGTGTATTGTAACCTTGTGTTGAAGATAATACATTGTGAAGGTTCTGGAGAGGTGGGGTTGTTTTACCGAAAGCTTTTTCCCCACCAAAAAATCTTTGTGTTATGTGTTTCTTTCTCTATCTATTTTCTTTATGCTTGTTTGGCTGAAATATTGCTATTTACATGATAGAAAATCTATAAGTGTAAAAGATTTTAATAAGATTTGCACCATACTTATCTTAAGAGATTAGTGTAGGAAGTTGTTTCCGCACCTGAGTTTCCTTACAATCTACAATGGGATAAATGGTGAAAAATTTGTCAAAAATTCTTAGCAACTCAGAGGGGATGCTTACTTGGTAAGCATGGACCAATGGCCTTAAGAAATCTATTGGGCTATAGGGTTACAAAAAATGAGACCTAGTTAGCTTCCAACTAGAAAAATTACAAACTCTATAATTGCAAAAAACTTCAAAACTTTCTATCTCATAGAGAAATAGCATATGGTTTTTCACTTCTTCAAAACCTAGAAAACACCTACTTTAATATGTACATGAATTTATGAAAAAATATCAAACAAACCAATTGACTAGTTTGTTGAAATAGCTACCCTTCCTCACTAGTTGATTTCTTCTTCCATGCATGTGGACAATTGAAAAGACCAACAAGCATGACAAACATATTGCTACATGGCATTCCTCCTTCCCAATGCTAAAAACTATGAAGCTTTCCTACATTGGGAGATTGTCAACTTGAGCAAAACATGTTTTCTTTTCCTTGTAGAATTCTCCCTCATGCTCATGAGTGAGCATGATTGAGAGAAACTTGGTATTTTTTTGCAAAACCAAGTGCCTGATAGGGCATCCCCTTGATGGTACAAGGTCAAAAGATCATCCTTGACCATATTTTGCTCCATAATGATAGCATCCAACTAATTTGGAAGTGGCCCCTCTTCTTGTAAAGAAACAATTTCCACCTCTTTCTCATGATGCTCATGACCCACCCCCTTGAGAGATATTGTTATAGTGTGAATCTCCACTTGTTGTTGCTAAAGAACATGCACTTCATATATAGGATATGATGGCTCAACATCTATGGAAGAGAAGATAGCATCAAAATCATCCAAAAGTTCATCCTCATCATCAATCTCCTCCATCATAGCTACAATAATATGCATATGTTGAGGAATAACCCCATGCATATTAGAATGTTCCTCCTTAAGGATAGAGCTATTCTTGAGGCTCTCCTCTCCATCCTCCACATCATGGAGGATTGTCTACTACAAAAAATGATCTCTTTCCTACTCAACTTGTAGTAGATCCTCATTCACTTGTAAAGGCTCAAAAGCCATGATTTTTTCCTCAAGAGAAGGAATAGACTTTCCTTCTACTTCTTCCTCAACAAAAGAGGGAAGCTCTTCAAATAAGAAGATTGGATCATGTTCCTTCTACTTGACAACTACCTCTTTGTTCTCCTTAGTAGGTTGTAACTCTTCCCTTTGCAACATGTCCTCAAGTTCCACCCTAGGCTCAAATGTCAAATTTTGTTCCTCAAGAAATTGGAATGATCTCAATGTTATTTGTCTCTTTCTCCTTCACCCTTAGCAAAAACTCAACATCATGTTGAGGAGCTACTAGCTCTTGGTCATTACAACAAGGAACATAAATATAAGGAGGTTCACTCTTTCTAAAATTACAAAAATTTCATTTGGGTGGCTCTTCTTCAGATAGACTTGGAAATGTTACTTTGAGTGTGCCTTTGGCTCTGATATCTTGTCTTGCAGGATAGGAGGACTTATCTACAAGAAGTGTGCAAATTTTGTCCTTGGAGGCTCTTGTTCTTTAGTTTCTTGCATTTGTACAAGCTTGAAAATTGTCTTCTCTTCTACAATAGCCAATCTACTTGCAAGATCCTCCTTAGATTGCCTATGTTTTAGTTCTTCCTCCCACTACAACTAGAAGAGAGCCTCTTGAACTTCTCTAATAATAGTTTTTGTCTTAGATACCACCAAATGCTCATAAGGGTCAAAAATGAGATCTCCCTATTGTACTATAACAAAGGAAAAGTTCCCACTATGTGGAAGCTTAGGGTTATGAAATTCATCAAATGTCCTTCCCAAGTTAGAAAAAGCCATGAGCAAACCATCTATGTAGTCATTGAGCTCTTCTAACTTGGCCATGGGATCACTATAAGGTAATTGAGCAAGCTAATCATTTGATATTGTAGGGGAGACTGAAACTAAGGAGAGACCAACATATGGGCTCAATTTTACTCCTTCCCTTGTTGGAGATAGGCCTTTTATGCCATCTCCTCTTGATGTCTCCCAATCTCTTGCTACCTTGCAATCTCATTAAGCCACTTATCATAGGCTAACAACAACTCATCATTTTTATTCATTTAGCTTTCGAGGGAAATTGTCTTCTCATGAAGCTTTATGTTGATCCTTTCAAATTGTTTCTTTATCTTGAGTCAAATTTCTCTTGGAGATCCAACATCATTTCTTTAAACTCTTTATATGGGGATTTTGTGACTGGTGGATTAGGGATAGGGGGATAGGAATAACCTTGAGCATACTAGCTATAATTAGCTTGGGGTTGGGATTGAAATTGGCCATGTGAGGGATAAGGAATATAAATTTCATGGTATGAGTGGGAATAGTAGTTATTTCTACAAAATGGGTCTACGGTTACAGTTTCATAAAAATTGCATTTTCGTAGAAAAATTAAAAATCATAAAAGATCAAGAATGATCTTTACATACCAACATTATTTTTCCTTGAAACCAATCGATGCATAGAGTCACCATGGTGTTGAATGAATACTTTCAAAGGCTGATGGCACTGAGAAAAACACCTAATTCCTTAGTGAATGGATCTTCAAACTAGCTACCCAATTGACTTATGAATCTAGATCAATCCCACCAGGTGTCCCAAAAACTCTTGTCACAAAATTTTTCACCCTCACCTAAAGTTTGACCTACATAAAACCTTGTGAAACATGGAAAAAATCTCCAAGTTGTGGGACTTGAACAATGAGATTGATTCTCTAGAGAACATTGACTTCCTTACTATTAGGGTGCAACTAATTACTTCTTAAAAGGAAAAGGGAGAAAGAAATGAATGAAAATCAAACTACCTAATCTAATCTAAAGTGGGTGGTACACCAAAATAGTTTGCTTAATCTTATCTTTGGGTAGAAATGCATAGTTCATCAATATAATCTCAAAGCACATAAATTCAAACTTTACTTTAACTCAACAATCATATGTAGATTAGATAGAAATATAATTTTATAAGGAAGGAGCTTCACTCTATATCATTTAGAGGTAAAATAGATACAACATTTGAGCTAAAGAATAGAGACAACACATCAACATAAGGAAAGAAGGTATTACACAATATATTAATCGACGAAAAAGATACAATAGAGAATTATATTCATTCAAAGGCAAAGGAAATTATAGTAGTAGGATATTCCATACAACTGTTATAGAATTATAGAAAAGATCGACCCTTGGAAGGGTTACAAAACTTGATTTTACAGCTCAAGAATAACAAAGAAAACTTCTAGTGAAATCCAAAGCTCAATCACTACCTTCAAGTCACAAAGAACAATCACTACCAACCCCAAGAAGATTGATCAAGGTACACATCCATATGCATAAAATCTAATCTTTATGTGCAATTCAATCCTTGAACAGATAGAAATGATGACCATAACATCTTTGGTAGAGTAGATGGATGAACCAAATGGGGGGAGGATAAAATCTGCATTAATCAGGCATGGAAAACACTGGGAATAGTAGTTGCAAGTGATCAAGGACCTATTTTCCATTAAATAACTCCTTGATACAATTTTTATGACCATGCCAAGTCGGCCATGTCATTATTCAATGGAAATAAATAAGCTATATATAGTGATGTAATTATTTCCATTAATGGCAACACATGATGTACATACTTGTAGTAAACCTCAGAAATAAAGATACTTAGCTTTTGGTACTCAGAAAAATTGTCTAAGTATGAAATTTGGTTTATAGTAGTACATTATTTTATATGTAAAATATTTCTAATGTCACATTATGACTAGAAAACTTATATGGAGACAATATACAAGTTGATGATGATGTGTATAACCTCAGACATCAGTGCAAACAATATGGAAAAGAGATATTCATGATTTACTAGTGAAATAGAACAACACAATTAAAGGAAAGGAATTATTTTGTTTACAAAATAATTACTTGACCAATTAGGGCCAACATCCTAGATGTTTACTCTAAGTTGGAAAAGTATATTAACCTAGTAGCAATTTGTGAAAAGGCATAGAATTTATGGGAAGGACATCTTGTGAAAATAAGTGTGCAATTGTATTGTAATAAGTGATATGCAAACTTATTGTGAAGTGATATATGTGAAGTTTTGAGAACTTTAGTTCATGATCTAAGATCAAGCTAAGGTCAAAGATTAGTCAAGAAAGAAGATACAACACCTATATATCCTGAAGACTAATTAGTTGTTTGGGGAGTGAGCTCTTCTTGCATCTATTGTACTACAACTCCTAATAGGGTTGGAATCTCCTAACAAGGTTTCAAAGTCTCTTGACAGGGACTCTCTATACTAAATTTTCTCATTGACTCCTAATAGGGTCCATCCTCTAACAAGGAACATATATATTAATATATCATCTAGTGGGTATCATCCCCACCAAGGTTTTCCTTTGGCAAGGGTTTCCCTAGTTAACACATGCTGTTATGAGTTCACTTTATGCATAGTTATTATTTTTGTTCAACATTACTTGTTTACTTTTTTATACATGGTTCAAAGTAATTAAAAATATCCAATTAGCAAAAAAAAATTGTAAAATATTGAATCACCCCTTGCCTCGCCCCATCCCTCCCTCACCCCTCTCAGTATTCCTTATTTCTAACAATTAGTATTAAAGCACAATTACTTAGAAGAGGCTTAACAACTTGACTAAGATCCCTATGAATATAGAACAACTAGAAGACAAATAACTAGATAAATTCATTTCTTCTTACCATCCAATAGGTAAAATAAGGCAACCATGGAAACCTAAGAGAAAATCAACATAGCCATTGTCAACTTTGTGCATAAAAACAAGTTCTATGATTTATATAATGATATTGAGAAAGAACAAATATAAATATCTACTATGAGATATATGATCCTTAATAAATTGAAACTTGAGAATATTAAAGGCATGATGAATAAAAAAGTCTATGATAGACTTGTGGCTAGGAAGGAACCAGTTCATGAAAAAGACATGGAACTTTGGAAGTCAATGCTAAGAACTATGTGCAAGATAGACGATGAAGATGAAATCAAGAAATTAATGAAGAAACTAGCCCCTTACTTGCAAAGTAAGATGTGGCCATTTTTTTCATGGGAGGAGAAAAGAATTTTATTAGAAGTAAAACTACAGAAGCCATCAATTGAATGATGAGTGAGTTAAAGGTAGAACCTACTATTGCAGAGAAAAATTCAAAAGTATCATTAAGTGGTGATACTATGTAGATTGATATTAACATTGATGAAGATCTCTTTAATTAGCTTGAGCCCCATTCCAAAGTTATTCATGATCAGTTGAGACTAATAGAGTAAGTTAAAAGATAGATAGAAGAAGAAATTTTTTTACTAAAGAAGCCAAGCTAAAATTGCTTGAAGAAGAAAAGAAGTAGAAAGAAGATGGAAACAGAAGAGAAGAAGAAAAAGAGAAAAAGTTGGAAGAAGAAAAGGAAGAAAGAGAAAATAAAGTAAGAGAAGAGAAGGAAGAAGAAGAGAGAAGATCAAAGGAGGCAATAGAGAAGAAACAAAAGGAAGATGAAGTGAAAGCATCTAGCTCATCCTCTCCTATATCTCTTGCTAACCTTACATGTGATCATGACAATTAATCTAACTTGATTTCATCCTTGAAAAAATTGTTTGAGAAGAACAAAAATGTGAAAAGTCTACAAAGAGCATTAATGTAGGTGACTAATAGATTGCACATCACCCTCATAGCCAAACATACAAAAGTAGACCCTAAACAAAGAGCACAAGTAGTTGTAAAATCATTTGATGATGAATTTACAAATTTTTTGAATGTCGTTGAGTCTAAGGGTCAAATTTTAGATGATGCTAATCTTTTTAGCACCATTTGTTAATCTTTTTAGCACCATTTGTTAGAATATTTAGAATTATTTCCTGAGTCTTGATACATGTATCAAGGAACTCCAAAGATGTCAACAAGTTGGACAAATACTGTACATCAAATGTACATTATCTTATATGTTCACCAAAGATTTGGATAGAAAGATTCAAGGGAAGTTGAATGAGATGGAAGCTCTAACTAGTCAGATACATCAACCCTCTTGCAGAGTTGATTGGTTGGAAGGACAAGTTGCCAATGTTCACTCAAACATCAGGGAACTAGAACATAAAAAGACCTAATTTTTTGAAGACCATCAAAATTCAAAGAATCTATTTCTCTAAATATATCATTTGGTGAAAGACAATTGGAACAATGTCTCAAAGCTAAAGACACTTATGCAAACTTCACCTACTCTGAGCTTAATGCAGTTGAGATTGTATCATATGCCTTATGTGCAATGCTCAATACTACCAAAGTAGAAAAGGAAACATGGGAGAAAGGTATGAATAGTTTGAAAGAAAATTTTGATGATTGCATGAAAATATTAGTAAATTGACAAGTAGATAGACAACTTTTTAAATAGTTTTTTGACTTTTTGACCTTTTTCATTGATGTCAAAAGGGGAGAATTTGTAGAAGGAAATTGTGTAGTGAGTTATGGATGTAGCAATCATATCCAAAGGGAAAGAAATTAAGCAATTGAGAATTTTTAACATGAAGTATATGTAATGTATTAGATGTTAAGGATTGTAAGTTTGTGTTAACTTTTTGTCACTTAGCCAATTTTCCTTACTTTGTTGCCATCAATGCCAAAGGGGGAGATTTTTGAAAATTGGCTATATATATATACATATATACATATATATATACATATATATATACATATATATATACATACATATATATACATATATATATATACATATATATACATATATATATACATATATATATATATACATACATATATATATATATGTATTACATATATACATATGTATTACATATATACATATGTATTACATATATATATATATATATATATATATATATATATATATATATATATATATATATATAATATATTGATGTAATTATTTTCATTAATGACAACACATAATATACATACTTTTAGTAAATCTTGTAAATAAAGAAACTTAGCTTTTGGTACTTAAAAACATTTCAAAGTATGAAATTTGGTGTATAATAGTACATTATTTTATATGTAAACTATTTCTGACATCATATTATGACTAAAAAAGTTAGATTGAGATAGTATACATGTTGATGATTATTGTATAACCTCAAACATCAGTACAAATTGTATGGAAAAGATATATTCATGATATACCAGTGAAACAAAATAACAGAATTAAAGAAAAGGAATTATTTTGTTTACAAAATAATTACTTGACCAATTATGGCTAACATCCTAGATGTTTATCTAAGTTGGAAAAGTATATATTATTGTCTTAGACCTAGCAAAAATTTGTGAAAAGGCATGGTATTAATGCAAAGGACATCTTGCAAAATGAAGTGTGTAATTCTATTGTAATAAGTGATATGCAAACTTTTTGTGAAGTGATATATGTGAAGTTTTGAGAACCTAAACTCATAATCCTAGAACAAGCTGAGGTCAGAGATTAGTCAAGAAAAAAGATACAACACATATATACTTGAAGACTAATTATTTTTTTGGGTAGTGATCTTGTCTTGTATCTACTATACTACAACTCCTAATAGGGATTCAAAGTCTCCTAATAGGGACTTTCTATACTGAATTTTCTCATTGACTCCCGATAGGGTCCATCCTTTAATAAGAAACATATATATCAATATATCATCTAGTGGGTATCATCCCCACCAAGATTTTGCTTTGTTTAGGGTTTCCCTAGTTGACAAAATATGGTGTTATGAGTTTACTTTATGCATGGTTATTATTTCTATTCAGCATTACTTGTTTACTCTCTTATGCATGGTTCAAAGTAATTAACAATATCTAATTGGAAAAAAAATTTGTAAAATACATATTGACAATATTCCTTATTTTTGGTATTTCATTGTGAGATCAGAAACAAAAAATGTTCTAAGTGTTAGATAGATTACATCAGCATAGAGATAGATTTTGTAAGTATGGATGACATAGTCAAAGTTGACTCATGTGTAGTTGAGGATAGATAGTTGACATTTTTATGATGACATGCATCAATGCATAGATGTGTACAAATCGTACAATAATAATTACAGAGGATTTACTAGTATAGGTAATTAGAAAAGAAGAACAAAGCAAAATAGAAGATTGAGTATTACAACTTAAGGAATTATTTTGGTAACAAAATAATTACTTATCAATGATGGGAAAACATCCTATATATTAACCTTGAGTTAGTAGATACCAATTTTATAATTATCCAAGCATGTGAAAGCATCAAGATTGATAGGACAAAGTTTTTCTATAAGGATAAGTTATAATAACTTGAAAACTTATTTGTGAGTTGTAGATGATATAAGAACCTATGTAAAGATCATATTTATTATATGTGAGCCTTGAATAATTCAAAGTGATGTATGATCAAAGGAACTACAAAGTACAATACCGAGATAGTCTTGTATGTATCTCTATTTTTATAAAGAAGCTTAATTCTATATTGCATGTTTGGGTAGTGGGCTCATCCTAGATACATTGTAGTTGTATCACCAACTCTTAACATGGTTGAGGAAACTCCTAATAGGGTTAAAGCTTTTAACATGCCCTAGTCCTCTAATAAGGACTGAGACACTATATGTACTTAATATACTCCTAATAAGGTCAATATTACTTAGAGGAGGCTTAATAAATTGAGTAAGATCCCTATGGATATGGAAGAGTTACAAAAGAATCTTGAAGAAGCTCTTGAGAAAATTAATAGTTTAAATCACATATATGGAGATGCTAAGGCATATATTGGAAAGTTGAAAGATTAGATATATCATGTTAGATCCAAGAAAGAGTTACCAGAACAATCAAAGATAGCAATGAGATCTTGAGATTAATGAAATAAAATGAAATTATAAAGTAGGAATTATAGATTACAAATCTAAAGTTGAGCCTAAAGGATTACAAATTCAAGATCCAATCTTGAAATCACATCTAAACTTGAAACTGAAAAGTTACAACATGAAAAAATTAAAAAATACAATATCATTATGAAAGGACAATTGGCATAGAATAAGCAATAGCTTGATAAGTTGTATACTAGCAATGAGAAAGTTGATGAGAAAATGTCAATACAAAGACCTACTTATGATAAGACAAGAGTTGGATATTTTCTTGGCATGTCAGCTAAGAAAAATGAAACAAGAAAGGAATAAGATCTAGTTGTTAAAACCCTTGAAACTTTTATGAATAAAGTAGAAGTACCTAAAGAAGATGAGCAAGTATGTCAACCCAAAGAATGTGTTGAACCTAAGAAAATAGAGCAAGTTTAACCACCTAAAGAAGTGAGATATGAATTCAAAGGTAGATGTTTGACATGTGATGAAGTTGGACACATGACAAGAGATTGTACAAGTAAGTCATTTAAGAAAGTTAAATATTTTTATTTTTATAATTGACATGGTATTGGTCATAAAGTGGTTGGTTGTAGGAAACCTAAATTTGATAATTACAATAGGAATAGTAGAATATTTAGAGGTACTAATTATGGAGTTAGTCATGAAAGAAGAAGATTTGGTGAAAGAACATCTAGACAAGAAGATTTGATGATGAAGAAAGAGCTAATGGAATGAGGAGCCATATTGTATATTATAAGTGTAACAACTTTGGACATAAAGTTAGAAATCATAGAGCACTAGTAAATCAGAATGAACCCAATCAAAGAAGAAGTATAGCTATATGTTAGTTATATAATAAATTTTGACATGTAGAAAGATTTTTTAGATTGGACATGAGGAATTTTAGTAGAAATAATAACTTCAAAAAAAAATGGAAGATTGTGATGTAAGAACCAAGATTGTTTGCTATTCTAACACATGTGGAGACAAAACTTGATCAGGTAGAATTTTAACATGAGGTTTACATACCTTATGTTGCACCATTGATTACTTCTACTCAAGTAATTAAACCTATTCTAGTAGTTAACCTAGCAACAAAAGTTGCTACATTTCCTATAATATTTGATGATGATTATGATGATTTCAATGGTTTGATAACTTCATTAAGTAAATTGTTGAAGAAGAAGAACTCTTTCAAGAATTTAGAGAGAACTGTGCAAAAAGTTCTAGAGAGGATGCAAAATATAGTGTAGAATAATGTTGTAGAGCCAGACATTCAAAAGAAGGATAAGGAAATGGCGAGAAACTTTGATGTTGTGTTCACTACTTTGTCTGATATTGCTTTAGTGCAATCTAAGACTTAGCATGATGCATTACTATTTGATACAATATACACAAATGTTAGATATGATTTACAGACATTGAATGTTTGTAGAAAGGAGCTAAGGAAAGATAGAGATAAGGGAAAGAAATTGTACGGACATTATGCTATGCCATACATTTATTTGAATGGATTTGATGATAAGATAAAATTTAAATGACTAAGCTTCAAACACTCACTATCAAATTGCAACAACAAGATGAGAGCATTGAATAATTTTGAATAATAAATATAGGTGGTTCATGATGCTATTAGAGGTATTGGAATTTAAAAGGAGAAGGGAATAAAGAGATTATCTATCCTTAGAAAATATTTATCTCCTAAGATTAGCATTTTGTAGAGGAAATTGGAGAAGCATCTTACAACAAAGACATCTTATAAAAAATTTCTTGTAAAAAATCGAGTATAGTGGAAGTGACATCATGTGCAATATGTGCACTTATTAGCATGTCATATGTAGTAAAAGATAACTAAAGGAAGCAACTTAAAAGGCTGAAACTTGATTCTGAATATTGCATATCAAGAATCTCAATTTAGGATAGAGAAAGGTAACACAATTTTTGTCTTGTACATATAATTTTGGACACCTTTTTCATTGATGTCAAAGGGGGAGAAGAATGTAAAGGAAACTTATATAGATTGTATAGATGATATATGTATAAAGAAAAGAAGGAATGTAAAAGATGCATACATATGTGAGAGGGAGCTTAGCTATGTATATAGGAAATCATTCTTCTAGGAGAGATAAGGAAAGATGGTAATATGTAAGATTACAGTTTTGTAATAAATTTTGAAGTTGTTTGAAATTTTGTTAAGGCCACAATTTGATTAAAATTTTGGGACATCCAATTTTTTCCCATATGTTTCCATCAATGCCAAAGGGGATTTTTTTGGCAATATGGTTAAGTTAGTTGAGTATTTAGTTGATTTTGTGTTGCCATTTATGGAGACATATACTTTGGTATTTCATTGTGAGATCAGAGACAAAAAATTGTTTAAGTGTTCGACAATTTGCATCAACACAGAGAAAAATTTTGTGAGTATGGATGATAGAGTCAAAATTGAAATGTGTGCAACATAGGATAGATATTTGATAGTGTCATTATGACATGTGCTAGTGCAAAAAAGTGTATAGATAATATGATAATACTTATAGAGGATTTACCAATACAAACAATTAGCAAGGTAGAACATAACACAACATAAGATCAAGTATTATAGCTTAAGAAATTATTTGGGTAACAAAATAATTACTTAGCTATAATGGGATAACTGTTAGAATCTGAAAAGATTTATAACCCAGAAAATTAGTGCAAAGAATAGATATCTAAACTATGAATGCAACTGATAAAATAAAAATAGCAACATAGAGTTAGTCTCAAGGAGAGTAATGCAAATGCTGGAAGCAAAATAGCATTATGAGGATGCAAATGAAATTGATCAAAAATACAAGCCAGGTAGCATGCTTATATAGACTAGGAAGAGGGAGGAGGTGGCAACACTGACCAATGAGGAGGAACCATCTATCGGACTAAAGATAGCAAAGTATCTTCCTAAGATAGATAATGGATGCTCATATGTAGGAAGGTGACACCTCACAACCACTTTCTAAATAAGACACGTTTTATTAACCTAAGCAAGATTATTAAAAGTGTAGGAAGGAACTAGCAATATAGGGAAAAATAAATAACCCACTAGGAAATTAAAAAACTACACTAACAACCCCCCATAAGTGAAGCTTAGGTGGATGTAGAAATGGGTCCCAGCAAGTCAAGCCCGATGAGGTACCCATGTACATAAAATTCCTCCAAAAGAGAGAGAAAAGAGACTCCCCCAAAAAAATCAAGACTCCAAGTGAGAGGAAGAGGCCCCCCCAAAAGATGAAGCATCTCGCACCCCCAACAAAGCTTGCAAATTTTGTTCGATAGATCCACTTACATCAAACAAGTTTTCTTCCCTTAGGAAGAAGGAAAAGATCCCAAGTGTGATTCCTCTTCAAGGAACTATACTCTTCATACATAGTTGTATCCCACTCAGGTATACTAGAAGCCTCATGAAAATATAGTGGATCTAAGGCAGTAGCAATAAAGATATGTGTAGCATCCTAGAATTGCAAATGAGTCCACCTAGTGTCTAATGAATCCCTAACCCAATCATCTATAGACTACAAGGTTTGTCTAGCCCAAAGTGGACTAGAAGATAGAGAATCTATAGGAAAATCATCAACCTATGAATGATGACTAGGAGAGGAAGGAGGTGAGTCCTCTAAATCACTCTCTACATTGGAAGTGGAGTTAAAAGACTACTTAGGTGAATTTGACTCATTAGAATATTTGTCATGTATTCCAAGTGACTCCAATGTCAAAGTAGAAGGCAACCCTATGACCATGCTCTGCTAGTTAAGCTAATGCAAGTAGTGGAAGTTAAGATGGCCAAACTGCTCATGCCATAATTTACTCACATCATTAGAGTGAGTGAGAAAAATAGTCAAAGGAGGATTAGGAACAAAGTGAGAAAACTGATAGAGTTGTGACTGATGATCTGCTCTCCCAACTGCAACTATAGAATCATTGTGCAACTCGCATATCTCCACTAAATCAAGAGTGAACTCAACCCATTTTCCTAAACCTATGTGAGTGATCTGGTATACCGATAGGAGATTAGTTGACAATGAGGGTACACAAAGAACATCATTAAATGTGCCATCTCCCACATCAACATACCTTCTCCCACACACCTCAATAAGCGTGCTATCACCCATCAAAATAGAAGGCATAGTACACGGCTTGAAGGATGCAATTTCTTCCTTAGATGAAGTCATGTAGTGTGAAGCACCCGAATCAAGAACCCAAGTGGATGGTGAGGAAGTAGCTGCAACAAGGGCCTTGCCCATTCCTTTCCCCTTGTTATTTTATTTTTCCTTGTTAGAACCTTCATTAGAACTTTTTTTGATAGACTTAGGAACACTAATATTATTCTTCTCAAGAATGTGTGTCAAGTGATCAATTTGTTTCTTCAAACATTTATGTTCACCATGACTAGGTCTTTTATAATAGGCACATTTGACCTTTTCTTTCTTAGGCTTATCATGCTTGGAAGATGGGGTATCAATAGTTGCTTTTGAAGCAACTAGTATCTGATCCTTCTTTTCCTCACTATTATTTTGTTTCTCATCCTTACTATTGTTGTTACTACTTTGTCCTTTTTGTTCTATTGTGCCTTGGTTGGTAGCTAAGGCATGTGACTTAGAGGACTTGAGAGTGCCCATCTGAATTAGCTTGTCCTATTCTCGAGTGAGATTGACAACAAAATCACCTAAATATGGCATGGTGAATTGAGTACCAAGTGCACCCTTAGTAGCATAGAAGGTAGAGACAAACACGGAATATTTTGAACTTAGCTTAGAGAGAATGCTAAGAATCAATTGTTCATCTTGCTTTTCAATTCCACATTGTTTTAACTGCAGCCTTAGTGACTTCAATTTAGTGAAGAAATCCTACATTGTGTTGAAATTGCCTAGACTTAAACTAATTAGTTCATTTTCCAAAATATGACCCCTCATTGAATCTTGTGTTCCAAATAGTGTTTCTAGCTTTAATCATATTTGATTTGGTGTATCTAAAGATTAAATGTGAAATAGCACATTAGGAGAAATAGACAAACACAATGTTCCATACGTCTCATCACATTTGTTAAACCACTTAGGCTTATCTTCATCTTTAGCAAGTTCAGTTTCAAGTCCCATAGTTATCCTATTTAATCCAGCCTTCCTTAAGTGAATTTTCATGCATGATTTCCACTCAAAGTAATTGTATGGAGTTAGGATGGGCATATTTGTTTGATCCATGATGAAGAAATGCAAAGAAGAAATGCCAAAAAAAAGAGAACCTAGCTACAAAAAAGCCCCCCATTTTTACTCAATCAAAGAACCCCCCCAAAGAAATATGATTTGGCACTTTATTTTAGTGCATTTACAACTACCACTAGAAAGAAATACTTAGTGGTCTTGAGTTCAATGCATTACAAACCCTCATGAAGAGCATATGTTAAAAGTGAAACTTGGGCACAATAATCAAGGAAACAAATAGCACCACTGCAATCTACTCAAAAAATATGCACTTTCAAAAAAACAATAGCCTTGATATGAGGTTGTATGAAAAAGTTATGATCCTCTGAAGTTTCCAAAATGAGAATTGTGCATAGTCATGACCAAGAATCTATAACTTCTGAAGTATTCATGCATGAAAATCAAAAAACAACTCCACTGGTGGATAGAGCACAAAAAATTAGCCAAGGTCATAACAAGAATCATCAAAATCAAAGTCCGTATGAGCAAGAACGAGACCTTTGAAAACTGTGTTCAAATCTCTGATTGCCAATGGAGAGGGGTGTTGGTGTGATTTTTCACAGTATAGAAAAACTTCTGATATTTGGGTGAAAAATCAGTTAAATCTTTGATTCTTGTAAATTAGGGTTTTATCTTATGAAATCTTGAAAATTGTTAGATTACCCTAGTTGTGCCCTATTCTGTGGGTTGTATTTTCCTTTTAAATTCTTAGGGTTTGTCTCTCAAATTGTCCTTGAAAAGGCCCTAAGTGTGTGAAAACCCTTATACCTTTGTTTTGTGTTGTCCTAGTTTTCAAATTTTCAAAAGGTATTGTTTCAAATATTTTGGCGGGGCATTTTATCCCAAAAATTTGTTTGCATCAGAATACCTTCGTATACTTATGATAAACCTTTTATGCACTTTAATTGTGATATTTTATTTTAAAAAGGATGCCAAGTTGAAATTTTTTTCAACACCATTGATTTTCTCAAGATTAAGGGTTCTTGCATTCTCGCATTATCAAGTTGCGAGGTCTTTAAATAATGTGGGGAAACACATTTGTGACATGTAGCCCCTAATGGTTTTTGAGATTCAGTGCACCGCAAAAGGTCTTGTATGTCAGCATGGGTCAAGACACTTTTTGCAGATTTGTTAGATTTGTCAGGACATGTTTTATTTTTCCTACACTGTCATTGGTTGTTCAAATCAATGAAAACTTTACCTTATGATCAATATTCATCAACCGTGTATCTTGTTTAGATCCACAGTTCCCACATTCTCGCATTATCAAGTTACGAGGTCTTTAAATAATGCGGGGAAATGGGTGCACAATGCATGGAAATGGTGACATCATGGGCCCACCTTTTGCAGAAAGGTAATAACACTGTGTCCTCCATGGTGGTTGTCAGATGACATGGAATGAAGAGGAAGCATTTCATTGGTCCATTCAAATTGATTAAAGTGCACAGTCATTGCAAGATTTTGATCACCATTGATTAAAGCAAGATCGATGGATTGTGCTTTCCTACATTATCAAGCTACTCAATTTTTAAATAATGTGGGCAAGCAAGCATGGTGGGACCTAAACCAATCTTTAGGAAATGCATTGAGTCATGCCATATTGGAAGAGATTAAAAGTAACGAAGTACGCTCATGGGTGGAAAGTGACAGGTTTTCCAAGTTGGAAGTAGCGATGTCATGGACACAAAAACTTAAATTATTGCAATTAAAATTGTCAAAGCACATGGATTGAAGGGTAACATTTTCATTGGTCAAGTTGGTTTAGTGGGCCACCAAATAAAGAGATCTTGATTCACTGTCGATCAGGGTAAGATCGACAGTGCCTGCATTCTCACCTTTTCAAAATGTGAGGTCTTTAAATAATGCAGGCAAGCAAGCTTCTGATGTGTGGTTGGAGATCCCAAAGTTTTAAGATACTTTCTATTTTTGAAAGGAAACTGTTCAATCAAAGGGAGATCAACGGGTAGAATTCAAATTCAAGATACAACATGAAAATAGTGGTTGCAGAAATAAGTATGATACAGAGTTTCCTTCCTGCGACCTAAATACTCTGATATAGCATATGAATTTGCCATTTTTGAAGCATAGTTAGAAATTTTCTCAGTGCGAAAGAATTTCTAGAGCTAGGGCACAGAATTTTTCAAGGGTTTCAAAAAAATTCACAGAGAAAACTATAGAGAAAGGAGGGAAAATTTGGCGGGTAAGTGATCTATAACCAGTAGAAATAAAATTTGATGTTATAAAGGTTCTGAAATCTTAAAGATGCCTCCACAAAAGGATTTTTTGGAACAATTTCCTTTGTCAGTTCATGAGATAACTAAGGGGAGGGAGTTGATTCCAAAAAACCTTAGAGTAGCTGTAGCAGAGGGTTTCTATGACAAGGCCAATTGGGTTTGAGATGCTCAAGTATCCATGGGAGGTTTGGAATTATTCAGAAAGTGGTTTTTAGAGCAAAAATTGGATACTCCTCTGAGAAATGTCTGGGAGTTTGATATTGGAAAGTTGACAATCTCTACAGTTTTCTTTGATAGTGATTTATTAATGGATTTGGCCAAGAAATATGACCCAATTACAGGGTGGATAAAGAATCATGCTAGAGTAAAAATCTTTAGGGTCTATCCTAAACTAATTAGAGAAGTTTTCAATCTTAACCATAACCATGATGTGCATGAAACAATTGACATGGGTAACCTACAAGCAAGGTATGATGCACAAAAAACCTACTTGAAAAGAGGGCCACTACAGGAGCGTGCTGCCAAGGTTGGTAATTTGTCTGTGATTGCTATCAACACCCCTAAGCCACTATTGAAAAGAAATTTAAACATTAGGGCTAAGGCATTATATGTTTCTCTTTGTAAGATTTTTGGAATAGATGAGGTAGAACAAATTCCAGGCTCAATTGTCCTCATCATGGCACAAACTCTTCAATTTGGAATGAGCTCTATTCTAGATTTTGCAACATTTCTCTCAAGAGAAATTCACAATGGTTTGGTTGGGATAGCAAAGGGAAAAGTAGATAAACCATTCTGTTGGTATTCATTGCTTATGCATGTGTGCTTGTACAAGGGATTTACATTTTTCTCCACAGATATGGAATTGGAAACAACCAGGGAGGGGGAGAAGAATCTAGTACAATTGTGGAGTGTAGATATGACCTCAGAAGCCACAAGTTCCAGGTATGTGAGGTTTGATAGGTATTTTGCATCAAAGCTTAGACTAATTTTAAGAGGAGATAGCCCTAGAATCCCAGAAGCATTGTTAGAATTGGTCAGACCCAAGGACCATGCTAAAGGGCAACTTGTCAGTCATAACTGGGGGGATATAATTCCCTACAATGTTTCAACAGTGATAAGAGTGTATGATTTTTTGGGAAAACCTCATGTGCTATCGTTTCATGTGCCTTTGAAGATAGGAATAACTGAGCTGTTATGGTAGATAGGTACCATAGATGAGAGGGATTTGACTAGGAAGGGCACATTTTTTCCAATTTTCACTGTGGCCCATGATTTTATTTTTGTAAGGAAAGGTTGGAAACATTTTAACTTGTTTTTAGACAAATATAACATGGAAGAATCTCATGCCAGATTTATTGATCCTGAAGGTTTCTATGATATCTTCATGGAGAGAATAAAAGCTTCTCGCATGGTCCAACAAGTCTACTATCCTGAAGATGTGATTAGAAACATTTTCACCTTACAAGAACAAGAATTGAGAAAGGAAAAGTGGATGGTGTTTAGCAAAACCCTTGAATTCATTAATGCTTTTGATCCCCACTATGACCCATTGAAAGAAAAGAAATATCGGGGAGCCAAAATACATGCCTTGATGAATAATTTTGCTGAGATAACACAAGCTATGAATGAAAAAAGGGCTACATATGTTGAGGCATACCCAGACAAGGTTGCAGAAGTGCAGAAAAGAATCAATAGTAAAAACATAATAGATCCTAGACAATATACCTTGCAGAAAAGGTTAGGTTATGTAATGATTCAGAGTGTGCAACAGGGTCCTCTTCATCAAGGAAAAAGACTAGGAAGTCCATCTACAACCAGTGCTCCAAAAAGGCAGATGTTAGAATAGGGATCTTCTTCTTCTCAACTCAAAACAATACTCCCCGTGCCAATCCCCAATCAGGATAGATGATGAAGCATCTTTAGGGGAACAATTAAGACAAATTGGTGGAGAAGGGGATATAATTGTTACTTCCATAGATCTGGAGTTTGGGGAACCATAAGAACCCCATGTACCTTCCTTGGAGCTTACTGTTGCTGACTATAAAGGTAAGGAAATTTATCCTATAGTTGCCCAAGCCTCTAAGAGGTTTGTAAATGATGAAAATTTTGTGAAATCTAGAGCATTTGTACAATTTTTGTGGAGATTGAATATAGGCAATTTTGAAAATACTTGTGAAAAAATAAAAGCAGAGCTACTAGATAAACTAGACTTTGTTATTAAAGAAAAGGTAAAATCTAAATTTTTGAATGATTTTGCCCAATTTACACCTGAGGCTGGGAGGCAATTAGTTAAACAATCAGGAGTCCTTATCTTACCTGAATGGGATATAGTGAATGCTATGGTTTTTGATTAAATAAGAAAACAAAAGGATGTCCAGTTACAAACTAAAGAAGAGATATTACAAGCTCATAGAGGAGTCAAATTTAGTGATGATCACCAAGCCCTTGTAATTTGGTCATTTGAGAAAAGGGATAAAACTAGGATGCAGGAAATCTCTATTGCAGACCATATTGGTGCATTAATAGTATACAGGGCTGGTGAAGTTGGTAGTAAATAGATAATGGGAATGGCTTTAGAAATGCTAAAATTTGGTGGTGTGGTATCTAGCCAAGAAGAAGATAAATTTTCTCAGCTAAATGCTAGATTTGAAGAAGTGTTGAATGCATATGAAGAGAGGGGAACATGCATACAAAATTTGGAGAATTAGGTGTCTCAAATGGAGAAGATACTTGGGAAGAGAAAGGTGGGAGAATCCAGTGCACTTAGAATTGCATACCCTCCACAACCATTTTTTAAAGTAACCCCTATTGTTGAAATACCAAACACCCCTGAAAGGCCTCAATTCTATACTGCAGAGTACTTTGAAGAAGAAAAAACCAAACTACATGAGTTGTAGGTAGAATTAAAAAATCAATATGAAGGAAAATTAAAGCAGGGTGTGATGTATTTAAGGGATAAAATATAATGGTCAACCTTATTTGATCAGTTGACAAGAATTACAACCCTCATGGATGAGTTGAACAGAGATGAGGTTAAATTGACTCCTCTAGCATAGAAGTGGAGGGAGAGAAATAATGATATCACAGTCATATGTATATCTGCCATCCAAATGCCTTGTCATCAAGTAGAGAAAATTTTTGAAATTTAAAAGGGATTCTGTTAAAAGGGATTCTTTGCAAAAAAGATTAACACATTCTTTTTCCAAATATATTGCTGAAAAATTCATTTTATTTCCTTGTGCTTTAGAATCTGTTGACACAATAAAGGAAAAAGAAAAGTGGAAAAAAGAGTTGGATGAAATATTTGCTTTAGAATCTGTTGACACAATAAAGGAAAAAGAAAAGTGGAAAAAAGAGTTGGATGAAATATTTTATGAAAGGATCAAGAACATCATGACTGAAACTAGTCACTAGTTTTGGGCAAGGACAAATGAAGAGTTGGTAAAGATACAGTTATTTTATAATGCCATCAGAAAAGAGCTTGATGATTTAGAGGAATTTGCAAATTCTTTAGTGATTATACAAAGAGAGGCTCTAAATTTTGATTGGCCAGATGATGCTGCTTATAATGAATGGAAAAATTAGTTCTTAGAACAAATGTCAAAAGATGATGAGGAGGAAGATGCAAAAGTAAAAGTTACCCTCATAGTTAATAATGAAGACATGGAAAATTCCCAGATTAAAGTAAATTTGCAAGTAATTGAAGATGATACATCACTTTCAAACCTCAAGGCCATTTACTCTGAGGATGAAGAATAAATGAAGAATCAAATCATAATTTCTTGTCTCAACAATTAAGAGTGTAACAGAAAGGGACCCACCAAGGAGTGTTTGATGTAGTAGCCTTTCTGTTATTTTCTTTTGTCTTTTATGATAGGTGGATGTAGGTATCTTTTAGAAGACACCTATCACTTTCTTTTAGCCTGAAGCTTGTTGCATCTCAAACTATTTAAGTGATATTCCAAGGCTAGAGAATGGCCAGAATTCTATTGTTTCTACGTGATATGCTTAGTCTGTCTTTGGTCAAAATTTTTGAAAACAAGTTTATGATGTATTTTCTCTATCAATTCTCTGAGAATACATGAATATATAATGAGCTATGTTTCTTTATAAAGGTCATTCTGAGTCTATTGTAAATGTTATACAATTTTCAAAGAAAATGAATACAAATTGTGAACTATCCCCATATCAATTCTTTATGAATCTTGTCTCCTTCTAATTACTTGGTTATCTTGATATTGTATAAGTAAAAGCTTGTGCAATTGAATACAATTTAGTTAGGTTGTATATCTATTTATCACTTCTGTTAATTCAATGGATTAAATAAAAGCTTTGGTGAATGTGATAAGTTTTCTTTAGTACTGGAAAGGGTTTTGAATGATAAATTCTGATAAGAATTACTGATAGAATTTGTTGTAAGGCAACAAGTTAGATCTAAGAATTTTCTATAGACTCTGAACCCCAATGGATTAGACACTGATCAAATTGATTCAGTTGAAGAAGAAGTATGTCACAAATGGTTGTCAAAAATGCAGAATTAAATCAATTTTACTTTTTTTTCTTGTAGATCTTCAAAGCTGGCCAGTACTTGTCTGCATGGAATGTTTTAGTTTCAGTTAGCCACTATTGTTAAGAACATCTATATATCTATAGAAAAAAATTTGGCCATATCTGTTATATGGGATGTGTTTATCAAGTTATCAAGAATTATGTATGTGTTTGAGGATTCGAGATGAGAATCAGAATGAAACTAAAAATAATCCTCATACAATTTTCCTAGTCTTGAATCATCCCTGGGTATACCCACCCTGGTTTTGCAGAGCCAAAAGAGTAGAAAACCACCTTTGGTTTTGTTGAAGTTGGGTCCAAATGCTTTGCACATGCAATTATTAACAAGAATTGGCTAACCTTTATATTGTATGAGTATTATCATTTTGGTATTAAGCATTTTGTTGCTTAGTAGTTTTAGTCCTTTTAAAACCCCAACAAGGGGTATGGATGTAGCTTTCCATGCTTAATTCTACAAAATATAGAGCTTGCATGCAAAAACTAAAAGATACCTAGATAGTTTTTTGGTGCTACGAACAAAACCCAGAAAGTGATTTTCTTGTTGATGTACAGAAGATGTTGCTGTAGTGTAAATCAGACACCTTTAATAGTAAAAAATGGCTCCAAAAATAAAAAATGACCCCAACAACCAAAATATGACATGCAAATGCTAGATCAGCTTCCTAAGTCCATCAATGGCATGCTGGAACCTGCAATACTGATTGAAAACTCCAAATATGCATGTTGGTTTTCATATTTGAGATTAAAACCCTAGAGATTTAAAACATTTTTGTCAAAACTTTTCTGATTCTCAAGATCATCCAAAGATGCAAGAGAAGAACATACTTCATTTTTGAAAAAACTACAATAAAATTGATTATCCCCCCAGCCCCCCCGCAAATCTCTCAAATAAAGAAAATAAAATCTACTCTTGCACATAAAAAAGCTTTGATACCATGTTAGAATCTGAAAAGATTGATAACCCAAAAAACTAGTGCAAAAAATAGATATCTAAACTATGAATGCAACTGATAAAATCAAAATAGCAACATAGAGTTAGTCTCCAAGAGAGTAATGCAAATGCTGGAAGCAAAATAGCATTAAGAGGATGCAAATGAAATTGATCACAAATACAAGCTAGGTAGCATGCTTATATAGACTAGGAAGAGGGAGGAGGTAGCAACACCGACCAATGAGGAGCAACCATCTATCAGACTAAAGATAGCAAAGTATCTTCCTAAGATAGATAATGGATGCTCATATGTAGGAAGATGAAACCTCACAACCACTTTCTAAATAAGACATGCTTTATTAACCTAAGCAAGATTATTAAAAGTGTAGGAAAAAACTAGCAATATAGGAAAAAATAAATAACCCACTAGGAAATTAAAAAACTACACTAACAATAACATCCTAGATGTTAACCCTGAGTTAATAGAGTCCAATTTTATAATTAGCCAAGCATGTGAAAGCATCAAGGCTGACAGGATAGAGTTTTGCTAAAAGGTAAAGGTATAAGTAAAGATCATAACTTGCAAATTTATGTTTTGATTGTAGATAATATGTGAACTTATGTAAAGATTATATTTTTTATATGTAGGCCTTATATGATGCAAAGTTTGATGTATTATCAAAGGAAATGCAAAGTACAATAATGAGACAATATTGTTTGCATCTGTATTTTTGTAAAGAATCTTAATTGTATATTGGGCATTTGGGTAGTGGGATCATTCTAGATACATTGTAGTTGTATCACCAACTCCTAACAAGGTTGAGGTTTTTAACAGGGTCTAGTCCTCTAACGAGGAACAAGACACTATATTTACTTAATAGACTCCTAACAGGGCCAATATCCTTAACCAGATACTTTTGTTTAGTTGAGAATTTTGTGGGTACCATCCCCACTGGGGTTTTCCCTTGGCAAGGATTTCCCTAGTTAACAAAATATGGTGTTACTAGTTCTCATTGTGTATAGTTATCTTTACTATTCAACATTATTGGTTTTTTTTCTTATGCATAGTTTAAAGGAAGTAACAATATCCTATTATGGTCAAAAGTTTGTAGAATACCAACCACACTGTACCCTCATAGTATTCCCTATGTCTATCAATTGGTATCAAAGCATAGTTACTCAGAGGAGACTTAATAGCTTGATTAAGATCAGTATGGACATGGAAAAGTTATAGAAGAATCTTGTAGAAGCTCTTGAGAAGATTGATATTCCAAATAATAGAAATGAATATGCTAAGGCATATATTGGAAAGTTGAAAGATAAGATAGATCATCTTAGATCCTATTAGTGTTTTAAAATATCATGTTTCAAAACCCCAATGATGAGAGAAAAATACATCTAGAGGCAGCTAACTCCCATCTACGACATACCCATTCAAACACCAAGGCAAACTGTAAGGCTATACTCCTTCTTCTTAGTGAACCTCATATTCTTTATATGGTGATAGTATCAAAGAATAATATTAAATATTATAAAGAAGATACTACCGTTGAATCTTCTATTCTTATGCAAACAATAGAGACATGAAATAGCTAGTAAGATGACCTATGAACTAGACAAGCTAAGTGAGGGCAACTCTTTTCAGCTCTTCAACAAAAGGGAAAATGATTTTGATTATAATAATGATTTCAACATCACCAAGGCATGAACAAAAAAATACATCAATGATGTAGTTGATCAGTTCCTTATGTATCGGGAAATTCAACAAATCACTAACACACATCCTTGGAAATCATTGAGACATTTCATGCATCAAGAATTCCAGATCTATCTATTCATCTTGTAAATTAGACATCTACATCATTTTTTACTCTCATACTCAACCTATGCCTTCATAAAATTTACAACCCCAAAATGGTAAATCAAGCATTTACATGACTCCTTGAGTCATAAGATAAACATACCAAAACATACAACCTAAAATAGATTGCAACTGAGATTTGTGCTCTTTATTCAGAAAACACCAAAATATTCAAACAACATGAAAATGAGACAAAACATAAGACTGAATATAAACTTGCTTGATGCACTTTTATTCATTTCCTTAAAAAGAAAAAGAAAAGGATGCATGAATTTAATCATAAAATTACTGAATAGACTAGAACTATTTCTAAAACTTCATTGACTATTGTTCATTACAAGAGAAATGTTGGCCATGAATGGTGGGATTATAGCTAGAGCTCTACTCAATAGTTTGGAAATAGCCAACCATCAAAAAACCTAGAGAAAGAGAAGAGAAAAGATTAAGGAGACAAGAAGAATTCCTAGATTAGATTTGATGTTGCCATTTGTCCACTTGAAAAAGCTTCATCTTTCAATGCATCACTTCTCTTTACCCTCTTTTTGCAATTGAAAAATGGATATTTTCCTTGTTGTTAAAGAATGCTTTGAAAATGTCTTTAGAATGATGGAAACATGCAACTGATTAAGATGCTAGATATAATTTTTTAAAAGGGCCAAAAATACCCACCGAAATGAATTTTAGAGGCAAAATGAAACTCATTTTCCCCCAAATTTGGAGCCAAAAAACTGCCATGTCTTCTTTCTAACTGATTTTGATGCTCAATCATGAAAATTGTTCATTCTATTGAGAATGCCCCCATTTTAAAAGTCTTCTTATAACTGTTACCACTGAATACCTATGCATTTTTTGACCACATATTAGGAAATCTTGTCTTCTAATTTTTAACAGTATACTGCACTCTATATTTTAGATAAAAAATGCCCCACTAGGATGCATTTGAAATTCTAGGCCCCAACTCATTGAACAAAGAATTTAAATGAAAAATGTAAAAAATTATATAGATTGGACTATATCATATTTCAAATCATTTAAATTTTTCTTTACTCATGGATTGCACATTCAAATTTTGAAAGAAAAACAATAATTTTTTTTATCATTTCATATTTTTTCTCTATCTCTAATTTTGGGTCAAACCTCCTATTGACCACCAATGGGGTGCCACATGTTTATCTTTGATTGATCAGCCTTCTCTATCATAGCCACCCCACTACCCAATTATTAGGTTCTCACCATGTGTCATAATTTTGCATCATCAAAGGCTTAACTTATGACCTCAACTTAACCCTAGCTATTGGGTGATTAACCATGCTTTGCATCATTACACTTGATATGCTTAACCTTGGGTTAGAGCTTTCAACCATGTGAAATAAGCTATTTTGTATGATTAGATAACTTTTTTGAAATTAACATTTATTGCTTGTCACCATGCAATGTGGTTAATTTCACCATTTTTGTCTCATCACGCAGTTATCTCTTAACTATGCAACTTTTATCACGACTATGTGATTGAGAACTATGTGGCACTTGATGATGCCATCACTCTCTTTCTAATCTCTTGTAGTTTTGGTCAAAATATGGTTAACTTCATTGCTAGCTATCCTAGCAATCCACGAGCCCCACCACATGAGCCTTGTATCATCAAAAGGCTCATGTCTTTAAGACACTTAGTAACTATGTGTTTGGATATTTAAAAACCAAAAATTCCTCCTACTTTGTGAATGTGGTATTAAATC
Source organism: Cupressus sempervirens (assembly GCA_028749045.1). Lineage (NCBI taxonomy): Eukaryota > Viridiplantae > Streptophyta > Pinopsida > Cupressales > Cupressaceae > Cupressus > Cupressus sempervirens. The sequence goes on along the minus strand of CM053793.1, from coordinate 506,259,001 downwards.
CCTTCATAGAAACAATGTGTTCTACTATTTTCTTCATCATTTGGAGGGGTTCAATGGTCTACACCACCATTTTCCTCAACAAAATATTGAAGAGTAGTGATATTTTAGAGTTGTGTGAGGCTTAGCCACAATATTGTTTAAGTAGTTTGTGTTGGTTATTGGGTTTTGACTTGCACCAATGGAAGATATGCTTACTGGGGCTAGGCCAGGCTTTTTACAAGAATTCTACAAGGTGATTCATTCTTAGCCAGCATTCTTTCATCTATCCTACTCCCATGAATCTAGTGTTTCCATTTCTAGAAGAATAAATTTCTAACTCTTGCAAGGGTATCTTCTCTATTTTGATATGATAAACCAATAACTTAATACACATCTATCCCTTTGACATTCATTTCTATTTCTTTTTCTAGATCATCCTTCTTTAGTGTTTCCTTTGCCTTCCTCTACTTAAACCTTGCACCATGACATGATTCTTTTACATTAGTGATAGCCTTTGATGTTGATCTTTTGGCCTAACTGATAGATATAATCTCCTTCCCATCTTCCACAATAATAGGTTTAGCACCCCCTAACTTCTAGATCCATACTTTCCTCTACACTTGCATAGCTTAAACTCTCTTTCATTAGCACCAACTACCTCAAAGTGGGTGATAATATGAAGGGGCTATGACAAATAACAATTTGTTGGAGAAGAAATAGAAAAAGTTGTATGGTTGGTAGGAATCCCCTTTTGGTTAGCTAATGATTGTGCTCCACCAATCACACACATGAATTGTGATGACATTTTCTTTAACTCGGTGATGAATTTCATAGTTACTATGTTTCTTAAAAAGGAAAGGCACGTATGTTCACAAACATGTAGCTCTTCAACATTTGCTACATTCTTCACTTTCTCACAAAAGTTGATCACAAACTCATCCACATAGCTATGACTAGAAAGGATTTTCATCTCCTCCAAGTATATATATATATATAAATTTATAATTGATCCCTTTTGATCTTACACCATTACACACTTTTGATCTAACAACAAGACACCTATTACCTTGAGACTAGATATCAAAGGAAAAACATAGCAAACTTGTCAACATTAACTATAAAAGAAAACTTTTTCTCACTTATCAATGCATGTACAATCTTTCATATTCATCAAATCTTGGGTTAATGTAATGCACATGCCAAGTTATCATATTAAAATAATTTCTAGTCACACTCCAATATTATTTGACAACACACTATTCCTTATTTCACATGTTGTCCTTAGCATTTTTGTTATATGAAAACACATAGGTCTAACACTAACTTTATTAGAAAAAATATTTTAAATACATCTCTTATATCCCATTTAGTCTCAAACATAAGTGTGGATACCAAGGAATTATAAAAATTAAAATTATTATAACATTTCTTTAAAAATCAATGCATTAGCAAATTGTTGAAACTGGTCGGGCCCCAAAGTGGGTCTGGCTAGTTTTTTTTAAACTGAAACACATGACCTTTCAAACTGATCAATTAATCATCTCATACTGATTTGATCCCAAATTAATTATTATTGCATCCTTCGAAAGAAATTTTAACTATTTTCTGCAAACTGCCAATTTTGTGCCAAGGGGTCTTATTACTAGCCTTAAAAACTAACTAAAACACTTAACTGAGCTCTGAAATCAAACATGTTGATTCTTTATTCCATATTATTGTACCCTATTAGATAATGATTCATGATGACACCTAGGTCAAAAGATACTGATTGTTAAAGTTTATCACTTAAAACTGCTTACAAACAAACATGTTAGAAAACCATAAAATGCATTCAGTTTTGGCTTCAAAAATCGGTCAAATGGACATTTGGGGGCACAAAAATTGGGGTGTTAGTTTAATATCATGAGGGAGTATAAATCTATTATTTGGGCTCATGAAGAATAACTGGGCACATTTGGAAAATGAGAAAAGTTAGGTACTCAGATTTGCAGAATTGGGAACATTAGCAAACATTGATTTTGGAAAATGGAATGGACCTAAGAAAGTGTACAAACGGATTGGTCAAGACTCAAAAACTAACAAACTTAAAGAATTTTTAGAGTACAACACAATATTATAGTCCATTTCATTCAGACAATCATGAATTTAGATTTATGTCATCCTGAACAGGGGTATTGATCAATTTGCACTTTAAGACACCAGTAAGATTTTACAAATTACATTTGGAATCACATTTGAAAACTATTCAAATGGATTTTTCATTAGCTCAAATCTAAAACACAACAAGTTTTATAACCTTTAAAATTCAATGCAAAATGAATTTTCTCATTTTGATCAACTAGATCAAAGTTACAATTGGCCAAACAAGGCCTCCTAGAATCTGATCAATATGCATCAGCATGACAATAGAAAACAAACAACTTTGAGGGATTCAAAACCTATTCAAAAAATATTGAAACAACTCAAACACTGAAACATAGGATCTTTTATATGCATACTCAACACTCCTAAAGCAGTGAGTCATGAAGCATAACTGGGTGCAAGATATTCAATTGCAAACTAGGCTTCTTGTCATTGTTTGACACTTGGGCAAAAATGTAGATCTAAACATTGCTCAAAAAGAAACTTCACGAAATGACTTAGAATGACACTTTATCATCAAGGGATAGATAGATACACTAAATTCAAGGTGTTAGAAATATAAAACACCTCATAGGCCTCAAAAGGATAGTCAAGTACACATGCATTAAATGTGCTTATAGGGGCTCAAATTTTAGAATGGTACTCAAAATGAGAATGCAATTTTGAGTCCCATTAGATCCAAGAAAGAGTCATAAAACCTATCAAATATAGTGACAAGATCTTGATATTAAAGAAAGAAAATAAAATTGTGAAGCATGAATTAGAGATTACAAATCTAAAGTTGAGCCTAAAGGATGATGATAGCAAGATATAGTCTAGTTTGAGATCTAAGAATTCAAATCTTAGATATAATCTTGAAAAAGTCACATCTAAATTTGAAACTACTAAGTTGTAGCATGCAAAAATTGAAAAATACAATATCATTATGAAAGGAGAATTGGCATAGACTAAGCAATAGCTTTAGAAGTTGTATACTAGTAGTGAGAAACTTAATGAGAAAATGTCAGTACAAAGACCTACTTATGATAAGATAGGACTGGGATATTTTTTTGGTTTGTTAGGTAAGAAAATTGAAACAAGAAAGGAATCAAATCTAGTTGTTAAAACTCCTAAAACTTTTATGAATAAAGAAGAAGTACCTAACAAAGTTAAGCAAGTAATTCAACCTAAAGAATGTGTTGATCCTAAGTAAATAGAGCAACCTAAACCACCTAAACAAGTGATATATGAATTTGAAGGTATATGTTTTACATGTAATGATGTTGGACACATGAAGAGAGATTGTATAGGTAAGTCATTTAATTATGTTAATAGTTAAAATCAATGATTATGTATGTTTTAATTGATTGTACCCTAAAGTTGTAAATGATAAGGAAGCCTATGCATTGCTTAAAGTTGTAAAATCAATCAGATGCTACTTGATGGGAGCTACTATGATTATATTTATTCCAAGTGCTAAAGTGAAAGCCATCTTATCACAACAAGAGGTTTCAACAAGAAGATGTGGGTGGATCAACATGATCCAAAAGTTTCATATAGATATTCATATCACTAAGCTAATAAGAGGTCAAGGACTTGCCAAGTTTATGGTAGAAGCCAACCTTGAACAAAACTAGATAAATAATCTTGAAGTTGATGGTTCAAATAGGTTGTGTGATATGGATGTTTGTGATTAGTATAAGGACCTTATACTCTACTTGCAACACATGAGAGCTCCATGAGTCTTGAATAATAATCAAAGAAGAACTTTAAAGTTATAATCCATTAAATATGTCACTGTGAATGGTCAATTATGGTGGAGAAGTATGGAAGGTGTGTTGCTGAAATATGCTAATGAGAAACAAGCATCAACAATTATTCATGAGATGCATCATGGAGTATGTGGAGGAAATTATATCGCTAATATAACAACCCATAAGGTGATTAGAGTGGGATTTTGGTAGCCTACACTATTTAAGGATGCATATAAGCTTGTGAAGAAAAGTGATGCATGTCAAAGGTTCAGTGGAAAATTGAAATTCTTTGGGAATCTACCATTAAAATTAGTAAAGGTGAAGGAACCTTTTCAGTAGTGGGGAATTGATTTGATAGGTGAGTTTACAAACAAGTCAAGTGGAGGGCATGCTTAGATTCTAGTAGCTACTGATTATTTTACAAAGTGGCTAGAGGAAATTGTTACTAGAAAATCTACTAGCAAAGTAGTAATGGATTTAAGTTTAAATAATGTTACTATCAAATTTAGATGTTCAAAGAAAATAGTTATAGACAATGAATTGCACTTTATATCTGAAGAATACAAGGGTTTTTGTGAAAAACATAATATAACTAGATCTACCTCTTCCCCATACCGTCCACAAGGAAATGGATAGGCTGAATCAAGCAAAAAAAGTTTGCTGAATATAATCAAGAGAATTTTAGAAGAAAATAAGAGAGCTTGGGATTCCAAATTGCCATTGGCACCATGGGTTGATAGAGTGATAGTAAAGAAAGCCATAGGTTGTGCACCTTTTGATTTAGTTTATGGAATACAAGTTACCTTACCACAAAACAAATTGAGGAACATCTACAAATTTTTTTAGCTTTATGATAATGATCTCATTGATGAGTTCTAGGCTAGAATGGATGATATTATGCAATTAGATGAGACCTAAAGAGATGCTTCAGCCAAAAATACAAATTTTTAGACACATGTTTGACAAAAGGGTAGTATCAAGGAAGTTCCATCCTAAAGATCTATGGTGTTGTTATGCAATGCCAGATTGGAAGACAAAGGTAAACATAGTAAATTTTATTCCATCTAGTTGAGACCATATCTCATTCATGAATGTTGGGGAGAAGATTCTTATTTCATAAAAGAATGATCAAGTAACCTTCTTGAATTTCTAGTTCATGGACAATTGTTGAAAAAATACTTCTGTTAAAGGTATTTTCATTTCCATGAATAGTTGTTAAGTTTGTAATTCATGTAAATTCTTGTACATATGTGTGTTCCCTCTATATATATTTTTTTGTTTTTAATGTGTGCATTGCTCTCTTAGATTTGTCAAAGTTATTGTCATGTATGTGCTCTTCTTTTGCCATAAATTATAAGCCCTCACATGAATCTATTGTATTCATCATCCCCAAATAGAGCCACTATTGGCCTAGTTTTTAACATGTTAAAATTCTACAAATTTGTAGTAAAAGACCCAGTTGAACTCAAGGATTATGTATCATTTAATTTATTATACCCTAAAGAAATCCCTAACTTTTCTTTCCTTAATTTCTTTTGTGCCCTAGGCCCTTCATAAATTTTTTGATTAATGTGGCCTACATTTTCAAAAATGTGCATGACCAAAATAAATTTCTAAATCATTGAAAAACCTTTTATTATATAATTTTTGCGCAACCATTTTGAATATTTTTACGAAAATATTCCTTACCCTATTGCTTGACTCTTCTTCAACCTAAGTTTGCATGTAGTTAGTCTACCCTTTGTTTTATTTTTATCCTTAATTCAAGAGAATCTTTTTGTGATCATCAGATCTAAGTAGATCGAAGATCATCACTTTCTCACTTTTCAAAGATGCATGACAATTAACTAAAGTGAGAAAGAAACCATTTGAAACATGTCCATACAGGCCACTTTTTCTGTTTTCAAATAGTATAAAAGGTGCATCTTTAGAACTGTAAGATCTTGAAGAACTATGGTTGTCATATTCTCTCTTTACAGAGTTACACAAAGGACAACCAAAATGAGAATATGAGGGCACAACACATGGACATGGTGGGACATGATTGAAATGTTGACTACAAAATAAAATAATTTAGAATGAGTTGTCAGAATGGCAAGTTTTGGTTGGTCAAAGGTGCTGACTATGACAATAGAATTTTTGTTTTATAGAAACCATCAGATCAAGGAAGATCAAAATCTATCATATTCTCACTCTTTGAAGTTTCTTGAAGATTAGGAAAAGAAAGAATGTGAGCATTGGACACATGTATTAGTGAGCCTAGGTGGTGATGACATGTGGCATGCTTCAGAGGCCTTGTGAGTTTGAAATGCAAAAATGGGAGAGATATGATGTTACGATATTTTGTATGGTCACGAATATAAGATAATGGAGTTTTGGTGCGAGGATAATCATGATATTGGAAGGTTTTAATATCAAAAGGAGGAAAGATGAAAAGCTAAGAAGATACAAGATTCATAGAATCATGAGTCTTCAAAGGTAGAGTTAAGATGTTATGCCTAGTCATGAGATCAAAAAGTTGTAAGATCGTAAGTAGGGAAATCGTAAATCTAAGTGGGGCCAGAGGAATGAGCATAAAGAAATTAAGCACAAGTCAATAAAGTCTCCAAAAGTTACAAAGGACAAATGAGCATATAATTGTAAAGGCAATAATAAAGGCTTCTGAAGCTATGATAAAGAAAGGCTACATCGAGGCATATGATCAGGAGGTAAAGGAAATGGCTAAGATGTAACATTTGAAGTTACAAAGATGCTTAGTTAACTCTGATTGAGAGATTGTAAAGTAAGAGAAGGAAAGATCTAATGTTACACAAGGATATCATTGTAAGATCATAATTGTGAAGAAGACATTATAGTTGGTGCCCTAATATTATGACAAGTTGTTGATCATAAGATTGTAAGAAACTCAAAGGGAATCCTTGATCATGCAATAAGAAAGTGATCATAAGATCATACAAGCCAAATTCACTACTAAAGATGATCTGAAGGGCTTGAATTTTAAAGTGAGTCATAAGATCATAAGAGCCCTAAAATAGAACATGAAAGAACTTTTGCCCTTTTTATAAGATGGAAAAGAGACATGGGTCTTAACCAATAAAATTTCAAAAAAGTATAGACAATAGAAGACCTAGAGGTGGCAGAAAACATTGGGTTTAAGGCTTAGATTGTACAGCTCAAGCAAGGAAACATGCTCGATCTACACAACTATAATAAGGGTCTAATTTTAATGTGGAACAAAATCAGATTTAGATGTATTATATGAAATCAGATTCATTGAATGACCATCAAGAAAGAAGTAAATATTTTGGAAGAAATTACAGATGCTAAGACTTTGCCGAAGGGAAGCAGTTGATGACATACATAATTAAAGGTAGTAGAAGATTAAAAAAATTAAATTGATGACTCTTGTAGTAAGTGCCACCTACAAAACTTTGCAACTACTTCCCCAAAAAAATTTTGAATGCAAAGACTTTTTTGTAAAGTAACAAAAATAAATATCTTTGAATTTTTTTTCCAATAAGATTTTGACATGTCTCCTCTTATTTGAATCTTGTTGCAATCCTTATATAAAAGGATTTATAGGATGTGGAGTAAGGGTTGGAAGTCTATATAATTTTAGTGTCTTTTCTATTTGTATTAGTGTCTTTTCTTTTCTATTAGTGTCAATTATGTGATGTATTCAATTTTGCCAATATAAGAATACAGTGAAATCTAGAATGATGGGTTTTGTCATGTCTAGAGTTATATTCTGAGCTTCATACTAGTACTATATTATTTTCAAAGAAGATTAATACAAATGAAATTTTTGCATATTTATGTCTTTGAGTTTTGTCTCCATTTTCATACATTTGTAATTTTGGGATTGAAATGAACAAAGTTCTTTCACTTCAATTGATGGGGACACAACCCAAGAGCAGAATGGAAACAACAGAAAAGGGAAATTATATTAACTAAGAAAATAAGGTAGTACAACCAGTACAGGAAAATAAACTTCAAAACATGCCCTAAGGGCTTACAATAGCATAAATCTAGAGATAATTTCTCCTTATGGTACCTCCTCTCAAACTCCAATCCGAACTGCCTTTTACAATGCTAGAAATCTCCTTAAATAGACCCCGAAGGGTTAAGGACTAGGAGTACATTCTAGAAAGTGCTAGTAGGCATCCACCGATGAAATAGAAGGTTTCGGAAGCTGCGTTAGAAGTCAGTGTAAATCTAGAAGAATCCAGAAATGGTAACCAAAATTTCGGGAGGCATAACTTTAGAACCGTAGCTCTGATTGATGAACCGTTTACATTTTTGGAAAGCTCTCAAAGCGCTCTATAGCCTTATAGACAAGCTTTGCTCATCCCCCATTTTTTGACCCTTTTCGAGGTCATTTAATGCCCCAAACCTGAATTTGAAGCATTCTTAGGAGGTCTCCAAAACTCGAAAAACTACAATAAATTTCAAACCGTGGGGCCTATTGACCTGATTCTTTTTTTGGAATGCTCTAAATCATGATTACATTCATCTGGCCAATTCACACCTTCTAGTTTAGCGAAATGATGGCCCAAAGACATGCTCCTATTTTTTTGAGATTTTCAAATGCACTGATAGTTGAACTATGAGAGTTGGAACCTTTATTTGAGCCAAATGGGTATCCAAAAATGTAAAGACATGAAATAGAAACTAAGTCTAAGTACATTTTTTTTGGGTGACACAAGATTGCCCTTATACCTCTGGATGCTCCTGCATCAGATACCCAGGGTAGATTGAAAAGTGACCCTGATACTTTATGGATGGTAGAGGAAATCCCAAATGGGAAACCTCAGTTGCTAAAATCCAAGTTGAGTCCTCGATTGGCCGTCCTTTCCATTTGACCAAATACTCTTCATACTGCTTATTTTTGTTACTCCTACCCACACGATAATCTAGAATGTCTTCAATCTCCTCTTTCTTAGAAGCAAGAATTGGACATGGCTCTAAAACCAGCTCCTCATCTGCACCATCATCATGATACTCTGTTAAATCTGCAATGATGAAAATGGGAGAAATGTGAATACCATCTGGCAGCTCCACCTCATATGCATTTCCTGAGTTATGTTTCTTCAAAACTTTGCAGGAGCCAAATTTCTTCATTTTTAGCTTGTTGTAAGTACCAAATGGAAATCTTTCTTTTCGTAAGTGCACCATGACTAGATCCCCTACTTGGAATTCCTTATGTCTTCTCCTTAGATCAGCTCTAGCTTTATACTCTTGATTCATCTTGATAATGTGTTCTTGAACCTCCTCATGTAGACCCTTGATGTGTTTAGCAAATTCCTCAGCTTCAGCACTTGTTCTCTCCCCTTGTTCTATCTTCCTCAATTTTGGTGTAGTCCTTGGGCTATTCCCATATACAATTTGAAATGGTGATTTTCCAGTACTCCTATTTACAAAGTTATTATAAGCAAACTCTGCCTGTGGTAGAATCAAATCCCATCCCTTGGGCTTATCTCCAACTAAACATCTCAACAAATTGCCCAGACTTCTATTTACCACTTCTGTTTGGCCATCAGTCTGTGGGTGATGCGTGGAACTAAATTTCAAGTCTGTTCTCAACTTCTTCCACAATGTCCTCCAGAAATACCCCACAAATTTAGTATCTCTGTTAGAAACTATACTCCTTGTAAGACCATGTAGTCTTACCACCTCTTTGAAAAACAAGTCTGCAATATGGACAACATGATGAGTTTTGTGGCATGGAATGAAATGTGCCATTTTGGAGAACCTATCAACCACCACGAATACTGAGTCATTACCCCTTTGTGTCCTTGGCAATCCATGAACAAAATCCATACTTATGTCCTCCCATGGCCTTGATGGAACAGGCAATGGCTGATATAGGCTAGTATTTTGACTAAACCCCTTGGCAACTTGACAAACCTGGCAACTCTGTACAAACTTCTTCACATCCTGTGTAATTTGAGGCCAAAAATAATGTTCTCTAAGAATGGCAATGGTCTTATCCCAACCAAAATGTCCTGCCATCCCTCCACTATGTTTCTCCTTAATTAGATTTTCCCTCATGGAACTCCTTGGAATGCACAATTTACTACCTTTGAACAACATGCCATCCTGAATCAAATAGTCTAACCACTTGGTTCTATCTACAACAACAGATTCTTTACAAGCTTTCCATACTTCAGCAAAATCAAGATCCTCGGGGTACAAATTCTTGAGTTCATCAAACCCAACTACTTCAACCTGCATTGTTGTAAGCAACAACTGTCTCCTACTTAGTGCTTCTACAACCCTGTTAGATTTTCCACTTCTATGCTTCAACACAAATGTATAACTCTGCAAGAATTCTACCCACTTCATATGCCTCTAATTCAATTTACCTTGGCTATTTAGGTACTGTAATGCCTGATGATCAGTATACAAAACAAATTCCTTTGGCAATAAATAATGCCTCCATTTCTTTAAGGCCTGAACTATTGCATAGAACTCTTGATCATAAACAGAATACTTCTTCTTTGTATCATTCAATTATTCACTAAAATATGCAATAGGCTTACCTTCTTGGCTTAATACAGCCCCAATAGTGCTTCCACTAGCATCGCAATCCACCTGGAATACTTTTCTAAAATTTGGAAGTGCCAGCACAGGCTGTTTAGTCACCTTCTTCTTCAGCAATTCAAAACTTCTCGCAGCTGCTGCAGTCAATTTGAACTCTTTTCTATCCCCTCTTATTGTATCAGTTAGGGGTGCACATATGCCACTGAAATTCTTAATAAACTTCCTGTAAAAACTAACTAGACCATGAAATGATCTTACCTCAGTAGCAGACCTTGGAGTAGGCCATTCCAAGATGGCTTTTACCTTCTCTGGATCCATTTTGAGACCTTCAGGTGATATAACAAATCCCAAGTAGACTAACTCCCTTTTTGCAAAGACACACTTCTTTAGATTAATTAACAGTTTCTCTTCCCTTAGCCTTTCAAGGACACTACGAATATGCAGTAAATGTTCTTCCAAAGTCTTTCTGAAAATTAAAATATCATCCAAATAGACAATAACAAATTTTCCCAAGAACTTCTTAAGTACCTCATTCATGAGCTGCATGAAGGTGCTTGGGGCGTTCGTCAATCCAAAGGGCATGACTAACCACTCATAAAGACCCTCCTTGGTCTTGAAGGCTATTTTCGACTCATCTCCTTCTCGAATCTGTATCTGATGATAGCCACTCTTTAGATCTATCTTTGTGAATTACTGAGCTCCACTCAAGCAGTCCATAAGATCATCCATCCTTGGTAAAGGAAACTGGTACTTGATGGTTATCCTATTTATAGCTTGAGAATCTGTACACATCCTCCACTCTCCATCCTTCTTTGGTGCAATTACTACAGGTACTATACATGGACTCAGGCTCTCTCGAATCAAGCCCTTCCTCAGCAACGTCTGAACCTGTCTATTTAGCTCCTCTATTTTAGTAGGAGTCATCCTGTGAGCAGCCTTGTTAGGAAAACTAGCTCTTGGAATCAGATCTATCTGATGACTGATTTTCCTTACTGGTGGCAATCCATCTGGAACATTATCAGAGATAATATCTCCAAATTCCCCTAGTAAATCTGAAACTTCAAATGGTATTTCACTACTACCTTCTTTATCTTTCCTAGGAATCAAAGCATAGCACATATGCTGATGTTTGATGCCATCTAAAAATTCCTTCCATCAACAAGACAAATCCTAGCACTGCTACATACCTTTTCACCTTCCTTTTTCATGGGCTTCAATTTATGGTGAACTCCATCCTTTGTCAGAGAGTATGTGTTTGCATGTCCATCATGTATTGTATGTCTATCAAATTTCCATGGTCTACCCAACAATAGATGGAAAACATCCATCGAAATAACATCACAGATAACTTCATCATGGTAACTCCCAATTTTGAATTTTACTAAACATTGTTCACTTACCAGGACCTTATGATCATCTTTTACTCAAGAAATCCGATAGGGTTGGGGATGTTTCTCCCTCTTGAGCTTTAGCTTAGAGACCATCTCTTCTGATACCAGGTTATCAGTGCTACCACCATCAATGATCACGTCACAACATTTATCCTCACACTTGCATCTGATATGAAACAAACTCCTTTGTTGTCTTGGTTCATTCTCACCACTTCGTAGGACTCTTTCATTTACCAAGGTCTCTCCTCTTTCTACATCCTCTGAATGTGATGATTGTGCATCCTCATCCACATGAGCAACCCTAGCTTGGCCCTCAGCTCTCCTATTTGTCCTTCCTTGTCATTCAGGGCATTCAAAGGCACGATGACCTTCTTCATTGCAATTGAAATAGGTACCATGGAAGTCTCCTCTTCCTTGTCCACATCCTCTACCTCTTCCTCTTTGATTTCCAAAGTCTTGATCATGGGAGCGGTTGAAACCCTCATTCCTCTGGTTTCTGCTAGTACCCACATCTTCATTTTTCTTTTGGGTTTCATTGCGGCCTCCAGATGATCTACTGCTTCCCCTTCCTCCTTGACTGTGCCCTCTTTGTCTTCCTTCAAACCTTTTATTCAGCTTCTCTTCAACTCATAGGGAAAATTGGTATGCCTCTTCAATGCTGGTCATTCTTACCAGACTTAATTCCTCCTGGATGCTAGGTCGCAACCCACTGATATAACGAGCAACCTTCTCCTTATTTGCTTCTGCATGCCCCGCTCTAATCAAGAGTCGATAAAACTCCTCTGTATATTCTTGGACTGATCTTCCTGTTTGCTTTAACCCATGCATCTTCTTAAATAGATCAAGCTCGTAGTCCATAGGAATAAACTGCTTCTTCAATTTGTCCACCATGCGATTCCATCTTGTGATCTTCTCCTTTCCTCTTCTAAGTCTTTCCAATTGAACCTCTTGCCACCAAATTTTGGCATGGCCTTTCAGTTTGGCCTTTGCAAACTTAACCCTATCTGGGTCCCTTATATCCTCATACTCAAAGTATTCTTCCAATTCATTGATCCAATCAATCAACTCATCTGGTTTCAGATTTCCTAAAAATATACCCACTTATTTTGTAGGTCTTTTCCCAAACTTAGTAATGGCCCTAAAAAGCCTTTCCTCTACAGGATTCAAAACTTCCCCGTCAACTTCCTCTTCTGGTCCCATTAGTTTCTCTTCATTGTCATCCTCACTATTGTTACCTACGGCAACATTTGCTCCTCTACAAAGCTCCTCTTTCAATGCTTGTACCTGCCTCTGGAGGGCTCTAACATCCTCAGGATCAATAGCTCTGGCCCTTCCGCCACACTCTCTTCGTGTTGGCATCTTCTAACTCGAACCCACAACCACACAGTCCTGGTGCAAATTGCCTCATAGTCGGCGCTTTGTCTACACACTCAGGAAAACCCGCTCTGATACAACTTGATTGGGACAAAACCCAAGAACAGAATGGAAACAATAGAAAAGGGAAATTATAGTTACTGAGAAAATAAACTAGTAAAACCAGTACAGGAAAATAAACTTCAAAACATGCCCTAAGGGCTTACAATAGCATAAATCTGGAGATAATTTCTCCTTATGGTACCTCCTCTCAAACTCCACTCCGAACTATCTTTTACAATGCCAAAAATCTTCTTAAATAGACCTTGGAGGGTTAAGGACTAGGAGTACATTCTAGAAAGTGCTAGTAGGCATCCACTGACGAAATAGAAGGTTCTGGAAGCTGCGTTAGAAATTGGTGCAAATCTAGAAGAATCCAGAAATGGTAACCAAACTTTCGGGAGGCATAACTTTGGAACCGTAGCTCTGATTGACAAACTGTTTACATTTTTGAAAAGCTCTCGAAGCACTCTATAGCCCTATGGACAAGCCTAGCTTTTCCCCCATTTTTTGACCCTTTTTGAGGTCATTTAATGCCCCAAACCTGACTTTGAAGCATTCTTAGGAGGTCTCCAAAACTCAAAAAATTGTAATAACTTTCAAACCGTGGGGCCTATTAACCTGATTCTTTTTTTGGAATGCTCTAAATCATGATTACATTCATCTGGCCAATTCACACCTTCTAGTTTATCGAAATGATGGCCCAAATACATGCTCCTATTTTTTTGGGATTTTCAAACGCACTGATAGTTGAACTATGAGAGTTGGAACCTTTATTTGAGCCAAATGGGTATCCAAAAATGTAAAGACATGAAATAGAAACTAAGTCTAAGTACAATTTTTTGTGGGTGACATAGGATTGCCCTTATACCTCTGGATGCTCCTACATCATCAATGTAGCTTGGATGGGTTGTATATGTTTTCATTGATTTCTTTTCATTCAAAGGGTTAATTAAATGCTTTTATGAGTTGATAGGGTTTCTAAGTATATGGGAGGGATATCATAAGAATAAAATTCAAGTTTAACTACTAATAAATTTAATTGCAAGGTAATTAAATAAGTCTAGGGTTATTGGATTGACTCTACATAATAATGGATAAGACACTAATCAATTAATCTAGATGCAAGTTGATATGATCATGTGGTTTCACAATACACATATTTATCAAAATCAATTTTCCATTTCTGTAATGAAGAACTAAATTGCTAGTCATTACTTATTTGTAATAGCTTTCCTTTTGAGTTATAGATAGCTATTGTAATCAAGGAGTTAATTGCAAATCCAAGAAGAATATTGACCATTTTTCTACTATAGGGGATAGTTATGAAACAAATATATTTGAAGAAGAAAATAATATCATGTAACCAATCACATTTCCATCCCTATAATGCACCCCCCTAGGCCTTGTAGAGCCTAAAGTGTAGAGAGTTTTTCTACTCTATTGAAGTTGTCCCAAATCTAAGATTAATCATTTTGAATATGAGATCTAGCTAGTCCTTAGGCTTGTTTTTGTCTTCTACATCCTAGTATTGGGTTTCCACAACTTGGTAGTTTTAAAACAAAATAGAATATTTAGAGGTACTAAACATTCAGGTAGTAATGAAAGAAGAAGGTCCAATTAAAGAACATCCAGAGAAAGAAGATCTAATTATGGATAAAGATCTAATGGAATGAGGAACTAGATTATATCTTATAAGTGTAACAAATATAGACATATAGCTAGAAATTACAAATCACTAGTAAATCAAAATGAACCCAATTAAAGAAGAAGTGCACCTATATGTCATTTATGCAATAACGTTGGACACAAAAAGATTTTGTATAATGGACATGAGGAACTTTAATAGAAATATCAAAAAAAATGATATCAATAAAAACAGTCAGAAAGATGAAATAAAAGAACATGCAAAAGAATTCAAGGAGACATTTGTGAGAGAAAAGGATCCATCAAGATCACATATATTTTTGGAGCAAGAATTATCTATTGCACCTGATGGAAGACTGAAGTTACCATTCAATCATATGAAGAGTTATAGAGCCTTGGAGAGTGGATTGATAATGAATTATATGAGAATTAAATGCATTTGCAAGTGTAAAGTCTAGGATGCCCTAAATATACAAAACCAGGTATTTTAAAAACTTCTAGTTGAATTTTCAATTATTCAAGTTATCATAATGGAGAATCCTATAGCATGTGACTTTAGTGTGAGGATGAGGTAAAAATTCAAGAAGCATCCATTTATATCCTTAATTGATGATTCTTTGGGAGAATTTTCACAAATTTCATCCAATGTGCTACATGTAGAAGATGTTAGAAGCTAGATATTCTATAAATTTGAGAGTATTGGAGATAGAGAGATTCATAAAGAGTTGAACATATTTTGTAATGGAAATTTATCATTGAAACCTAAGCTTGCACATCTGGTGAGTTGAACCTAATCTAGTATATGTTCTACACAAAATTTGACAACCAGGAGTAGGATTATTCTGAGTAGATTTCATGAAGAAATGTTTTGGTAGGTGATATACCTATCATGATTGATAATGACCAAATTCACAAGGTCACTAGATTGAGAAATAAAGGTTGTAACCATGTTAATGATAAGAACATCAAGAAGTTAGTTGAAGCTAATCCAAAGATGAAGTTTGATGGCAAAAATATTAGAGTTGACCTAGTCAAGGATACTAGAGTAAGAGTTTTGAGCAAGATCATTGGTTATAAGCTTAACCATAGTTCAAGGAACACAACTATGCAAATAGGATTTTTACATGAAACATAACTGATGGTGGTTGAAAGGAAAATTTTGAACATGTGTGAGATAGTTATGCTACAGTTGATGGATAACATGGAGAAACTAAAGAAATCTAAAAAAGTAGTCTTTGGATTTGAATCTTTATTGACTGAACTATTCTTCCAAGAAACTAGGTAGTTTCCCTATATAACAAGTAGTAAATATAATAGTGATGAATGCACCATGAAGTTGATCACTTAGTGCTATAGAGAAAGAGTTGAAATAGTAAGGGATGAAGACATTGGAAGAATGGTGGAAAAAAATTAGTTGAAAATGAAGCAAAGATTCCTAATTCCACTTGCTATGGTAGAAAGGTATAAAGATAATTTTTTTTAATGGTAGAAATAGATACAACATGTATGGAGGTTGTAGAACCTAGAGTGAAATTTATGGAACCCATTAGTTATGAGATGAGTGAAGAACTCATAGAAGGTTGTGCAAAGATTATCCTTGAATCTAAGAAGGATATAGAATGTCCTAGCTAGGGGACTAATGAGGAAAAGATGAGAGAAGCTCATATGGGACTTCATAATAAGCAAGCTAAAAAGAATGTAAAGAAGAAAATACAAGAGATTCCTAAGGAATTTGGGATGACTAGAGAGGATTACAATGAGGCTTTTATCATTGCCAAGAAAATAAAAGCTAGTGGAAAGACCAAGATATTGGTAAATAAACCTCTTGCTATAGCTAGACCTTGAGAAGGAATCACTATAGCTAGACCATCAACACAATTTCCTCGTGTACCCTATGTTGTACTTGCACAAGTGCAACCTCTCACACTACCACCTAGACAAAGAGAGAAGTCTAATGAATTTTTTGTCATTATATTTTATTCACAAAGAAAATCTGAAAGGTTGGTGAAGGTGAAGTAAGAATCTACACCATCCCTTGGAAAGAGAACTAAGTAGACCACTAGTATTCTAGGGAAGAGAAGAAAAATATTGTAGATCAATGAGTCTGATGATTTAGAGGAGGAAATATTACAAGCTAGAGTTGTCATGGCACCAAAAGATCAACCGATTAATGCCCAATAAAACCACTAAAATTATATAACATAGGAGGCAGTTAAGACATGTCACAAATCCCAAAGGGGAAGGCTTGTGGTTATTCCAACAATTTCCCCCTCAACATTACTTAAGGAGATTCAAACCTGTGACAAAACTCTGATACCACTTGTTACAAGCTAGATTTTTTGTTGCACCAAAAGATTGACCTATTAATGCCCAATACAACCACTAGACTAATATAAAACAAGAGGTAGTTAAGCCATGTCACAAATTCCTAAGGGGAAGGCTATTGGTTAATCTAATAGGAAATTGAGGAAAAGGTGGTAGAACAAGTATTTGGTGAATGGGGGCCATCAACTCGTAAGAAAGCCTAGGGACCCAAGATTAAAAATCTGAATATGCAGATTATAGAGAATGGCTATTTCATTTAATTGTATTAGTATTATATCCTATATAGTAATAATGATAGAAGACAATTAGAGAATGAAATTGTAAGAAATATGATTTTGAGGAATAAGAGATTTGATCTTATTCAAAATAAGATCACTGAAGACTTGTATAATAGATTACTTAATAAGAAGAAAAGAGTAGTAGAAGATGATATGAAATTGAGAGTAAATTTGATTAAGAAATTGGGTGAAGTAAATACAGATGATGATATAGAGAATATTTTTTAGGGTATTAAGCCTTTATTGAGAGATAAGAGAAGAGAAATTCATCTTATTGGAGACAACTGTGAAGTGGGAAACAAGGAGACCAAAGAAGCCATAGTTAGTTGCATGACTTCTATGCATAAAGTCACTAAGGAGAGTGCATAGTCAGGGGGAAAAAGTCATGTGTATGTTGAGGTCAGTACACCGATTATTGTTGAAGAAGAGGTTGATTAAACTCAAAAAATAAACTCACCTCTGCATATAGTTATTAAAATTGAATCAATGCAAGTGGATAGAGTTGACATAAAAATAGATGACAAAGAATATCCCTTTATGGATTATGGGAGCAACATTTTTGGTAATATTACTACCTACTCTAGCTTTGATGAAGAGAATGATGAAGAAGAGGAGAAGAGAAAAGCCAAGGAAGAAGAAGACTGAAGAAGGGGAAAAGAAAAGAAAAATAACAAGAAAAAGAGAAGAAGAGTGATGCAGTGCATAAAGTGTGATGGGGCCAAATGAGTTCCCACTTGTATATTTATAAGGAAATTACAAGGTTCCCCAAACCCTCAAAACAAAAAATTGCCTTCTAAAACTCCTACAACCTCCCAAAGGCTATGGTGGATTTTTTTCAAGTATCAAAGATGGATTCAAGAGGTTTCAATTGGTTTTAGACCCTCAACCCACTCCTAGCACTCAAACTCTTCAAAATTGCCTAGTTGGTCTAATTGTCCCTATTATGTCTCCAGTGAGTAAGAACTCTAGTTTTCTCTCAAACTTTCCAAATAAATCCAAAATAAAAACAAGTTTCAAAACACCCATTTTAATTTTCTCCAAGATATTCCAACTTTGAGGTAGGTTGTTTCGGACCAACACCCTGATCCTACTATAATGCACCCTTTTTAGGCCTAAAACAAGGTAATTTTACAATGCAACTATATGCTTTAGTTATTCTTAGACTTCAAGACTTTAAAAAATTCTCTAATATGTATCCAATCAAAGGATTGTCCAACCAATTTGGTGTTCTAGCATTTGCAAGTGTGAAATCCCCAAATTAGCCCTCCACTAGCCCTTAAGCCTAGGGCCTCCTCAATGTGTGGTCTCCCAAGCCACTTTCAATAAAATAAAGTTTTATTCACCATGTATAGGAAATTTATAAATATATTTCATCACAAAATCATACCCTCCAATGGATGCATCTACTTTTCTTGCTCCAAACCCATGGATTTCATGCACCTACAACCACCTAAACTTTATTATAAGCCACCAACATTACAAACTAAAGTTAAAATATGGCTAGGATTTTTATTTACATATAAATATAGATTCGTTCGATGGTAATTAGAATCCTATATCCATGGAATGACCAAATGCTTCCTAGGTACCCAAAACCTTGCAAAAAATGATGCAAACTTGCTTGTAATCAAGACTTTTGTAAAATCAAACACCTATTTTTCTTAATGCCCTACAAATGGATCAAATAAAAGTCCAATATTTTTACAATACCATTGCAATACTAAGGAATAAATATAATCAATAGATCAAACACAAATTTCTCAAAAATGGAGTTTTAATACATTCTTATTGCTAAGACCGTACATTTGCTGGTAAGTTTATACCAGTCCTCTTATGTCCTAATCCTATTCCTTGACAAGGATATATAGGACTTACTACAAGTTCCTCAACCATATTACATTGGTTGGAATCCATTACAAATGATAAAACATTCAAAAACATGTTTTCCCTACTAACTAGGATATGACTGTTAGGATTTAAGTTGTGAATTTTAAACCTTATTTAATTGCTTTATCTCCTAACTTATTACTTCCTACCACTTAGTAATTTTTCTAAGACCTCTCTAGGGCCTATTTGACTCTTCTAATCAATATATATCCCTTGTTGGCACTATTGGCCACCCTTACATCATTTTTGCACCTAACCTTTATCAGGAATTTTGGGAATTTTGACATTTATAATAAATTTGTCATTACAAAATGCCATTATAGGCTTTAATATATTCCAATCAACCTTCAAGGATGTCATTAATCCTATTGAAAATATATTGATACAAGTATGAGAATATGTTTCAATCAAATTTTTGTCACTGATGTCAAACCTACTACTTGTTGGTAAGACAACTGCTTAGATGATTTGAGTACTATCATAGATTTGAATATAGAAAAATTTGTCACATTAACTTTGATAATATTGTAAAGGCTAGTAATACACTTATTGTGAGAGATTTACCCAAGATCATTAAGCCCATTGAAACTATTTGTAAGGAATTTATTTTGGCTAAGTAGATGAGAGTCTCATTTCCTAGCAAGTAGTTTTGTACTACACAAAAGATGGAATTGGTTCATACAGATCTGAGTGGTCCTGCAAGAACAAGAGGATTTTATGGAGAACGGTACTGTATGATTTTTGTTCATGACTTCACTAAAATGATGTGGGTAGCTTTTCTTAAAGAAAAATTAGAAGCATTTGAGAAATTTGAAAAAGAAAATTGAGAATGAATTTGGAGTTAAAATTAGGAGCTTAAGATCAAATAGAGGAGGAGAATTCACCTCTAGAGAATTCAATATCTATTGTGAGGAACATGGCATCAAGAGACAACTATCCTCACCCCATACCCCTGAGTAGAATGGAATTTCTGAAAGAAGAAATAAATCAATTACTGAAGTAGCAAGAGCTATGTTATTTGAGAATGATGTACCATAGATCTTTTGGAGAGAAGTAGTCAATACAGTGGTATACACACTAAATAGAGTGCAGATTAGGAAAGATATGGACAAAACTCCCTACGAATTATAGTTTGATCACTCACCATTAGTCAAGTACTTCAGGATATTTGGAAGCAAATGTTACATCAAAAGAGATGATGATATTGGTAAATTTGAACCAAGGAGCATTGAAGGTATGTTTTTTGGCTATTCATTTAAAAAGTAAAGCCTACAAATATTTCAACTATAGAACAAAAACTATAATAGAGTGCGCAAATGTTAAAATTGATGAAAATTTTGGTACCAAGGAAAAGATAATGGATTATAACTTTGATGGAGATGATTACTCTATAATGACTAACAAAAGTAATGAGTTACTTTTCAAGACTAACAATGACTTGTAGAATAATGTGCAAATTGAAGATGTAAGAGAAGAACAAAGAACAGTACCTAAAATAAGAATTGAAGCAACAACTCCTACCCCAAATAGAAACATGATAAGAAATCATCCTATTGATCAAATAATAGGAAGTAAAGAAAAAGGAGTGATGACAAGGAGAAGAATTGATGAAGAACTATGTCTGATATCTCAAGTAGAACCAAGAAGCACAGATGAAGCAATCAAAGATTATCACTAGATAAAAGCAATTAGGAAGAGCTCCAATAGATAATCAAGAATGACACATGGGAATTGGTTCCTAGACCAAAGGACAAAAACTTGATTAGCACAAAATGGGTATTCAGAAATAAAATGAATGAACAAGGAGAAGTGATAAGAAGAAAAGCAAGACTTATATGCAAAGGCTACTCTCAGCAAGAAGGAATTGATTATGAAGAGACATATGCAACTATAGAAAGAATGGAAGTAGTCATAATGTTCCTAGCATATGCAGCAAACAAGAATTTTAAGGTATATCAAATTAATGTTAAGTCAACATTCTTAAATGGGGAACTTCAAGAAGAAGTTTACATTGAAAAACTAGAGGGTTTTCCTTTAATAGAAGAAAAGGATATGGTTTGCAAACTAAAGAAAGCATTGTATGGATTAAAACAAGCTCCAAGAACCTAGTATGCAAGGTTGAACAAATACTTAGCAAAGCTTGGATTTTCTAAAGGAACAATAGATGGTAACTTGTACTTGAAGAAAATAGAAGATGGCTTGCTAATAATCATTTTAATTGTTGATGATATCATTTTTGAAGGACATGATGAAGGCAGTAAAAAATTCTCAAAAGACATGAAGAATGAGTTTTAAATGAGCATGATAGCTGAAATGAAATTCTTCTTAGGATTGCAGATTGTTCAGAACAAAAAGGGTATTTTTATCTGTTAAACCAAGTACATAAAAGATTTTCTGAAAATATTTGATCTAGAAAATTTTAAACATGTTGGGACTCCTATGGTAACTAGTCATAAGTTATAAAGAAAAGATGAGACATCTATTATTAAACAAAAAAAGTATAGATCTATGATTGGAGGACTACAATATCTGACTCATACTAGACTAGATATAGCTAATGCAGTTGGAATTGTAGCAAGATTTCAAATTGATCCTAAAGAATATCACTATGAAATAGTAAAAAGGATATTCAAATATCTAAAAGGAACATCAAATTATGGTATTTGGTATGACAAAAATAATGACTTTACTCTTTGTACTTATATAGATGTTGACTGGGTAGGACAAAAACATGATAGAAAAAGCACTAGTGAGGGAGCATTTTTCCTTGGAGGAAGAATAGTTTCTTGGCTCAATAGAAAGCAAGATTGTACCTCACAAAGTATTGTAGAAGTAGAGTATGTTGTAGTAGCAAAAAATTGTAATCAAGTCATATGGATGAAGTAGATAAAAAAGAATATTGGAATAACATTCACAAAAATTGTTATCATTTACTATGATAACACAAGTACAATCAACATATTTAAGAATCCTATTTTTCATTCTAAGACTAAACACATTGCTATAAAATATCATGTGCTAAAATAAAAAGTTATAGAGAAAGAAATCATATTGGAGTACATCAGCACTAAAGAATAGATTGTAGAAATTTTCACAAAGGTCTTACTAAAGGATACATTAATTTCAATGGGGGAGAGAATGACATGAAAAAAATTCGAGAGAATTTACACTATGGGCAGAAGTGTTGAAGAAGTGTTGCATGAAGCAAGATTTGATTGATGAAGAAAGTTTCTTGGTATTCTTGGAACTAGATGTTTTTCATCTATGTTTCCATCAATACCAAAGGAGGAGATTGTTAACATGAATGTTTTTGCTATGAGATAACATCATAGAATAGTGTTATGACTTTGTTTTTCATTGATGACAACATATCAATAAGTTTACAAAAGACTAACAGAGTAGCAGACTAAAATTTGTGTATTGAGGACATCACACTATGTATTTTTCTATGTGTAGTTACTAGCATTTACTAAAGCATGTATTTGACATGTGGGCAAGTGTGCAAAACCTGAATTAATAGCGTATGGAAGATATTAATGATTTATAGAGAACGTAGGAAAACAAAGCATAAGGGAAAAAAAATTTATTGTATGATTGATATAGCACATTGTGTTTGGAATGAAGGGTTACATAGTTAACTAGCATAATTATACTAACCACTGATGAGATTAACAAGTGCACAAGTATGGAAGTCACATGTGTATGTTTGTGTATAACTATGAGCCAACAACATCAATTAAATGTGTGTTTCATGGAGCTGATTCAAGGAATTAATGTTAAGCGTATAGAGCTGATTCAAGGAATTAATATTGAGTGTGGTATAAAGGAAAGATGTTTTCCAAGTTTTAATCACCATCACTGAGATTGAAAAGTAGTGGAGACTTGTGAATTGTTAAGTAGAGGAGCAGTGTAATTTGCTAATCTAAGTGACCTTAAGGGTTATTACTGATAGATACAGAGTTCCAAATCTGATTGCATGGTCTGAAGGTGAAGAAGTCCAACATACTGGATAGAAAAAGAAATGAAATATTTTCACATATCTATTATTCTAAAAGGAATAGTACCAAGATCAATTGGATAGTGGGTTCATTGATCTGATCCTGAAGTTGTTTCGGTAGTGGGTTTAGCTGCCTTCGACAACTCCTAACAATTTTGGAATCTCTTAATAGGGATTCAAAGTCTCCTAATAGGGACTCTTTATACTATGTATTATAATAGAATCCTAACAGTGTCTATCCTCTAACAAGGAATATTCAGATTGGTACATTATTTTGTGGGTTTCATTCCCACTAGGGTTTTCCCTCTGATCAAGGGTTTCCCTAGTCAACATATCTGGTGTAGTTGTGCATGCGCATTTCTTTATGATTACTATTTAATTTGGTTGACTAATTAAGAATTTTTTAATATTGATACATAAATAATTCACCCCATCTCTCTTAGTTATATTGCTGATTAACTCATAACATAATATTTTGTTAACTAGGAAAACCTTGGCCAAGGGAAAATTGTGGTGGGGATGATACCCACTAGATAATATATTGATATATATGCTCCTTGTTAGAGGATAGACTTTGTTAGGAGTCAATGAGAAAATTTTGTATAACCAATCCTTGTTAGGACAACTTTAATCCATGTTAGGAGATTCCAACTTTGTTAGGAGTTAAAGTGTAATGTATGCAAGATGAATCCACTGCCCAAACATGCAATTTCAACTACATTAAGAGGTCACTGCTTAATCAAGGAATCTACTATTATTTTCCTTCCTTCACTAATCTCTAATCTTTAGCTTGATCTCAAATCACTAGATAGTTCATTCAAAACTTTGCATATATCACTTTCACAAAAGTTTGCTTACTTTTCATAATTACATAATCTCACAAGTCCGCACACTTGATAGACAATAGCACGCTTCTTATCACAAGAAGTCCCTTGCATAAATACCATGCCTTTACATAAAATATTGCTGGGTTAACTAATACCATAGTTCACTTTTCCAAGTTAGAGTAAACATCTAGGATGTTGGCCCTAATTGGATAGGTAATTATTTTGCAACCAAAACAATTCTTTCCTTCAATTTCACTATCGTTCTTCATCAAAACATGATTAACTCTATTTAGTATAGTCTGTAAACTTTTTTGAGGTTATACACATCATCAAAAACATGTATACTATCTCCATGTAACTTCTCTTATCATAATATTACATCTACAACATATTATAAACAAAAAAATACACTGTTGTAAACCAAATTCTATACTTAGGCAATTTTTTGATAACCAAACACTAAGTATCTTTATTTTTGAGGTTTCCTATCAATATGTACATCATGTGTTGCCATTAATGACAAGAATTTCATATCACAATTATTCAATTATCAACAATCTCCCCCTTTGGCATTAATGACAAAAAAGTACGAAAAATTGGCTAAGTGACAAAAAAAACTATCAAAATAAACACTACATCTATTACAACTTTACAAATATGCTCCCCCTTACAATATACTTCATTCTACACATGAATCTCTCCCCTTCACTATCCAAATATTTTTCTTTCCAATTTTCTTCTTCTATTACTCCCCCTTTGACATCAATGAGAAAGGTCTCAAAATGTCAACATTCTATCCAAAATTGTCAAAACTACTTGTCCTTGTCTTTATGCTGAAATAATCCTCATACAATCATCAAAAATAGCCTTCAAACTTTCCATACCTATGTTTCATGTTTCTTTGGTAGACTCTGCTGATGTGAGAATTGCACATAATGCATATGATGAAATCTCAACTGCATTGATATCTGAATATAAAAAGTTTGTATATGTGTCTTTGGCCTTGACACATTGTGCTCGCTACTTTTCAACAAATGATAACTTTAGAGCAATATATTTTCTAAAATTAGATGATATCTTCAATATTTTCTCTTTTTGATAGGGTGTAAAGCCTTTAATAGGGTAGGCCTTTCATAGGGCAAACCATTGATGGTGGTCAAACTTTGTAACATTAACCAGTTACATATTTCTATAGTGAAAAGTTGTGGGTGTCATCCTCACCCTAGTTTTACCATCTCATTTTGGAGGGTTTCTAGGTGATCAAATCTTGTGTTATCCATTTTCATGCATGTCTTTACTTTCATGTTTATTAGAGATGTTAGATGCATGTGATTAATTTCAGCTAAAAGTTTTAGAGGTTAAAGTTTGTCTAATTCACCCCCCCTCCCCACCACCCCACCCCCCCCCCCCCCCCCCCGTCCTCCCTCTTAGAAGTAAATCTTCCCACTTGTAAATTCCAACATGAGTACCTTTCTTGTGCTCTGTTCTGATCAACTTGATTTTGCAATGTTGTTCTTCCTCTAAATCTTCTCAACCCTTTCAAAAAATTTCTAGCATTCTCTCATGCATTCCCACATGACCTCTTACTCTATCAAATTATGGGGTTTCAACCTCCTTATAAAGGCTTCGAGACTTAGGGTAAGGTATGAATCTGCGATCGAGATTCATCCATCTTTCCCACTCAATTCTTTCCATATTTCTTGATTGATTGCATGCTTTCTCCATTTTTTTGATTGGTTGCATGCTGATTACATAGAAAATGTAAAAGATTCAATCTTATCTATTAGATCATTCAAGATTCATCTTGAATTGGCTCAAAAATAGTTTACATCTGATTTTGTGAAGGCACAAACTCATATGATGATTCTGTGTTACTCAACAATTACTAATTGCTAATGCTTAGCACATATAGGATTTTTGTCTTGTTTGGCTCCTATAATAACTCTATCTCACTTGACATCTATACTTTACTCAGCTTATATACTAGCTCGGCATCTATTACCACTCAATACTTGAAACTTGCTCGACACTTGAATAACTTGGCACCTATTTAACTTCTGACTCAACACATACTATAGCTCGGCATCAACCTTAGAATTTTCTTAAGTGTGTTGACACTCAATTGTCAAAACCAATCTAAGACCAACAACCTCCTCCTTTGACATGAGTGTCAAAAAAACTTAACTAAGCATTATGAATCTAATCTCTGTGAGTACAATATACATCTTGTTCGACATATGCACAAAACTTCAAAAAACTTGTTCAAAATTTTGCAGAAGACTATATACCTCAAAACTTGTAACTCCCCCTGAGCTAATGTGCCATTTTTGTATCCAAAACTCCTTATGCTGAATTTTTCTCGTGCTAATTATTTTGATACTCTTTATCATTGCCTTGTCATTCCTTTCCTTGTCTGATCTATTTCTATCTGCTCTATTTTTACTCCCCCTTTCACACATCTTCCCTTGTAGTTTTTGTATCCTTTTGGCTTTATCTCCTTATCTCTCCTCACAACACAAAATTTTATTATTTCCCCCTTTGGATATCTTTCTTTAGGTATCTTTTATTATCTCCATAATGTATTTTCTCCCCCAATTTATTAAATCTCCCCCTTTTTGACACTTATGTCAAAGGGTTCTATGAATGAATTGAATACTTAGCCAAAAAGGATTTAGTTACCTCCATTATAATCTTTGGAGAAGCAACCCAATTGTCTAATGCAATTTCTAGTGCTTTAAGCTAGATGGTTTCTCTGTTGCAAGATGTACCATGCCTTCTAATGTAGAAAGATTGGGATTATTCTTTAAGACATTTTTTGCATAGGCCATTTCTTTGTGCAAAACTTCCATGTGAGGACTTATGGAAGACTAGATTTGTATTAATTTGGCCTTGGTGTTTGCCTTATCTGTTGTGAGTGTAGCTAATTCTTTTTGTGTGTGAAGGATTGTAGCAAAATGCTTCTCACTTTGAGCTGGATCTATTGGTAGCTGCACGCTAAATACTTTGAGGTTCCTCTCCAAGCTCAATATCCTCTAGCTAGTCTCGTGTGAAGTATGAAGAGTCACACAGTTTGGAGTACAGTGAGAATATATTCTCAATTATTGCTTTTACTTTTTCAACCTTTTTAGCCAGCTCTACCTATGATAGTGCTAGCTCACTAGATATTTTCTTATTTACTTTCATTTGGAATTTCTTCTCAAACCATTCAAGTAATTTAGCATTGGTGTCTAGGTCTTCATTTTGTACCTAGTCCACTATGTTGGATAGTTGCTCCATTATGAGCTTTGTCTTATCAGGTACTTCCAAGCTAAATGCATCAAGAATTATGTCTTTGATTTTAATCAATGCTTGCCTTTGCCTATACTCATTCCTGAATATCTCTTGCTTTTTCTTCTTCTGCAGTGCCTCTTGCACTTCATTGATCTACTCTATGTTCATTGTTTTATAGTCATAGGTTGGTATGACTATTTCCTCATCAAGTGCAGGGTCTTTATCGTAAAGTACCCTTGCTACCTTAGTAGAGCTTGAGCCTGGTGCTGATATTTGTAAAGCACTACATTAGTGCTCAGCTACTATGTTGTTCTAGTGGGATTCCCTATATTAGGAAAATTAACCAATGTTTGTATTGCCTCTTGTTCTTTCTCTTTAGGGATATTTTCCTCTTCTTTGTCCTCTTCAATTTTGTCTTGGTCAATTATAGTTATTTGAGGAGGTGTAACTTGAATCTATGTTGTAGGATCAAAGGTATCCTTCTGTCCTATTTTCTCCTTAGTAGTTGGAGTCACTGTGATTGTGGAATCAACCCTAGGAGATGCATCTTGTGCTAGTTGCTCTTGTCATTTTCCACTTGTAAATATTGGAGTATGTGATGGTGGTTCTTGTGGATTCACCTTCTCCTTTTTTATCTCATCTATAGCCTTTTTTAGTTCCTCTATACTCACTAAGATTGGATTGGTACACAATTGTGCTTGCAATGTGGTCTAGTGAAGGATATTTCTAAGATCCTTTGTAGTCAGTGGGTTGATGTTTTGACAAGAAGTGTTAGGAACATTGTTGAAAATTATTGTCTCTACAGGTGTGGGTGTCACATGTGGAGGGATAGGTGGTGTCATTTTTCTATCTTGTACACTCTATTCCTATCATTGTTCCTCATTTTTTTCCATATCACCCCTTTTTGTTTCCTTCTCCACTATATATTCTTCCTTTTCTTTCTCTCCTTCTTCCTCCTTTTCATATTCCTCTTCTTCCTCATCATTATTCCTTCCCTCAAAGGGATCTTCTTGTCCTTCCTTAACTATCTGAAGGCCATAAATTACTTTCCACATAAGAGTGGACTTCTTCACAACATCTTCAATTTTATTTTGCAAAATGTTGAAGGCTCTATATTTGGGTGCAAATTTTCTCCCATGTTTCTTACTTGCCTTGCTTATTTGCCTTTTTGTGAGGTCAAGCATCACATGAGCCAAAGTTGAGTCCCTTATTTCCTTCTCCATTTTTAGGTAATAATGCCATTTATTTTCTACAATTGTATATAGCTCCTTGGGCATAGTAGTATCCAATTCAAGTAGAATATTCTTGAACTTGGCCATCATAGTGTAAATTGATTCTTCCACTATTTTTTTCTCTTCTCTTGTTAGCTTATTGAAATCAATGCCTTTAAGTCCTAAAAAGTCTTCATTGCCTCTTATATTGTCACAAATATTTTCCAAATCTAATTTAGTGATGTGACTTAGCACTCTGAATTGGTTGTTATCATCACATTCAGTTCTCTCTTCATATGACTCTAGAGGTGCCACATATTTTCTCCTCTTTTTCTCTACTGGTCCTCCTTGCTCTATGGCTTTCTTCTTTTCTTATTCTTTGGCCACCTTTGTTGTAGCCCTTGTATCTACCCTTGTGGTAGGATTTGCTAGGCTTGGCTTCACTATTTTCTTCTTGTCTTTAGGCTATGTTGTAGGTTTCTTTTGTGCTTTCCTCTCTTTGAACTCTGCCTTTGGTACTTCCTTTTTTGGCTCAACATATTCTTCTTCTTCAACATATTCACCCATGCCTTGGGTTAGTTCTAGTGGCCCTTGCTCTTTTTCCTCTTCTTCTTCTTCTTCATCTTCTTCTTCCTCTGCCTCTGTTATGCCTTCTCCAAATTATTCTTTGTGATTCTTCACTAGTTTATCCTTTTTATTTAGTGTAGAAGTAGTCATTAGCTCCATATCCACCTTGAATCTCACTACATCATATGTGCCAAAATCTTGGGCATCTTTATCCACTTCTTCTGCAAGTAGTACTATTATTGTTGTAGATTCCTGATCAATATTTATCTCATACCCAAGTGGTCTAAGACATCTTACCCTTGGTATGGTTGCTTGAAGGTAATTGTAGTCAATATCAACAAGCAAAAAAAATCATTTATATGCTACTCAACTAATGAAATAGGTATCCTTAGTCTATGTTTCATAGATTTCTTGAAATCTTCAAAATAGTTGGTCATGAGTGTCTCAAAATTTGCCCCCATTTGTTCAATATATTCATTCACCTAGGCTACTATGGACTTATTTGTCTTCCAGCTAATCTTTCCAAAAGAACAAAATTCATTCTGTACATAGAAGAATATACATATCAAAATTGCTCCGAATTTTCATTGAGCTCCCTTTGTTCTTCTTATAGCTCCCAAATTTTCATTGATATATTGTAGTTGTAGTTCTACTAGATCATAGGTATGATCCTTTTTAACAAGATTATAGCCAACATCTACTACAATATAGGGAACCCTATTGAGTCTGCTAGATTGGTAGACTTGTGGGATATGATTTTGACAACAAAATCAACAAGAGGATCCTTAATGGTATCTGTGGTCATGCATCTCTTGTTCCACTTGGTTCTAATATTCTTCTCAATAGCTTTTTTGGAGTCACTCCTTAGTGTTTTGGGCCGATCTAGGGTTGGATACCCTATTACCATGTGAACAATCCTTTTTGATATCTTAATTGGCCCATCTTCTAACCACAAATTTCCATCATGAATCCTACTGAGTACAATTCTAATCCATTCAGTCTTAAAGATAGTAGGGAACTCTAGGGCATGTGTTAAGCCATTCTTCTTAATGATTTGAAACTCTTCTTTCAAGCCTCCATTCTCACACAATCTATCATATGCTTCCCTAATTTCCATGTCTTCTATAGCATATATCTTATAGTTATAGCATCTCCTAACATCTTGAACCATTACAACCTTAGGAGGAATTACAGATAGGGCTCCGATTGGGTCATTCTTGTAGGCAACTTCAGGGATAAGTCCAAATTTGGGTTTTTTAGCTTCATTTGACACTAAATAGACTTCAAATAGTTCTTTATCCTAAGGTTTTCTAGAGTTGAATGCCATTTGTGTAATCTAGGGTTTAAACATGAAGAAATTTTCAAACTGCATAGCTTGGCACTAGTATAAATACCTTGAAATCAATGAAACTGTGTTGAATCTTTATTGAAATCTGCTTAAACACTTGGAACACTACTTGGAAATCACTATGCACTCTTCTTATCTTCCGGTCCTTGCTTTCGATGGTGAAAATGATTCAAAATGTGATCATATACCCTTATTTCATAGTGTTTAATACTTAGTGCATATATAGCTATCCACTTAGCTCCTTAAGAAATTCTACTTTATGAGGCTCCCATTGTCTTTGCAACACTTGACATATACTGGAGTTTCCCATACTCAACTTCAACTAGGATTTCCATTTGCTTAGCATCCTCTACTAACTTAGCTGTAACTAATCATTCAACTTCTATTGACTTTGGCAGACAACTCGACATACACTAGGATTTTACTTGGCATCTGAAGGCAACTTGACAACACTTATGAAAACTTGAAGTTTTTACTTTGCATCTTGATTCATGTTGATCTATCATTTTCAATACTTACTTGTCTTGGAACTGATGTATGATAAAACATTAAATATTAGTCTCACATACCTTCTTTTGCTTAGTTGGATGAAGTGTGACCACTTGACCTTTTAGATGAAGTGATCCCTTCATTGGATGTGTTGCCTCCATCTTTCTTCTATCATGTTTTATTCATTTATCCTCTAATGTGTTCAACATCTACCTTTCCTTTTCCTTTGTTTAACTTTGAGTTGGGTGCCTTTGACCTTGTTGGACATTTTAAGCATGTAGTTTGGCTCAACCATCTACTATAGTTTCCACCAAAATGTGTTCTTATGCAATTTTCATGGATGTGTCCATATTCTTGATAGTAGTGATAGCTATGCCTAGTGTTGTAGTCCCAATTGTAGTGATGTCCATGACTTTTTTTCTTTGTTGATTGATTTGGTATCCACATAGGCTTTGATCTACACTCAAAAGCTATATGTCCATACTTCTTGCAATTGTAGTAGTGTCCTTCAAATCTTGGTATTTTGATGGTTCTAGTCCTACAATCATGTGCATGATGTACTTGCTTGTTGCACTTGTGACAGTGACCCATGTTTTTAGGTTTGTCAAGCTAGTTAGCTTTTTCCTCCTACACATATTAGAGGTATGTCATTTTTTACCACAAAAATGACAAGTAGGTTTAGTGTTCTTACCTTTGTCACTTCTTTCATCTACAGTCTTGGATGACTCTCCTTTTTCAGTTCTGATGTATCCTAGTCCTGAAGTATCATTACTAGCTTTTGGTTATTTTAGAAGTTGTTCAAAGTATTTGATGGCCTCATTGAGTTTGTTGAAACTCTCTACAATCTCCTTCTCTCTTTTCAAGTCATTTTTTAGTTATTCATTTTACATCTTTAGTGTGGATATCTCAATGTCCTTGACAGTCAACTCATGGTGTCCATTCATCATTTGGCTTAGGGTATCTAACTACATGTTGGAAATTCTTGCAAACTCAATTAACTTTTCTTCCAATTTTTTGGAAAAGTTTCTTATGTCTTCTTCTATCATAATCTTATCTTCAATGGCTCTTTTCTTCTATTCAATCACTTCACAAAGCATCATAGCTTGAGATTCTTGTTCAAGCTTGAGAGTTCTGACCTCTTCTACTTGAGCTATATTCTTCTCCATCAAATCTACTATTA
Source organism: Cupressus sempervirens (assembly GCA_028749045.1). NCBI lineage: Eukaryota > Viridiplantae > Streptophyta > Pinopsida > Cupressales > Cupressaceae > Cupressus > Cupressus sempervirens. The sequence goes on along the minus strand of CM053793.1, from coordinate 506,226,774 downwards.
CTGCATCAAACTCCTTGGAATCTCCATTTGTAAAAAATTTTGAGGTGTTAATCTCTTTGTATTGTGTATCATTCTCAACTATGGAAATCTCTCTTTTTCTCTTTAGGGATTTTCTTAGTTCTTCCTTGGCTTCTTCTAGAGAATGTAGAATGAGATGTATCTCAAACTCCTAGTTCTCTATGATCTTCCCAAGTTTTTAGACTTCCATTTCTAGAACTTTTTCTCCAAGATGTAAGGCTTCTCCTTGAGAACTCAGCTCTAACACCAATTGTTGGAATTTACAAGTGGGAAGATTTACTTCTGAGAAGGGAGGCAAGGGGGGTGTGAATCAAAAGTAACAAAATTTAACCTCTAAAACTTTTAGCTACACGCATCTAACATCTCTAATAAACATAAAATTAAAGAAATGCATCAAAATGGATAACACAAGATTTGATCACCTAGAAACCCTCCAAAATGAGAAGGTAAAATTGGGGTGGGGATGACACCCACAACTTATTACTACAACAATATGTAACTATTTAAGGTTACAAAGCTCGACCACCATCAATGGTCTACCCTGTTAAAGGCTTTACACCCTATTAAAAGTGGCCTATCTAAAGGATTTACAAACACTCACTTGGAATGTCACCTTGTTAAAGGTTCCACAAAATAGTTGTTAAGCCAACCTATCTTCATAGGATTTTCATTCTCCTAATACAATGGCTAGAAAGTATAGTAGAATATCTTGACTTGATGATTTACAATCTTCAATTGTTAATTCTAGATCCTTGTTATGTCCAATCTGATCTAATCCTTCTTGATCTAATATAATTTTTCTTTATAGTTTTGATGCTCTATTCTGATCAACTTGAATTTGCAATGTTGTTCTTCCTCTAAATCTTCTCACCCATTTCAAAAATTCACTAGCATTCCCTCATGAATTCCCACATGAGCTCTTAATCTATTGAATCATGGGCTTTCAACCTCCTTATAAAGGCTTCAAGAATTAGGGTTAGGTATGAATCTATGATTGAGATTCATCCATATTTCCTGCTCAATTCTTTGCATATTTCTTGATTGGTTACATGCTTTCTCCATTTTTCTAATTGGTTGCATGCTAATTACATAGGAAATGTAATAGATTTGATCTTATCTTTTAGATCCTTGTAGATTCATCTTGAGTCAGCTCAAAAATGATTTACATATGAGTCTATGAAGGCACAAACTCATATGATGATTCTATGTTACTTGACACTTACTAATTATTGATGCACAACACATATAGGATTTATGTATTGCTTGGCTCTTATAGTAACTCTATCTCACTCAGCATCTATACTTTACTTGGCTCATAAACTAGCTTGACATCTATTATTACTCAACACTTGAAACTTGCTCAACACTTGAATAACTTGGTGCCTATTAAACTTTTGATGCGACACATACTATAGCTCGGCATCTATATTATACTTAGCATCAACCTTAGAATTTTCTTAAGTGTGTTGACACTCAATTGTCAAAACCAATTTGAGACCAACAACTCATTCAACACCTTTTAAACTATGGTATGGATACTCACCCAATGTAAAATACTTTAAGGTATTTGAAAGTAAGTGTTATATTCTCAAGGATTTTGATAATGGTAAATTAGATGCAAAAAGTGAACAAGGTATATTCCTTGGATATCCCACAAGAGGTAAAGCTTATAAGTGTTTAAATACTAAAACTAACAAATTTGTGTAAAGCGCAAATATGAAATGTGATGAATGTACAAAAGTACATGAGGCTGAACTTATGAAGGAGCCAAAGGAATATAAATTATTTGTATACTTTTATGAAGGTATGACTGGTGATGAAGATTTTTTAAATCAAGTAGCAAATCAAAAGTAATTTTTGGTGACTATTGAGTCACATACTATGAATTTCAAGTTGTATTTAGGAGTCAAGCTGTAATCAGATGTTCAAAAACAAAATGTGGAAAATAGAGTAGAACCTAGATTGTTAAAGTATGGCAAAAGACATCACCCTGATGTACAAATCATTGGAGATAAAGATGCAAGACCAATGACAAGGAAAAAGTTGATAAATGATACATGTTTTATTAGCATGCATGAACCTAAAATAGTGAAAGATTCCTTAGAAGATTTGGACTGGAGTAAAGTTATAAGAGAAGAGATTGAAAAAATTGAAAAGAATAAGGCATGAACTCTAGTTCCTAGACCATAAGATAAAAATCTTATTGGCACCATGTGGGTGTATAGAAAATTGTTAGATTTAAATGTTGAAGTCACAAGGAATAAGGAAAGACTAGTTTGCAAGGGCTATGCAAAAGAAGAAGGGATAGACTATGGAGAAACATTTGATCTTGTTGCAAGATTAGGAGTAAGAAATTTTCTTGCTTAGTCTACATATAAAGGTTTTTAAGTTTATCATATGGATGTTAAATTTGCATTTGTGAATGGCATATTGTAGAAGAGGTTTATAGAGCACAACTAGAAGGATTTGTTGATGCTAACAACAAAAACATGATATGTAGACTACACAAAGCTTTATATGGTTTGAAGCAAGCACCAAGAGCATGGTATGAAAGGCTTTACAATTATCCTTTGAAGATTGGATTTGAGAGGACTTATGATAAAGACAATCTATACTTGAAGATATAGAAAGGTAAAGATATTTTACTATCTAAAATTTGTGTTGATGATATCATATTTGGAGGTCAAGATACTTTATGTAATGCTTTTACAAATGAAATGAAGAAAGATTTATTTTTGATGAATAGTCCCTTCCTTATATTAAAAAAACATAATAAAGTTACATATTCACAAAAAAAGGGTTTGAGGGATACAGGATCACCTGTGAGTTCATATGGCCACTAGCTAGAAATTAGCTATTCATTAAAAAACTTTAGAAAACAACAAAAAATAAAGAAATCCTCATGCTACTAGTGCAACACCCACCGAGGAAGGACAGTCCTTATCATCAGAGCCCCACCCAGAAGTGGGGTGAGTACATGGCTCAAGGGGAGCCCAACTGTCATTAGCAACAATAACATTATCTTCATCCTTCTCTCCCTTAGGCCTGGGAGGAGAAATGGCTAAGTCCTACTGGGGAAACACCCATTTGGGTCTGAGTGAGCAGAGGACCAAATAGTAGTTGGAGCAGTAGGAGGAGCCATTGGGGACCACCTTGAACCAGATTTTTGGGGAGGCAAAGTTGAGTGGTGCCAATCTCCAGAACCTCTAGAAACATGGTACCAACCAAAAGCACCACCACTAGGAGAGAAGTGTTGCTAAGAGAAAGGCATGTGCAAGTAGTGAGTGGAACTTTTATGTCCTTGATGATGACAACAAGGAGGGGTATAGTCATCAGAGGCCAAATCTGATAGAACACAAGCAATTGTATAAGGGGCATTTCCCCAATGAGCCAAAAGTTCCTGTAAGTGCACCACCTCCAAAGCCACTTTATTTATCTATACTTGAATCTGCAACATGAAAATTTTATAAATACATGCTTTAGAGTACATAGCTACATAAATGTCAAGTGTGTTGTGAGCATAAATAAATGCATTGCAATCTTTTCAAATGGTAAATAAGATCTCCAATCTAAAAGCATTCCATATCTAGGCATATTTGAAGGGAATCAAGGTATTATCACCTAGAAGAACCATATGCCAAGAAAAAGGTTATGGGTGGAAGGGGAAAACGATATCATGGATCCATTGCTAATAACACTGAGCCCATTTATAGAACCAAAAAATGTGCAAAAAGGACTATGGTTGACCACAAAAAGGACAATGGGGTTCAAGAACTCCTAGATGCCATGGCTAGAAGCCTAAAGGCAAGTCTTGGAAAAGAATACACCAGCCAAAATGTGCAATTTTGGGTTTAGTAATGGTGTGCCACATAGTGGAGAACATATGACCCCAAGTGTGATGCAAGGATTGCAAATGCCAATGTTGGTTGAGTACATCAACCATGGGTAGGTGAGGAACTAGCCATCAGTAACCTAGCCTAGGTTTATAGCTAGTAACCAAAGTCTCTGGATACCACTTCCAATCTTTCCACAGAGGGTGGGAAGATTGAATGCCCACTTTTTGTAACAAATTTGAAGGCATCATAGAAAGTATAAGATCAAAAGTTTATCGATATGGACAAGTAAGCCAGAATTGCACTTTCATGTCTTCCTACGATCAAAAGCTCATAGTAAATCTAGATAAAATATCTTTAGGGGTCCTTATGTTGCATTTAAAAAAATGTAGAGCTCTAGCTCCCTACACCTTAGATAGGGGAACACCTTGAATAGCAAATAAAGGTGACCACCATAGATTATGTTGGTTCAAGAAAATCTCATCTCTAAATCCATTGCCAACCTAGCAAAGCAAGGGCTTAACTACTTCCCAGGCTTTCCAAAAACTCTTGGCAACAAAAGTACCTAGAATTTGAATAGGTTTAGGGGTAATTAGAAGGATTTGAAACCCAGTCCCCTTCCAGGATAACCGGTGAACTAGAAAGCCTTAAGAAATGCAATGCCTTAACAGAATCTTCTAGGCTTCATTGCTAGAAAGAGCTCAAATCACCCATTTGGCTCATAAAGTAGTACTTTTCTTCTAGGTGGAAAACAAGCCAAGGCCACTAGACTCCTTGGGAAGACAAAAAAAAATGACAGGCAACTCTATTAAAGCCCTAGTGAGAAGTTTCTGATACCCAAAGGAAGTCTCATAAAAGGTGCTCAAGTTTGAGGTACAAGGCCTTTGACGGATCCCAATAGGAAGAATAATAAACATGGGTGGTGGCCAATACTTTGGAACAAACCTAGAATTTGCCTACTAGTGAAAGAGGTTTGGTGATCCAATACTCCAACTTCTTCTCTATTCTAGCAAGAATTGCATTCCAGAGCTCAATAACAAAGGCTTAGAAGGAAAAAGGGATACCTAGAAAATGAAAAAATTCCTCATGTTGAACCCATTTCTACTTCTATTACTCAATCCAAGCAGGACAAGGAAGGTAAGACTACCTATAACAAAGGGTTTTGTGCCACTGAATGGAAGACCTTGAAGCAAGATAGAATGTGTCAAGACATTGCAAAGTGGAGGCAATATTCTCTTCATCCTCAATGAGAGTGAGGAAAGAGTCATCTACAAAATGACCATTCACAAGATAATTAGGGGAATCCATAAGGGAGATACCTCAGACCCTTCTTTGGGAGATGGCATTTGTGAGCAAATACCCAAAACCTTCTGCTAACAAAACATATAATGAGGGTGCCAGTAGGAAGTCTTGGAAAATTGAACAATAAAGGCCAAACTCTTGAGACTAATGGCCATTAATGGAGATGCAAGTAGAGGCATATCCAAAGAGCATTTGGACTAACTACAAAAGGTAGGGCCAAACCCAAGAGCCTGAAGCATGGCTAGAATGAAAGGCCACTCAATCCTGTCATAAGCTTTGGAAAAATTAATTTTGAGAAAGATGGCCTATTGCTTGGAGTGACGAGCCCATTCCATCCCTTCCCACACAAAAATTATACTATCCAAGATATAATAGGACTTGATAAAAACATATTTTCTCAAGGCGAATGATTTGAGGAAGAAGATGACAGATTTTGAGCAAGAGAGTCTTGGCAATGATCTTATAGGAAACATTCAACAATGTGATAGGCCTCCAATTACACATATCTTCAGGGTCACCCACCTTAGGTATGAACTTAATATTCCCTTTTTTAATAAGATTACCTAAAGAATGGGAATTGTATGCCTCAATATAAACCTTATGCAGGTTTGGACCAATCTCATCCCAAAATGCTTTGTAAAATTCATAAGGGAAGCCATCACAAATAGAGGCCTTATCATTTGTCATGGAAAAGATAGCTTCCTCGAGGTCCTCCAGAGTGAGCTTCTACTCACAGAATGCATATTTTTATGGAGCAAGTTTTATAGGCATGAAAGCCAAACAAGTCTCCAAGGCTTGGTCCCTGGCTACCGAGGGACCCTAAGCTGTGAAAAAAAATTCATAGTGGCAAATAAAGGTTTGAAGAATATTAGGAACCTCATAGAGGGTATGCTACCCCTCCCAAATGTACTTGATCCTCATCACAGAGTGGCATGCCCACAAATCATTAAATAATTTCTTGGAAGCTTGATCACCAACCTCTAGCCACTAAAGGTTGGCTTTGAGTTGAGCTCCCTAAGCAGCATAATTGTTTACAACTTGTTTTTGATGGTGAAGGTTGGCAAGCTGAACCTAGAGATCTGTATGAAATGTATTCATGGCAAGAGCTTCAGTGGTTGTACAAAGATCTTTGATAGTGGCCTCATAGGATCTCTTATGGTACATGGCCAATTGCCTCCCATAAATGCAAAGAAACCTCACAATATGGGTGATGGAATCATTCCACCATTGGATCCACCTAGAGGATAAGTGGGGCCTAGGTTCAAGGTTCCAAGTTTGTAAAATATGGGTGATAGTGGGTAGATGGGACAACACAGAAGTATTAAGGTAAAATTGAGTTTTACAATTACGAGGAGGGGTAGAATGCCAGGTAGTGGAGAAGTGGATGGGAAAATAGTTTGAAAGAGTCACATCAAGGAGTAGAGTGATAGGTAGTAGACTAGTGTGAGAAAAAATAAAAAAGGACTGAGTAGAAATCATAGCATGATCCAACCTTTTAAGGACCCTATTAGCTCTCTCTCAAAAGTTGGACCATGTGTACCAGATGCCATCAGTCTGACATCAATGAACATTGGGATCAAAATGACCCAACTTGTTTTGCATGTAGAACTAGGTTTCTCACTCACCAACTAACCATTGAAAAGGTAGAAGTCCCAATTTATCAATAGCTAGCTCAACCATATTAAAATCCCCATAGAATACCAAGGTGGCAGGTGGCAAAGAATTAGCTAGCCACCTCCACAAGTGTGAGTGCTCAATCATATCATTAGGGGCATAGATATTGACAATGCCAAAAGAATTATTTTGAAAAAATAAAAAAATCCAAACAATTCTCTGCACGGGGTCAGAACATGGGAAATAACAAAAGAAGAAAGTCAAGGGAAGAGGAGAGTGACTACAACACCTCGACCAGCTTCATGCTGAGAAGAAAAACTAACACCATCCAACCATATCAAACAAAAAATTGACTTGAGAAGGAAACCAGAGACTTTAACTTCTTGCAAACATAGAACATCAATATTTTTAAGCTTATGCTTGGTATCATGAATAGAATACTTTCTAGGGAGGTCTATTAGCCCTTACATATTCCATTAGAGAAAATTCATCATAAACCAACTTGCATATTCTCCTCATCCTCAAGAAAGGAAAAATTGTTATGCAAGAAAGTGAAGGGTTCAAACAAAGAGTCACCCAAAGTGATGGCTCTTCACTTATTGCCTTTAGGGTGTGAGAGTGATGAGGAGATGAAGAATAAATCATAGAAGTTTCTTGAGGTGCTTGAACCCATGTAGCTCATACCTCTAGCTTAGCCATCCCTTGTAATGTAGGATTTGAAATAGTTAGTGGCATCTAAACCAGAGGAGCCTCTAGTGCCAAGGGCACAAGAGGAGTTGTACTAGAACTAGGATGGCTAGGTTCTTGAGAAACAAGGTTTGGCTTAGCAATGCCCTTTCCTTTCTTAACAACTATTGTCCACTCATCCTTTTTAACAACTAGAGATGGCTTGGGTTCCTACATCAGAGAGTGATTGTGCTCAAGATGAGGACACTCCTTGATCTTGTGTCTCATAGATTGAGAGAAAAAATAAGTATTTAGGAGATTCAAGTAAAGAACCTTTTGAGAAAAGATGGTAGCACCAATCTAAATTTCCATAGTCTCTTTAAGGTCCCTAGAAAGGTCGGCCTCAACATAGACCCTCCATTGAGGATGGGCATTAAAAAATATTTTTGATTCCATGTAAATGACTTTGCCCATAGTTTAGGCAATTTTAGTGAGAAAAGCCTAGCAAGGGATGGGCAACCCAGAGAGCTCCACCCAAACTAGAACCCTAAGTTTGCAATTTTCTGAGATGTAGAAGTCTCAAGACCATCTCTGAAAAATCAACAAAGATGAGCAAACTATCCATGGCTCATGGCTGAAAATACTCTCAGCCTAGGAGGGGTTACCAAAAAAAAAAAAAAACACTTGGTGAGGTTTTGAATCCCTTCCAAGTGAATCCCCTAGGAGGACCAGGCTTTGGATACCAATTCACATAGTGTGCTTTCAGATGGAGTGTGACCCACAAAATACCCAATAAGTGTTTGGGTTTCTAGCCATTGGCAAGTAGATTCAAAAGAAAAAAAAATCAAAACCAAGTTAGGAGAGGAATTATCACATGAAATACCTTGGGAACAAATTTGTGTGGGTGTTTTCTCGATGGGGCCATTATCACATGCAACAACAACTCTAGCACTAGTAGTAATTGTTTGGCTAGAGAGGGCCAATGTCATTATAAGCTAAAATAAATTCCCCCACTAAATGTAGAATGATAGATAGTAATTTAGAAAGGGCTCAAAAGTAGACCATACAAACCCTAGCAGAGCTTGGTTAAAATTTTAGACTGAAGAAATAATTTGAGATGTTTATGTTTGGAGAAATCGAGTTCTTTGTGGGTTTGCAAGTACATCAAATGAAATATGGTATACACATCACTTAGTCAAAATATGTAAAGGATATACTAAAAAAAATTGGATTGGAATATTCCAAGCCAATAAGCACACCTATGGTGATAGGACACAAATTGTCAAAAAATGATGATTTAGTTGAGGTGAAACAAACATTGTACAGGTCTATGATTAGAAAATTGCAATATGTAGTACATAGCAAACCTGATATTGCATTATTATTGGGATAGTTACAACATTCTTTTCTAATCCTAGGGAGAATCATTTCATGGTTGTTAAGAAGGAATAGAAGATTATGGTCTATGCTACAAGAAAAATGAAAAATTTGAATTGAGAGCCTACAATGATGTTGATTGAGCTAGAAGTATTGATGACAGAAAGAGCACTAGTGGAGGAGAATTTTTCTTAGGGAAAAGGTTCATTACATGGACTAGACAGAAAAAAAACTACATATCTCGATCTACTATTGAAGCTGGATATTTTTTTGCTGCAATAAATTGTACAAACATTGTATAGATCAAATAGATACTCAAAGTTATGAAGGAGGAAATCACTAAAATTGTGATACTTTATTGTGATAATAAAAGTTCTATAAATATATCAAGGAATCTTGTGATACATACAAAGATTAAGCACATTGCAATCAAGTATCATTACTTGAGAGAGTTAGTTCAAGATAAGGAGGTGAAGATGGAATATGTGAATATAAAAGAGAAAATAGTTGATATCTTCACCAAAGTGTTACCTAAGGATGCTCATGACTATCTAAGAGGTAAACTAGGGGTGATACTCCTATCCAAGGCTATTTTAGAAGTATGAGAAGTTCACTACATAAATTGAGATGATTGATATATGTTACACATTAATGTAGTGGATCTTACTATAGGAGTTGCCTAAAGTACTCAAAGAGATGGAGCTACAAATTAGTCACATGCTAAGTGATAGAGGGAGAAAATAGAAATGTTCACATCTGCATATTAAGATGACAAGTTTTTGGCATTGTTGTCAAAGAGGGAGAAAGAAAAAGAAAGGGAGAAATCCAAAAGAGAAATATAGAAAGAAAGAAACATAGAATAATATCTACTTAGAGGGAGATAGTGTACCTATTGATTAATATAGTTGAAGAAATTATTACATCTACCTAGTAAGAGGGATGTATAATAAGTGATCAAGAGGGAGTCATAAGGATGAGTTCATTATTTACTGATTAGAACAATTTTTTTTTACCTATAGAGATGATGAAAGTTGCTGATAGAGGGAGAGATTTCAATACAAGGAATTATTTTATTTTTGGTATTATTGTTGGATGTATTTGTTTTCCATTAATGCCAAAGAGGGAGATTATTGAAAATAGATTGATACAAGTATGAGAATGTGTTTCAATATTTTTTTTATCATTGATGTCAAACCTATTACATGTTGGTAAGAAAACTGCTTAGATGATTTGAGTACTATCATTTGTTTGGTTGATGAGGAGGTTTTGATCAAATCAAATATAAATAGCACCTAGAGGAAACGTTTAGTTATGGTATGAAAAAGGAGTGAAAATATCAGTTAAGATAGTGATGTTATAGTGCATTGGTTATCTACTTAAGGCTTCACAAGTTAGATATACTGACAAAGTCTAGAAGAACAAGTAAGAAGAATTGATTCTATCAATCCTAACCAAGTGCATAGTAGATGCCAACAAAAGTTAGTGCAAGCTAAGCAGAAAATCAGTTGGAGCCAAGAAAAGTCAAATTTTATTGTATGTTGAGTGATATAGTGTAAGCCAAGTAAATTTTAGTTGATGCTAAGAACCAATAAACTTTAGTGTTTGTTGAGTTATCTAGTTGATGATGAGTGGAAGAATAGTATGGAACCAAGTGCCAATATTCATGTTAAATCGTGGATTTTACAAATCTGAGCCAACTATTTTTTTCTTGAATTTTGCAAAGCATGTGGAAGATAAATATAATGAGTTGGTGGCACAAAATTCATGGTAAACCATTTTGAGGCAAATTCAAGATTGAAGATGAAGTTTCTATAAGGGACTAAAATGAAAAGATAGGTAAATTCATTCAATTGTACATAATCCTACCTAACCCTAAAATGGACAATAGAGAATGAATGGACAAAGATCTTAACTTTCTATTTATAGAGATGGCTAGTCAGAAGCAATGGTTATCATGTATGAGAACCTAAGGAAGACAAGGAGTCTAGGGTATTGCTTCATTCATATACCAAACAAAAGAGAATGCTATTGGAAAGAAAAAAAAGTAGGCTTAAGGGTATGGATGCTTGAAGGATGAAAAAGTTATTAGAGCTCAAGTGTGTGAAAGCCAAGTAGAATCAAGGATTGAAACAAAGATCTATAATCTACAAAGTGAGTTGAAAGTTTTTAATAGACCAAGTGTTATTGCTACATTCTAATCATTGTATCAATCTAGTGTAAATCCTTTGGATTAAGGTTGACCTTGTTTGAAATAGGAATTACTAAGAGGGGGGGTGAATTAGTAATTTATAAACTTTAGTTACAAACTAGATATTATTTATTACTTTGACCCATAGGTAAGAAAGTAATAAATTAATGCTAAATAGTAACAATAACCATGCACAAAGATAACTCATAACACCATATTTTGCTAACCAAGGAAAAACCCTAGTGGGGATGATATCCACTAGATAATATATTGATATATATGTTCCTTGTTAAAGGATGAACCCTTTTAGGAGTCAATGATAAAATTCAGTAGAGAGAGTCCCTATTAGGAGACTTTGAATCACTGTTAGGATATTTTAATCATGTTAAGAGTTATGCCAACCCGGTTAGGAGATAAACCAATTTCTCAAACATGCACTTCTAATTACAAGAAGAGCTCACTGTCCAAACAAGTAATTAGTCTTCTAAAATATAGATTCTATAACTTCTTTCTTTTTTTATTTATGATCTTCAACTCAATCTCAGATCCAAAAATAGCTTCTCAAAACTTTTCATATCACAATTACACACTTGATACACAACTTACTGCACTTTCCTTCGAAAGATTTCCTTTGCATAAATACCATGTCTTTTCATAAATTGTTGCTAGGTCAGCTAAGACAATAATATACTTTTCTAACATAGAGTAAACGTCTAGGATGTTAGCCCTAATTAGTCAAGTACTTATTTTGTAAGCAAAATAATTCCTTTCCTTTAATTTTGTTGTCCTATTTCACTGGTAAAACATGAACATCTCATTTCTATATAGTCTAAACTGATGGCCAAGGTTATACACATGATCCTTGATATGTATATTATCTACATCTAACTTCACTAGTCATAATATGACATCAGCCATAAGTTACATACAAAACAATACATTGTTGTAAATCAAATTCATACTTAGACAATTTTCTAAGTACCAAAAACTAAGTATTTTTCTTTTTGAGGTTTCTTGTAAGCATGTACATCATGTTTTTCCATAAATGAAAATGATTACATAACTTCTTAAGCCAATTTTCAACAATCTCCCTCTTTGGAATTGATGGCAACAAAATAGAGAAAATTGGCTAAGTACCAAAAACTTGTCAAAAATAATACAATAACATTATATTAATCATCTATTACTACTTATCCATCTTACATATGCTGCCCCTTACAATATGATTTTATACCTTACAATTTTATATTCTCCCTTTTACCTTATTTAAAATTTTCTTATGCACTTCTCTCCCTTTGACATCAATGACAAAGGTCGAAAACTATCAAAAACTATTGTCAAAAGCTCTATAAATATTTTCCTTAAATTGATAGTATCTTCATGAAATCATCAAAACTTGGCTTAAGATTGTTCATACCTTTTATCCATGTATCCTTGGCTGATTCAAAAAAGGTGAGAATTGCACATAGGGCATATGGTGCAATCTCAACTCCATTAAGATATGTATATAAAAAGTTAGAATAAGTGTCCTTGGCTTTGACAAATTCTTCCAACTGTTTCTCTACAATAGATATTTTTAGAGCAATAGACTCTCTGAAATTTGAAAATCTTTTCAAAATTTGTTCCTTCCAAAGCTCTAGTTTTCTAAAATTACAGTGAATATTGGCCACTTGACCTTCAAAATTATCAATTTTACTAGAAGGATGTTATATCTAGCTAAATAGAGCCTCTACATCACTCATTTTACCTTCAATCTGACTATCAAGATCCTTTTTAAACTTGTGAGATAAGGTACACTTGATATACAATAACTTTCCATCTGGTTGACATTTCTAAAGTTCCTTGATACAAGTATCAAGACTTATCAAATTATTCTTGATGTTCTAACAAATAGTGCTAAAAAAGTGAGGATTGTGTGAGATCTATTCCTTAGATTCTACAACATTCAGAGAATTTGTAAATTCCTCATCGAAACATTTTAGCACTACTTGTGCCCTCTATTTAGGATTTTCCTCTATATGTTGGACTACTAGAGTACTATGTAATCTGTCAATAACCTCTATCAAGGTTCCTTGTAGGCTCTTCACTTTCCTATTTTTCTCATTAAGTTTTAAAAATGATGAGATCAAGTTAGTTTTATCATCATCATCAGTAGTTAGGCTAGCAAGAAAAAATGGAGTAAACAAACTAGAAGGTTTAGATTCATCTTCCTTTTGCTTCTTTAAAGCTACCACTTTGATTCTTCTCTCTTCTTCTTGTTTCTCTTCTTTTTCTTTTCTTTCTTCTTCTTTATTTTTTTCCTCCTCTATTATTTTCTTTTCTTCTTCCTCTACTTTCCTCTTCTTCTCTTCCTCAACTCTTCTTTTAATTTCTTCTTCAAGAAATTTCCACTTGGCTTCTTCTAATTTCCTTTTCTCTTCTTCTAAAAGCCTTTTATCCTCTTCAATTTGTTTTAGTTGTTCCTGTTGGTGTTTGAAAACGTTACCCATTTCCAATTACCCTGATGAGAACAAGATGCATCTAGGGGCAGCTAACTCCCATTATCAACACATCCATTCAGACACCAGGCCAACTATAAGGCTATACTCCTTCTACACTTCAGGCTCTGCAAAACCTAGGCGGGTGAACCTCTAGATTCCTTATATGGTACCAGTTGTCAAAGCATACACTGAATCTAATGCAAAGCAGATAGAAACCCTTATTTCTCCTAATAACTTATGAAATAACGTATATCTGCAGTAGCTAGATGCAAAACAATGAAATTCATAAGCTGAGTGAGGGCATTCTGTTTAGAGCTCTTCAACATGAAAGGGAAATTCATTTGATTAAAGATGTTAATTCAACAAAACCTCAAAAATGCAACAGTATAACCAGTGATCCTATAAATGATCAGTGCCTAATCCATTGGGAAATTCCATGAATTCAAAACATACATCTGTGTCATCAGGACATATCTCATATACCTAGACATCAGATCTATCCAACCACCTTGTGATTCAAACATCAATGTTCATTCAGGTCTCATTCTCACAAAATATCCTTCTCAAACAACCAGTAACCTTGTTTAAACATATCGAGCATTTACTTGGCCCTTTGGTCCAACAGCAAGATACATTAAACATATAACCTGAAAAGGATGCAAATGGGTCTCAAATCTTTGTTCCAAAACCACATAAGACTTATAGATTGTTGAGACAGGAGACAAGAACCAGAACAAAACTAGTGAGATTTTTGCTCATATGTATTCATTTCCTTGAAACTATACATTCAGATGCATAAGATTAAAACATGAAACAACCTAATATCTCAGAACTATCTATATTATCTCTACAATGTTGTTCACATGAGAGTTCTGCTGAAGAAAATGGTGTCACAGTCATGGAAACATGTCAAAATACTGGAACCAATGGTCTCACAGTGCAAAAACTGGGATCCCAAATGGTATCACAGCAATGAACTTTTTTCTTCCCAAAAACTGGAACCAACTGGTTTCTCAGTGACAAAAACTAGAACCCTTACAAATGAAGAAAGAAAGAAAGATATAGCAAGAAATGAATTCTCGGATCTAATATGCAATTGCCAAGTGTCCACTTGAAATCCAATCCTTTGTAACTGAAAAACCTCTTTCTTCTTTCATCCCTTCTGATCTGATTTTGTTTCATCATTAATCTGTAACAAACTTGCAAAATATCCTTGCCTAATGATGAAAACCCTTTACTTGCCAAAATATCTGATTTCCCCATGAAAAAGCCAGTGAAAATGAGTTTTTACTGAGTAAATCAGAACAAATTCAATCCTAACTGCATTTCCATTGCCTTCTACTAATATTCGGGTCATTATCTTGACAAAAAACAAATCTGAACTTCCTGGTATGAATATGGTTACACTTTAGGTACCAGATAGAAAACCTCGTGTAGCTCAAACTAACTAATGCCTGTGCAAAAACTGACTCCATAATTGGAAAGTTCGTCTTCTCCCGATTTCGGCGATATATAACACTTCATATTTTGGTTACCAGAAGCGCCTGAAATTGCCATTTGAAAAACGTCCCCTCTAGCTATAAAAAGCTTAGGTCTGCAACTCAAGATTTTAAAAAAAATCAAAATTTTAAAATCTCTAATGTTCAGACTTTGTAAAAATGACCTCTTGAATTTCAAAAATTTCTGAACGTGCACACCCAATAGAAAATAATTTAAAAATTACTTTTTAATTTCTTTGAAATTTTCCCTTATCCTCTGAATCTGGGGTCAAACTTCTGTTGACCAAGTGCCACATGGCACACTCTGATTGGTTTGGGCCTGCACAATGGATGCCACATGTCATTTTCTCGCTAACTTGCTATGCTAAATCTCATGCATCTTTCACTTGGCGAGTTAGCGAGGATCGATGGATGTGCGAGATAAGTCTTGAAACTTCACTTTAATTGCCCTCACAGGAAAGTGGAAAAGCTTTATCTTTTCCCTCCTACTGATGTTTTAAACAACACCAATTTCCTTTCAATAAGGATTTGAGAAACATCAAATTGAACACCATTTAATTTGCATTGTAAGTTTCCCTTTCAAAACTTTCAATTTGCTCAGCCTCTTCTTTAATTTGATGTAATTAGTCAGACCCCAAAGTGGGTCCGGCTAAAAAAAAAATTTGTTTCTAAGTGATTGATATGCAACTTGATCCAATAATCTCCTTGAACTGTTTGGAAACCAAGTTTGAAAACAAACACGCCACATAAACTCATTTAAAACCATTTTCGCAACACTATGAAATCCCTGTCAGGGGGCCTACCAGGTGGTCGTAAAAACCAACTTAATCAAGTAACCAAGCCATGAAAATCGGCATGAGTGTTCAATCCTGCATACTTTATCACACTGCAAATTTATAGCCTATGACGAATCTTCAGTCAAAAGATTTTAATTGCCGAACATTCATACTTCAATTACCCTACAGGCAAACAATGTTAAAAAGCATAAATTGGGCTCGGGTTCGGCATTATAAAACTGGGTTATCGATCACTTGGGGTTCTGAAAACTGGGATATAGGTTCTTTGCCATGAGGAGAATGGAATTCTATAGTTTGGGCTCTTGATGAATCACAGGGCACATTTGGCGAATTTCCGAAAACACGCACTTGAAAATTTTAACTGGCAAATGTGTCAAAAAGTGATTTTTGGCAAATGTATGGACATAAGAAAATATGCAAATGGATTCATCATGACTTAAGAACTGGCATACTTCAAGGATTCCTAGGACACAACACAATGGTACAATCCATTTAGGCTAGCCAATCACAGAATCAAAATTATGACATGCCGAACAGGGGTACGGATCAATCTAGATACCTTAGCCATAACAAAACAATGCAAACTGGGTTTTTGATCATGTTAGCAAACTGATCAAATGGATTCGACATGATATCAAAATTGGAACATATGAAGTGTCTTACCCCTAGAACACAATGCAAAAAGAATTTTTTCATTTGGGTGAACTGGGTCAAAGATATGATTGGTCGAACAGGGCTTTCCAGAATTGTGAACTACACAAATGTACAAAATAGTAAGTGACCAACTTTGAAGGGTTCGAAACCTAGTCAATCGGATTTGAAATGACTTGAAAATTGAAACATAGGTTCTCTATTATGGACACTAAACATCCCCAAAGTGACTAGTCATGACACAGTCCTGGGTAAAAGATATTCAGATGTAAACTGGGCCTCTGATCGCTATTTGACACTTGGGCAGAATTGCAAATTTTGACACTAGCTCAAAATGGGACTTCGCAGAATGGTTTCAAATGTCATTTTAACTTCATAGAACACATAGATGCACTAAATGAAAGGTGTTAGAAACATTAAACACCTATTAGGCCTCAGACTGACAACCAGGTAGAATCTCGTTTAAAAGCATTTAAGGGCTTAATTTTTTCAATGGTTCTCAAAATTGACCATGCAATTTTTAGTCCCAACAGTTCCTCAATATCCTCTCTATGAAATTTAGTATATTTTGAAATCTCAAAAGCGTTAGTATCATCAATGTTAATGGTAACATTGGTCTCATCAATCTACATTGTGCCAACACTTACTAACACTTCTGAGGTTCTGGGTGCTAGTGAAGATGTTGCTTTGGATTATGCCATCATATGACTTATGGCTACCATTGTTTCACTTATTATTTTTTTCCTTATCTCCTACTATAAAAAGAAATGGTTTTAATTTGTTTCTTAAGTAAGATACTAGATTATTCAACAATCTCTTAACTTCTTCTTCATCATTACTCTTGCATATAGTCCTTAACATAGACTTCCAAAGTTCTAAGTCTTCTTCTAAAGCTGGTGCCTTCTCCTAAATGATTTTTTCATAAATATTCTAATTTACCATGTCTTCAATGTCCTAAAGGTTCATATTATTAGCTCTTATATATCTCACAATAGAGATATCAATTTGATCTTTTTCAAATTTATTATACAAGTCATAAAGAAAATTCATCTATACAAAATTACCTTCATTAGTAATGGTTGAATTAATCTTCTTTGACCTCAACTTCTAGGGTTTTTGATCTTGATGTGTTGATTTCTTAGAAGTAGTTTCCTTCTCTATTTGTTTAGCTTTTTATTCTTCTACACTAGATTCAACAATTGTCAACAATGTCTTTTGGCTTTTTCCTAGTCTAGTGGCTTATTGCTTGACTCTTTTTGTCTTGGTGGTCACAACTTCTACTAATATTTTTTATTTTCTCTTTAGCTCACATGGTTGTACATCTAATATTGTTGGATAAGGAATACTCGATTTTGAAGATGTCTCTGTAGGGCCCATTTGCCATTGCACTAAAAGCCATGATTGTTAGTGAACATGGAACACCACATAATTAACCACCTATGGGCAGGGGAGCACGTCGCATCACCCAAAAATCTCCCCCTCGACGCGCATACCAGGTGCTTACGTAGGTCGGGAAGGCACCGGAGAGATTTGAACCCATGACCAAGCCAAAACCAGGCTCTGATACCAATTGTAGGGCCCATTTGTTGTTGCACCAAAAGCCATGACTGTTAGTGAACATGGAACACGACATAATTAACCACCTATGGGCAGGGAAGCACGTCGCATCACCCAACAGTCTCTACAATAGATATTGAAAAAGGTTGCACATATGTTATACCTTGCTACAGAACCTATCTTACTGTGTTTGACTCACTTTCAGTCATCCTGGCCTCTGATAGAGATTTATTCATTATTTTTTCTATCTTCTTGTGAGATTATTTCTCCAAACATGCTTTATGAACTGATTGGGTGATCCCATCATAGGTTCCAAATCTGTACTCAACTTGGTCCTTCTCAAAGTTCAATAATAAATTAATGTATCCAACTATTATATCATCACCTATCTCATAATCTAAGCGATCAAGGAATATTTCTCAAGGTTCTACTACTTGAATATAAGTTATGTATCAACCATAACACATATGTCATCTTTAAATCTTTCTACAATTGTAGGTGCAATTCTGAATCTTTGTCTCATCTCATTCTGAAATGTTTTCATTATCAAACTTTCACTACCCAAAATTATATCTGTTGGGTGTCCTCTACATACATAAGTAATCTTCTACATTGTACATCTATCACTTTGAATAATCTTTGTGACTGACAAATAAGGAAATCTTTTAAGTACATGAAAGAATAAATGATTGATCAATGACTAAAATCTAAACACACCATTCTTAGTCCTCTTGATTTTCTCTAGGTTTTCAAGTAGTTGCATTCTTATTATTTCACTAAGATTAACTTGTTCCTTCTCAACACATATCATGTAGGCTTCATAGATGAATCTAGCTAACAATTCATCAATCATAGAACTTGTACATATAGAGTAGGCAATGATTCTACTCAAGAATCCTACATCATCTTGTTTAATGGTGATGATCACCATGGCCTTCCCATTATAAATTACTTTTGTATAGCTCTCAACCTCTTCTTAACAAGTTTCTCGCCTATAGGTACACTACCTTGTTTGCTAAGACTAGTTACCTCATGTATAAGGTCAATTGGAATATCAACTATATTATCTTCCATCCATAGTATTCCATCATGAATTCTACTTAATATGATCTTTTTCCACTCATATATGTCCAATTCTTAGTAGAAATGATATTTGAATGGGTCTAGATCTTTCAAATGTTCAAATTCGGGCTTCATAGTCATATCATGGTTAAAGACTTGTTACATATATGTATTCATATACTCTCTCCCAATAGATTCAAACTTGTTTTCAATATAACTTCCTACATATTCCAAATGTACTACATTGTTCAGCGTAATGGATAATGCAGAGTTAAGGTTTCCATCTATGGATTTCATGGAAAAAAGTTTCAATTTTGGTCTCTCATCATTCTCAACATTATTAATTATAGGCATATCCATGGTTCTAACAAATATGAACTTTATCAAAGAAATTTTGCAAATAAATGACAAAATACAATTTTTTTAAAAATAGGGTTTACTTCAAAATTGCCTTATCAAGTTGATTCTGAGTGCTCTATGCTTCAGATGTAATTGTAATGAAGTGGTAAACAAGTCTGTACTCCATTTATTCATCCACTCGAAGTAGCATTGATTGTGTACTTCAAGAATATGAAAAAGTTGTCAATTACATTTTGAAATCAAATGTCTACTTGAGATCTTCTAATCTTTAGATGCTACCAAGGTTTACCATAGCCTTCTTCCGTCATGACAATTCTTCGCAAAAATTTTCTCCATGAAATTCTCAGTAAGAACATAGTTTTCATCTTCTACTATGGAATTAACATTATCTGAACTAATAGTAACTTGTAATTCCTTCATAACTAGTTGAGATAAGCTCCAAACTTTAAGTGAGCTTAGATAGAGTGTAAAATTATCTTGATACACCTTTTCCCAAATTCGCTACTCATAATTCAATCTTTGAGTGAAGTTACAAATTCTCATACTATGAACAAGCTTAATTCAACTTAGTTGAATCAAACTTGATTACTGACTTTGATCTTCTTGTCTTACCATCATCTAACTTATCTTCTAATTTGTCTTATCCTTTTCAAAATTCCTCATTGAGTTCTTCTCAAAGTTCACTAAATATATTTCTGTGTTCCTCATTGTCTTTATTAGTTTTGGAGTTCCTTTCATGGTTCCTTCTATCATTTTTGACATTTCTTCCATCATCCTTCTATTTTTGAAGTTTTTTCAATTATTCCTTCTATCTCCAAAGTTTCTATCCATTCTATAGTACTTTTTTGTATGTCTAAAGTTGTTACATAACTAACATACTAGAGTTCCACTTCTAGGACTCTATTAATCATCAAGTGCATGATAATTCTGAGCCATGTGTCCAAAGTTGTTACATATATAATGCATGATATGTCTTCTTTCTACATAAGATATTCCTTCTCTCAATGTCCTTTCATTAGATCTTCTTCTATCTACAAGGTTAGTATTTCTAGACATTCTACTATTCCTTCTATCATTATCATATTTAGGTTTTCTATAATCAATCACTTTATTACCCATACCATGACAATTATGACAATAAAAATCATTAACATGATTAAATGACTTATTTGTACAATCTCTTTTCATATGACCTATATCATTACATGAAAAACACTTACCTCTAACTTCATAATTGGTTTCCTTAGGAGATTCCACTTTCTTTGGTTCATCCAAAATCTCAACTTCCTTATCTTGTCCAACTTCTTTAGGCTTATCAGAAGATTGATCAGATTCAATCTTATCATCATTTTTGGCTTTTCTTTCAGATTTGATCTATTTTTAGGTTTCTTTGCAGACATGTTAAATAGATAATCGAGACTAGTCTTATCATAGGTAGACCATGGGTGATGCCACAATAATGGGTTCCAACTTTTTGGCCAATTTTTCCACTGAAATCAATATTTTTGCAACAAACCTCATGTTCAAGTGACTATATCTCTAAAACTATAAATAATTTCAAGATGACATAAAATAATGATTTTTAGTACTCTATTCCCACTTTGTAACCATATTTTTTAGTCTAAAAAAAAATTATTTATGTCAATTATTTCATCTCCTCCAAAAAGTGGTACATAATAAAATTCAACATTTTTAAAGAGTGATAGTCCATTTGAAACACATAACTATTTTTCTAAAAGTGATAATGAAGTAGTTCTTTTGGTGTTAGATTTGTGACATCAATATCCAAAGGATGCATTTGGTTTGATTTATTTTGGTTGAATATTGTATGGTTTATGAAGTTTTGAAGTGACACCAATCATAATTTAGACATACTTTTGTTTTGACAGAGATAATTTGAAGTCAATTTATCATAAACCCATTTTTTTTTTTTTTTAATAGAAAGCTATCTCAATAAGCTATTTCCTACATATTTTTCAAAAACAAATTGAGCTAATTTACTAATTTTTTTGAAGTGTCAAATTCGGTTGATGTTCAATCAGTGTTGAACCTATGATGAGTTAAACTCATATTTGAAAGTCTTAATGATTAAAATATGTATTACAATTATAGTCATTGGAAAGCTTGCTCCGAGTAGCACATTTTGACATTTTTAATTTTATAGTAGGAGATCATTCTTCTATAATTATGGGTCTCAAAATAGAAAAATAAAGGGGGGGCCAAAATTTTCTTAGTTTTGGGCGTTCGCAGCAAACATATTTTATATGTTCGCACCAAAAATCTATTCACACCAAACATACAGGCTATAATTTTTTGGCCACCAAAAATTTAACAAGATATTTTCATGTGAACATATATATTTTATTATGTTTACACGAACATATTAAAAAAAAAAATCTTGACGTCAGCTTCTGACAAGCAGTTTAAAAGTAGTGATAGTGAGAAGCAAATCCATACAACAAAACTTTTATATGATTATTGCACGAAATTTATCTTGAGGCAAGGGGTAATTTTTTTATTTTTATTTTTATAATGGGAAAAAAGAAAGGAAGGCAAAGAAAATATGCAAAAAGAGATCTGATGAAGCAGAAAAAAGAAATCTTCAGAAGACTATGGCATGTTATCATTGAATTAAACAAGGTGAAGGAAATGTTGAAGAAGGCTCAACAGAAGTAGAAGAAGTGCATATGGGAGAGAGGTCAAGAACACTCCCTACAGAATCTTGAACAATGAATGTTGAAGAAGGCTCAAGATCACTCCCTATAGAGGTTCAAATAATAGAAATTGGAGAAGGGTCAGAATCTTTCCCTGTAGAATCTCAAACAATGGATGTTGGAGAAGGCTCAAGATCACTCCCTATAGAAATTTTAGTAATAGAAGTCAGAGAAGGGTCAAGATTAGGTGTAGGAATTGGTATGGATAAACTCCTAAATATTTCCCAATCTATAAAGAATGTTATTTCTCCAAAAAATTTAGATCATTTACTTAAAATGGATGTGGATAAATTGAGAAGACTTGCAATTACTATTAAACCATTAAGTTTGTCTAAGAAAAGGTCAATGAATAAGAAGATAAAAGAAATTATGACTCAATTTTATAATACTAAAACACTTGAACAAGCTCGGTTACTTTCACTTTTTCTTACACAAAATAAGTTGCAAGAGGCATTGAAATTGTTAGGTGTAGACACAACATCAAAGAAGAGAAGATTTTCTAGCACGCAAACTTATTTGATAGAAAATGTTAAACAAGGTTTGAGAAACATAGGAAAATACTCTCAAACTAAAGATAAGTCCATGGCAAGACAAGTGATGTTGATGTCTATTGTAAATAAGAATATGACCCAAAATAGACAAATATCTTCAATTTTGTCTGAAATGGGTTTTAGTAGGAAAATAATAAGAAAATATGTTAAGAGAAGATTAATTGTGGATGACAGTACTATGGAGGGCAATTGGTAAATCATGTGTAGAGAATGGAGCACCTCATTCTAATAGGATTGAAGAGTCATTAAAAAATTTAGTCATATCATTTTGGAATGATAACACTCATCCTTCATCAAATAGTAGAGATGTTATTAGGCATAGGATTGCATCTGGTCAATATGAACATCACACAAAACATTGGTTGGACACAACACAACATGAGTTATATGTGTCGTTTTGTAGTGAACATCCTATTGTAACAGTTGGGCAAACATTGTTTGAAAAATTGAAGCCATTCTTTGTGAGGTGAAACAAAGTGTTTGAAACATGTTGTTCTCATCATCATATTGAGTTTGATCTCCACTATCAAGTGTTTCAAAAGTTTGTAGAAGACACATATGGTTTTCATGATACTCCTCCTAGTAGGAGAAGTGAGTTTATATCATCCATTCTATGTGAAACAATAGATGATCCAACTGGTCAAATAAATTGCATCAAAGGATTATGTGAAACATGTGGTGAATTGGCTCTATTTCCTTTGGAAATTGAAAATATTTATGCAACAAAAAAATCAAATTGCAAAAGTTAGAAGTATGTCAAGAATGAAACAAATTTGGGAAAAGAGACAAAAAGGTTGGAATATGTTGAAGAGGAGTTACATGTTCTAACATTTATGAACAAATTTAAGAATTTGATTCAACTTTATATTCGTCACGCATTTTTTGCAAAGTGGCAAGCACAATGGTTTCAAACTTTGAGAGATAATTTTCCACTTGGAATGATTGTATTAGTTGTTGATTTTGTGGAGAACTATTCCTTTGTTCATCAAAAAACAATTCAATCAAGTTATTACTTTTCTAAGTAGGTCACTATTATGGTACATGTTTGTTATAGACATGTATAGTTAGATTTGGATGGTGTTCAGAGTACAGTTCAAGCATGAGTAATTAAAAAGGAATATCATTTCTATATAAGTGATGATAAAGAACATGACATTCACTAAGTCAAACATTGCTTCAATATCTTCTTTTCTTATTTGAAAGAAAGAAACATAAATGTTGATAAAAATTATGTTTGGTCTAATGGATGTGTCACACAGTTCAAATCATCTAGACCATTTTATGCATTATGTAGATATCATCGCAATGAGAATATAAAATACATATGGAATTTCTTTGAGAGTGGTCATGGAAAAGGTGAACATGATGGTATTGGAGCTTGCATCAAATGTGCTCTACAAAAGTATCAAATGAATTATTAGGGAGTTCATGTAAATGATGCACATGATGTTGTTGAATGGTGTAAGACGCATTTTGCATTAGATGAGGTCGAGACATCATCAACAACAAAGTCAATAGGTACCATATAGAGTCTTTTGGGAGATAACAGGTATGGATGTGTATATCTATTTAATTTTTATGCAATTAAGCTATAAAATTTTATTGTTAAGTTTTATTTTTCAATTTATTGAAGTTTAAATTTAATTTGTCCATATTTTCAATGTAGTGAACTTTTAGGTGTTAATAGAAAAAACATGCATGGTTGCTAGAGGATAGAAAATACATGTTCCTTACATTCAGTCATGAGTATAGATAATTGCAATTGGACATTGAAGATGAGAGAATTTTCGTGTTTTTGTGATAGTTGCATTGATGAAGATTATGAAGAATGCATCAATCAAGCATGTGGATATACAGGTGCATGGATTTCGATATCACTTGATGTTATTGATACATTTGATAAAGATGATGAAAATTTTGATGATATTCAATTGATTTCTAATGATTATGATCATATCTATAGATTGGTAAAAGTGTGTAAGTATCATAAAAATTAATTTGAAAAAGTGTTATTTAATTATCAATTTGAACTATCTTATATATGTACTATACATATACACATGTATACTTGTTCTACAAGAGATATCTTTGCAGTGATTGTTGAACCTAGAAATTATGAAGGTGTCAGTTATTATTTATTGTGATGTACTATAGAGAGGAAAAAGTTATATGACCCTGAAGAAAGTGATGGAATGTTGTTCCCCATAGGTAACTTTATATGAATAAATAAATATATATATAGGTAACTTTATATTTATCAAATTTTAAAATACTTAAATTTGTGGTGTAGGTTCTATTGTGATAGAGGGAACATATTTGAAGAAAGAAAAAATAGTCCAACATGGAATACACTTTGTTGATTATCAACCTAACAACAAGGTTTTACAATACAGCCACCTGGTCATTGCTACCAGGCTTTGTCTACATCCAGTCAAAGTTAAGTATGCACGTTGTAAGTGGAGACTAGATAGTGAAGATCATGAGAAGATATTACATGTTATAAGTGTACATCATGGTTGAACTGACATTTGAGATTTATTTTATAATAATTTGAATATCAACTTCTTTTCAAACTATTGAATTTCATCTCGAATTAAATGTTTTTTTAATTGTACGATCGTAGTCTTAGTTATCATTAGTTTATTAAAAGACTATATAAATTAATAATATTAATTGTACCATGGATGAATTTAATAATTTAACAACTTGATATAAATAAGCTAAGTTAGTTCAGACTTACACAATCAAATTATCTATAGATATGTATCAAAAATAATTTAATATGTTACAATTCTTAAATATCAACTTCTTTTCAAACTATTGAATTTCATGTTGAATTAAATGTGTTTTTAATTGTACGATCATATATTCTTAATTATCATTAGTTTATTTAAAAACTATATAATTTAATAATAAATTAATTATACCATGGATGAATTTAATAATTTAACAACTTGATAGAAATAGGCTAAGTTAGTTCAAACTTACACAATCATTATCCATAGATATGTATCAAAAATAATTTAATATGTTACAATTCTTAAATATCAATTTCTTTTGAAACTATTGAATTTCATCTTGAATTAAATGTTTTTTAAATTGTACAATCATAAGTTCTTAATTATCATTAGTTTATTAAAAACCTATATAATTTAATAATAAATTAATTGTACCATAGATGAATTTAATAATTTAACAACTTGATATAAATAGGCTAAGTTAGTTCAAACTTACACAATCATTATCTATAGATATGTATCAAAAATAATTTAATACATGTTACAATTCTTAAATATCAACTTCTTTTCAAACTATTGAATTTCATCTTGAATTAAATGTGTTTTTAATTGTATGATCATAAGTTCTTAACTATCATTAGTTTATTAAAAACTATATAATTTAATAATAAATTAATTGTACCATGGATGAATTTAATAATTTAAATTCATTTATCAACTTTTTTCAAACTATTGAATTTCATAAGTGAATTAAATGTGTTTTTAAAATTGTACATGCATCTCAAGATTATGTTCTATAGTTATAATACAAAAAAAATACACATATACACGTCTCAAGAATAAACATCTATAGATCTAATATATCTCTTCAACTAAAATGCATACATATGCAAACTGTAAATCTCGAATAAATACATGTACGTAGCAAAATATAAAAAGTCATATATACATGTGACCATCTAACTACTAAAGTACTCAATAATCAAATAAATAGTGAAACATATGTATACATGTATGTCATCAAGGTACTAAAATACACATATGTGTATGTAAACTATCTCCAATATATAAATCCATCACAAATATATATAAAGATCTACTACTAGAGGGACCCCTCAAGATCCATACAAATAGAATGACCCTCTGATTGAGTCTCTTGTACATCCTCTCGTCGAGGCGCATCAACTGAGCCCTACAAATATATATGTACATATACATATATTAGAGTTCTATCTAAACATATATATACATGTACATGTATAAATTAAATACAAACTTGTGTGTGTGTGTGTGTGTGTGTGTGTGTGTAGTTTGAAACATTTAAGTAACTTTAAACAAACTATTTGAAACTCAAGTACCTGAGCACTACTGGGTGCCTCAATAGAATCATCTCTCTCACATACATGATGCCCTAAACCAACACTACATGTAACCATGTGCTCAGCGACCTATGCCTGCATGATTTATTATAATTATTTAGATTAAATTAAATATCTAGATATATATCTAAACTGAATTTTTTAATAAATTCATATTTTTTAATTTCATATATATTTAAAAATAAAAATAAATTATATATATACTTGGGTCTCCAGAGGTGGAGGATGATCAGTAGACTCCATTGTATCATCTACCGATGCACCTAAGCCTAAAACTTTGACACCTACTGAACCACCCTCAGCACCATGTCCAATTGCTAATAAATCTGAGTGAAGTGGACTATGCAACTAGCTAGGTAATGGTGTAGAATCAGTGTTGCCAGGTCATCCAAACAACAAGTCCATGTACGATGAAATACCCAAGCTCGAACTAGTATC
The DNA here is from genome assembly GCA_028749045.1 of Cupressus sempervirens. Taxonomy (NCBI): domain Eukaryota; kingdom Viridiplantae; phylum Streptophyta; class Pinopsida; order Cupressales; family Cupressaceae; genus Cupressus; species Cupressus sempervirens. The sequence continues at coordinate 506,199,550 of CM053793.1, read as the reverse complement.
AATCTTAGGCAGGCCTCGCAACTACTCACCAAAATCATCAAGACCCTTAGTTGTGATCTGGACATCTCCAACTCATATGCTTGAGTCATCTATAGAGTGTTGTGAGCCTAGTACCGAATGCTATGAGCTACACATAGGTGTATTGTCTATCCTTGGTGTGGTGGCCCGTGTCTTTGGAACTATGCTAGGGCTCTAATGCTATCTAATAGCATCCATTACTGAGTAAACTAGAATCCCCTGTGTATCAAAAATATAACTAATAATGTCCAACATATCTTCCAAAAAATATAGTGCCAAATCATGTGTCTAATGTCCTGAAATACCACAAAAATCACCTAGTAGTAGTAGCCCAGCAGCTCTATATGCATCATCAGAGGTGCCTAAAGTGCTACTAGATGCCTCTAAAGATGGTTGACCAGGTGGACAAGGATGTCAACTATTAATATAATGACCAATAGAATCAAATGTGATACTAGTAGCCAAAGATGCAATGTGTCTAATAGTGCCAATTGCTCCCCTCTAGGAAGCAATTACAACTCTATCTGCAATAGGCACATGTGCTAGAGTCACAGGAGGGAGTCTCTATCCAACAAATTGTCTGACATCTCAAGGTGGCAGATGATGTTCATTGTGATACTAGTCATGATCTATGATCCAACCATGCTCCTATTTGCAATAATCAGGAATATCCAAGTAGTTGACATTGAGCCCCACGTGGAACTCAACATACAATTATTGTGCAAAATAAAGAGGTATTTGGTCATTATTAGGATAATGACCATGTACATCTAAAAACTAAGGATAGATCATGCTCACAATAACAGGATCTATGCATCATGTGACTCAATAGCCTCTCACCCTACCCTGTACTCCCTCATATCCTAGAAAGAGCTCTCTTTTGATGATGTATTTGGGGGCCACCCTCTTGATGTCATCAAAAGATGCATCTCCTAAAATCTCAGCCCTAAGCTCCCTAGATATGGAAGCTACTATGTCAGGAGTAAATGAATGGTGAGCTCTAAATCTAGTTGTCAAATCCTATTAACTCCTACATATCATAGCACATATGTCTCTATAAAGACCATCATTAGGGGACGATATAGACTATTGTAGTCTAGCAACCTCCTACTCTAAAAATGCAAATAAAGCATTGATATCAATGTGTAGAGGTGGTGTAGAAAGTGCTATAGGTACAACTTGACCTGGAATAGGAGCCACACTAGGAGCTATGACAAGACCTACACCACCTAGAGCCACACCAGGAGCTATAGTAGGAGCTAGAACATGAGTCACATGATGAGCCCTACCTTGAGGTACACCACGAGCCCCACCACAAGCTAAAACATGAGCCCCATCATGAGCAATATGACGAGCTACATGAGGAGCCAGAATGGGAACTGCATCAGGCGCTACAACTAGAATGCATCAACATGTACCATAGCAGGAACTGCATCAAGTGTCACACCAGGAGCCGTAGCAAGCTAATCGTGTGAAGCTATATCTGTAGAAATGTATCAAGAGCTAAAATTTCTACTGTACACACAATTTTTTATTTTTAATTAAAAATTATACATGTAATTGAATGTACATCACACATGTCTAGATAATATGTAACATGTACATATATGGTCTGATAAAATTTTAAAAATCTATATGATTGAATGCATATACATATATACATGAGAACTTTAGAGTTAGAGACATACATAGATACATACATACATATAAACATGTGATAATTAAGTAAACTCATTTTGTTGAGACATCATGTGTGGTGTCACAAAGGTTGGTCACATGTGAATCCTTCTAAATTTAGTCTTTAAATGTGTAATTAATTATAAATTTGAATGCATTGGTCCATAAACCATCAATTAAAATATATATAAAGTAATCTAACATGATCTAAGGATAAATTAGATCTTATTTTATCCCCTAGATCAAATATTTGGAGTAGTTAAATTCTAAAATATGTATAATGGTTTTCCTATTTTGTAACTTTTGATTACTAATTGTATAAGAAATCTAAAGGGTTTATCTTATTAGATATTTAAGTAATATGTTTTTATAATTTTCTAAGAAGGGAAATTCAAAACATTGAAAGTTATATGAGACGTTGATTCAAGTTTTTTGGATTAAAATACATTAATATATTATGGTCCATTGTGTTATTTCTATAAGGAACTAATCATATAGTTTACGAGTCAATCTCATTGACCCATGTTTCAAGAGTAGTGATTCACATGAATCTATTTCTCACGAGAATGTCTTCTAAGTTTATTAATATTATGACATGTTTTGAAAAGATTTTATATATTTCATTTAACAATAATTTATTCAAAATAAACTTTCAAACATGAAAATGTGTTAAATTAACTATATATATTTACTTATTATTAATTAAAAATTAGCTAAGTCTACCAGGTACAGTTACAATACATTATTATATATTATGACATTACACATTATTTCTATAAGGAAAATATAGAAAATCTAGCTAATTTCACACATTTTTAACTAATAATAAGTAAATATAATAAGTAAACAATATAAGTAAACTTAGATTTTCTATATTTCATTTAGCAATAATTTATTCAAATAAACTTTAAATCATAAAATAAGAAAGTTCAATAATATATTTACTTATTATTAATTAAAAATATGTTAAATTAATAAGCTAGATTTTCTATGTTTTCCTTAAGTAGAAATGACACAATGTCATAATATATAATAATGTATTTTAATGTGTTTTTTTTTTCAAATAAATGAAAATAGTATCATTTGATTAAAAAGATGTTGTAAATTATAATTTAGATTTATGAAATAAAAAATGCATGTGCACTCAATTTTTTATCATACTAATTTTTTAACCACATGTATCTCCAAATTTTCATATAGATGTTCAAGTTTAGGTTATCTCAAGGAAAAAAAAGTCAACTTTTGACACATTTTTTAATCCCTTATTTTCAATCTTTTATCTAAACTAGTTTTTGAATCATTTACAAGAATCTTAATTGATCTTTTATCACGAGATATGTTGTCCAAGGTCTAATATGATGGCTAAATAATTTTTTATTAATGTTTCTACTGAGGTTCAAAAAACCTCTCGGCTTTTATGATTTTGGTCCTTATGATTCAAATTGAGCTTTTGTTAGGATTCAAATTAGGGTATGGTTATCATGAATGTTAGGGTTGGGTTAACTTAGGTTATGGTTATAGTTTACATTATATTATAGTTAGGGTTAACATAAGGATATATTAGTTTAATTAATGTTATGATTTAAGGAAAATTAAGGTTAGAGTTAAGGTTAGCAAGTAGGATAAGGTGCAAAATAGAGGGAAAGTCTTTGATTTATAGTTAAGGTTGAAGATAACTTTAAAGTTGAGAGTTTGGTTATGGTTAGAGTTAATTTATTGTTAGGATTTTATTATACTTTGGGGGGTATTATTAGAGTTCAATTAGGGTAATAAATTATTTATATTACTGTTAAAGGATAATGTTGAGGTTTAGGTTTCAAGTTGGGTTACATAGATCATTTAAAACAAGGGTCATACTTCATGTACATGTACATGTGTTTATGTATGCATGTATCTCTCGAATTTGTAATATTATAATTTAGGATTAGGGTCAATTTGTTTTAATTTTATGTAAGTTATGCCTCAATTAGGTCTTGAAATAGGGTTTTAGTGTAAGGGTTATAATTAGGCTCAATTTTAGGGTAAGATTTCAGATAGGTTATGACATTGTTAGGGTTTATACAAGTATAATTTAGCATTATTTAGGGGTTAATATTAAGGTCCACGTGTGGTTAAGAATTTAGGATAAGGGTTTAGCATATGAAGTTTGTGATTTGGTTCAAGATTATGATTTAGGGTAAATTATCATTTATAATATAAGGGTTTAGAAATTAAATTTTAATATCAAGGTTAGGGTTAGGGTTTGGATAATGGTTAGGGTTAGGGTTTGGTTAGGTTAGGGTTTTGATAATGGTTAGGGTTAGGGTTTGGATAATTATTTTAGTTAAGGTTTAGGGTTAGAGTTAGGATTATGGTTAGGGCTATGATTTAGGATCATGGTCAGAGTTTAGGAGTACAAATTATAGTTTATCAATTAGGGTTAGTATTAGGCTTTAGCATTTAGGATTTAGGGTTATAGTTTTGATTAGGGTTAGGGTATGGGTTTACATTTCTATTAGTATTATTTATAGGGTTAGGATATGGGTTGACATTGCTATTAGTATTATTTTTAGGGTTATGGTTTGTATCAGGGTTTAAATTTATGGATAGGATTATGATTAGGGCTTATAATTTAGGATAAGAGTTGGGGCTTATCATCTAGTATAAGGGTTTACCATAATTTACAATTAGGGTTAGAATTATGATTTAGTACACTTAAAATTAGTTTACAGATTTTAGAATTAGAGTTTAGCATTTAAATTTAACATTTTAGGATCTTAGTGTACAAAGATTAGGGTTTAGTATTTAGGTTCATGATTTAACATTTATGATTTATGATTATGATTATGATTAGGGTTCTAGGTTATGGGTTTACATCATTATTAGAATTATGGTTAGAGGGTTAGGGTATGGGTTTGTACATCACATTGTTAGAAGTATGGCTAGAGGGTTAGGATTTGTATTAGGGATAAGATTTTGGATTATGGTTTTAACAAGCAATTTTAATATTTATAATTAAATTTAGGATCAATTATTATGATTTACTATTTAATGTTGGGCTTTATCATTTAGGTCTACGATTCAAATTGAGATTTAGGAGTTATGGTTGAGCATCTAAGATTAAGGGTTATAATTTATGATTAGGGTTTTGCAATTAGGATTATGACCAAGTTTAGTATTTGGGACTATTGTTTAGCATTAAGGCTTAAGATTTAAAATTTAAGTTATATATAATCTTTACATGTTAGATTATATGATGTACATTCTTTATGTTTTTATATAATCAAGTTATGTTCTTATAATTAACTTTTATTAATTAAATGTTCTAACATGTATTCTTTAGGTCATACACATTCTAAATTATATATTCTTATGTATGTATGTATGTTATATTCTTAAACCTATGCAAATTAATCCAAATTCTTATATATTTATAATTTAGGATCTCCCCTTAAGACATGCCATTGAATTATATAGTTAATTATATACTTAGATTAAGGCATTAAAAATAATAACATATACATAAACATGAATATTGAAAACATGCATGTGTCTATATTTAATATGAACATATTTACATGTACATTTATGAAATATAATCCACATTCTTACGTATAATTTAGGATCTCCCCTTAAGACATGCCATTAAATATAGTTAATTACACTTAGTTATAAGACAAATTAAGATCAATAGTTAACATATGTACATATAAAACTGTGAATTTATTGAAAACATGTACATGGACCTACTTTTAACCATGAACAAATCTACATACATCTATGTTCAAAATAAAAATTAAATTTTAATCTACATTCTTACATGTATAATTTAGGATCTGGACCCTTAAGACATGTCATTTAATTACACTTCTATGATTAAGACATTAAGATGAATTTGACATATACATATAAACATGAATATTCAAAACATACATGTCTACATCTAACATTAACATATATACATATATCTATGAAATAAAATATGTATATTTTAATTTGTATTCTTATATATAATTTAGGATCTCCCCTTAAGATGTATGCCATTAAATATAGTTAATTACACAATTTAGATTAAGGTGCATAAAGATGAATAACATACACATAAACATGAATAAGGCATTAAGATGAATAACATATACAAAAACATGAATAAAATATATACGTAAATATAAAAGATTAAGATGTATTAAAAAATCAATAACATGTACATTAACATTAATAAATTTATATGAATATTGAAAATATTTTTCTAAATTTTATTTTCTACACTATTATTTTTTAATATTTTAAAATATTTTTCTAATATTTTTTAATTTTCAAGACTAATGTTTTTAAAAATATTTTCTAATGCTTTTTCTAATTTTTTCTAATGTTTAAATCCTAATTTATTTTCTCATAGTTTTCTAATATAAAATTCTAAATTATTATTTTTTAAATATATTTTCTAATGTTTTTCTAATAGTTAAATGTAATTTTTTTTCTAATATTTTTAAAATATTTTTCTAATATTTTTTCTAATGCTTTTTCTAATGTTTTTCTAAAAAAAAAATTCTAAATTTTATAATATTATAAATTTTCTTATTCTTTTCTAATTTTTTTTCTAAATTTTATATTATTATAAATTTTGTAATAATTTTCTAATTTTTTTCTAATGGTTTTTCTAATGGTTTTCTAAATTTGTTTTCTAAAATTTATATTATTATAAATTTTCCAATATTTTTCTAATATTTTCTAATTTTGTTTTAAATTAATTTTTTTAATAATGTTCTCTAAATTTGTTTTCTAATTTTTTTAATATAATATTTTTCTAATGTTTTCTAAATTAATATAATTAAGTTTGATATAAATAAACAATAAAAATATTAAATTAACATTAAAATATGCTTTGAAAACATTAGAAACGTAAACAACATTAAAATATGCTCTAAAAACATTTAAAAAAGCTTTAAAAACATTAAAAACATTAAAATAACAATATATAGACATACCTGAAGAGGAGAATCTAAAGGAAAATGACAGGATGATGCTGACAGAGAGCACACGTTCACTCCAATGCTTGAGTGAACAGTGAACACCTAAAAAGTGACAAAAAGGGTTAAAACGACATTTTAAAATGTCGAAAATCAACATTTTGGATGTTCACTGTGAACATATTAATTACATATGTTCGCAATGATCATATGTAATTATATAATAATATGTTCAGTGTGAACATTGTTTTGGATGTTCACTATGAACATATTAATTACGGATGTTCACAACAAACATACGTAATTAAATAATATGTTCAGTGCAAACATTGTTTTAATATATGTTCACTGCAAATATATTTAGTATGTTCATTGCGAACATATGATAAACCCGATTTTTGTTTTTGCAATTTTTTGCATTTCTCTTCATCCCACTAAAGTGGAACCCATTATTATGAGTTCACCCAGGTGTCTATATGGACATAGAATCATCAATCTTTTATCTTTGAGAATAAAGCTTCTCAAGTTTCCACTTGTATCAAGTTAGTTCACCTCACAATAGTGTTGTATTATGAAGTTCTTCATGATCTTTTTTCAATTTTTAAAATTTAGATGTCTTCTTTGCTAGACTTTCTCTAAGATTTGTATTCTTAGTTTTCAAATTAGTTTCAACTTTACTAGGATCATTCCTCAAAGTCAACTTCAGATTGGTAATCTTCAATTTGTGCTTCAAGATCTTATACTTTGTCTTCAACTTTAAATAATCATCGTCACTATTTCAGATTGAGTAGATTCAAGCTTGGATTTGAGATGTTCAATCTTGTCCTTCAATTATCCAATATATATTTTGGAGTCTTCATAACTATCCTTCATCTTATCTCTTTCTTCAGTAAGGAGATCAATTTATTCAAGTGCCTCTTCAATTTTCTTCATCGACTATTCCATATCCATAAGGATCTTACTCAAGTTGTTAAGCCTCTTTTGAGTAAATATGCTCTGATACCAATTGTTAGAAATAGGAATTACTAAGAGGGGGGTGAATCAATAATTCACAAATTGGATATTATTTATTACTTTGAACCATACATAAGAAAGTAATAAAGTAATGCTAAATAGTAATAGTAACCATGCACAAAGATAACTTATAACACCATATTTTATTAACTAGGGAAACCTTGGCCAAGGGAAAACCCCAGTGGGGATGATACCCACTAGATAACATACTTGATGATATATAAGTTCTTTGTTAGAGAATGGACCCTATTAGGAGTCAATGAGAAAATTCAGTATACAAAGTCCATGTTACTAGACTTTGAATCCTTGTTAGGAGATTCCAACCCTATTAGGAGTTGTAGTTCAGTAAATGTAAGATAATCCCACTGCCCAAACATGCACTTCTAATTACAAGAAGAACTCACTATCCAAACAAGTAATTAGTCTTCTAAAATATAGATGTTGTAACTTATTTCTTGTTAGATCTCTAATCTTTAGCTCAATCTCAAATCACAAAATAACTTCTCAAAACTCCACATATATCACTTTCAGAGAAAGTTTGCATATCACAATTACACACTTGATAGATAACTTATTGCACTTCCCTTTGCAAGATGTTTTTTTTGCATAAATACCATGTCTTTTCACAAATTGTTGCTAGATAAGCTATGACCATAATATACTTTTCCAACTTAGAGTAAACATCTAGGATGTTGGCCCTAATTGGTCAACTAATTATTTTATAAACAAAATAATTCCTTTCCTTTAATAATAATTTCTTATTTCACTAGTAAAACATGAATATCTCATTTTCATACAGTCCAAACTAATGTTTGAGGTTATACATGTCATCATCAACATGTATAATATCTTTGTCTAACTTCACTAGTCATAATATGATGTTAGTAACAAGTTACATACAAAACAATACATTGTTGCAAACCAAATTCACACTTAGACAATTTTCTAAGTATAATAAACTATCTCTATTTCTGAGGTTTCTTATGAGCATGTACATCATGTGTTTCCATAAATGATAACAATTACATATCTTCTTTAGCCAATTGTCAACAGAACTAACATTCATTTGTAAATCCTTTAACCGGATGACATTCTAAGTGAATGATCTAAAGTCCTCTAACAAGGCTCACTCCTAATAGGGTGATTTAAATCCTCTAACTAGATCACATTTAACAGTGTGCATTGTAACCTTTAGTATAGTTGACCTTTCACAAGGCATTACTTAAGAAGAGTGAGAATGAGTACCATATTGCTGGTCATTTTTCCCAAATTGGGTTTCCACATAAAATCATTGTGTCAAATGTGTTATTGAATCTATTATGTTTCAAGCCTACATTTCTACAAAGTTGATTTGATAGTAACCTTCAATTTTAAGTGATTATATGATCTAATGGATGCATGCATGATGAATATGTTTTATGGATATGGGCTCACTAAGTTCTGAAAAGTTTTAATTGTACATTTGGACCTTGGATAATGGATTCACCCCCAATCTTAGTTATTCTAAAGAATTCCAATAGATCCTTTGTCTTTTCTTGCAATGAAGGTGTACCTAGATGTTTTCCTAGGTGATTCTACACCATACACCCCACCTTGATAAAAATTCTTGCTAGAAGAGTGCAAGGGAGTTTTCTTCAAGCCACCCATTCTCATAAAGGGATGTCTGCAACTCTTTACTTGTAATTTTCCACTTGCTCTACATATATTTCCTACATACAAAATATTAGAACCAACAAATTCATTAAAATATCATATTTAGTACATCTATCCCTTTCCCTCTCAATTTGCACTACCTCTCTCATTTGAGGATCCAAAACACCCTTATCTCTTCCCTTCATGGACATTCCACCATTATCATCTCTGAGTGTCACCCTAGGACACCAAAGAGAACCAAGCAACATTCCCTTTTCACACACCATTTTTCTGCAAATTAGAGTCTTCATGATCAATAATGGAGCTCTTCATCACTACCAAGGAAGTCTTGTTTTTTAGATTTGCACCACATAATATTTGATCTTCTAAGGTAATATAACTCTTCTCACCAAACATACAATCCTCTCACAATCACCATTATCACTTGGTAAAGGGTTAAGGCAAAATTTCTGACCATCCTTATGCGCAATGTACATATTTGCCAAACTATAGTGTATAGTGTCCCGAGAGGCTTACCATGGACTTTCAAGAATAATATGTCAACATGTCATAGGAATCACATCACAAAGAACCATATCAACATATGATCTAATTGAAAAATCAAAAAATTCTTTCTTTTTAACAACAATGTTTTTCTCATCACTCACCCATGAAGCCTTATATGGTCTCTCAATGGGAAAATTTTGCAAATTTAGTTTGTTTAGCATCTCATAAGAAACTAAATTGTCCAATGATCTAGAATCAATGATAATTTTACAAACCTTACCTTGACTTTCACAATTTTTTTTAAAGATGGATATTGGAGCCTTTTTTTGTCATTGCATTCTTCTCACCATCAAGGAATCTCCTTCTAAATATGGTCCAATGTCTATAGCTTTCCCTTTTTCTTTCCATTCTTCTTCCCCACCTTGTGCCAAGTGGACTCACTTATCTACCTTCTTATAGTCAGTCTCCTTCTTATGACACCTAAAGGACTAATGCCCAATGTCCCAACAATTAAAGAATTTACCAGTGAATGCACTGCTACCTCTACCATAACCAAAATTTACACTTCCTCTTTGTTTTGTATCAACATTCTTTCTTTTGTCCTCACTAGATTGTTTCTTATCATTAGTAGATTTTCCTCCTCTACCACCACTATTCTTCTATTTTCTCTTCAACTTCTCCTCAGCCCTAATGGCCAACTTATAACATTCCTCAATGGATCTAGAGGTTGTAAGACTTAATTGATCTTGGATGTTGAATCTAAGTACCCACAAGTATCTTTCCATTTTCTCCTCCACATCCTCTTCATGACATTTATTCCTTTACAACCTTGGCAATTTTACCATTAGTGACCCTCTGAGGGGATCCCCTCATGTTCTCCTTCTAACAACTCCACAAGTATTAAGACCAACTAGGAATGCTCAAAAGGAAAAGGACACTCTAAGGCCTCAAAAAAAAACCAAATAAACCATTGGCCACAATAATTATCTCTTTATTTCAACCTAGGATACTCCTAAGCTCTAATACCAATTGATGTAGTGGATAAAGTGTATTAGGGCCAAATAAGTTCCCACTCCTATATTTATAAGGGAAATACAAGGTTCCTCAAACCCTCAAAACAAAAAATATGCCTTCTACAACTCCTACAGCATCCCAAAGGATATCATGGATTTGTTTCACCTATCTAAGATGGATTCAAGAGGTTTCAACTAGTTTTAGACTCTCAACCCACTCCTAGCACTCAAACTCTTCAAAATTTCCTAGTGGGCGTAATTGTCCCTAGTAGGTCTCTAGCAAGTAAGAACTCTAGTTTTCTATCAAAATTTATTAATAACTTCAAAATCTAATAATATATTTAGACACCTAGTTTAATGTTCTCTAACATAATACAACCTTGAGGTAGGTTTCTTTTGACCAACACCCTAATCTTGTTGTAATGCACCCTTTTTAGGCCTAAAACAAGGTCATTTTATAAAGCAACTATATGTTCTAGTTATATCTAGACTTCATGACTTTCACCAATCCTCTAATATGTCTCCAATCAAAGGATTGTCCAATCAATTTTGTGTTCTAGCCCTTGCAAATGTGAAACCACCAAATTAGCCTTCCACTAGCCCTTAAGCTTAGGGCTTCCTCAATGTGTGGTCTCCCAATCCAATTTTAATCAAATAAAGGTTGATTCACCATGTATAGAAAATTTCTAAATATATTCCATCACAAAATCATACCCTCCAATGGATGGAACTCCTAATGCTGCTCCAAACCCACGCATTTCATGTATCTACATCCACCTAAACTCCATTAGAGGCCACTAACATTGCATAATTTTGTTCAAACATGGTTAGGATGTTTATTTACATAGAAATATAGGTTCATTCCATGGGAACCAGAATCCTACATCCATGTAATGACCATATCCTTCCTAGGTACCCAAAACCTTACAAAAAATGACAAAAACTTGCTTGCAATCAACACTTTTGTAAAATGAAACTCTTATTTGTCTTAATGCACCAAAGGTATATAAAATTCCATGAAAATAGGTTTATAATATCATTACAATACTAAGAAACCAATCCAATAAAGAGATCAAACACAAAATGCTCAAAAATGGAGTTTTATTGCATTTTTATTGCCAAAACAATACAATTGTTGGTAAGTCCATACCAATGCTCTTCTATCTTGATCCTATGCCTTCACAAGGCTATATTGGATGTAATATAACTTATCCAACTATATTACATTGATTGGAATCCATTAAAAATGCTAAAACATTCAAAAACTTGTTTTCCCTCCTAACTAGGATATGACCATTAGGATTCAAGTTTTGAATTTGAAACCTTATTTAATTTCTTTATATCCTAACTTACTACTTCATACCACTTACAATTTTTTATAAGATCCCTCTAGGACCTATTTGACTCTTTGAATTAATCTAAATCCCTTTTTGGTACTATTGGCCACCTTTACATTTTTTTTTGCACCTAAATCCTTTATTAGGACTTTTAGGATTTTCGGTATTTGTAATAAATTGGTCATTACAAAGTTCCATTATAGGCTTTAGTACATTCCTATCCACCTTCAAAGATTCCATTGATCCTTTTTCTTTTCTTGAAACCAAGGTGTACCTAGATGTTTGCTTGGGTGCTCATGTAATGTTTTCTTTCTTTCTAGTGTGAGAGATAGGCTATAGATTAGTTAGAGAGAGAAAGGTGAAAGGTCAAGGTTTATGAGTTAGAGAGATGTTATTAGTTAGTTAGAGAATGAGATAGGTTAGAGAGAGAGAGAGAGAGAGAGAGAGAGAGAGAGAGAGAGAGAGAGAGAGAGAGAGAGAGAGAGAGAGAGAGAGAGAGAGAGAGAGAGAGAGATTTTAGGTTTTACTTATATAGAGGGGGGTTAGGGGTTACTCAAAGAGAAGCATAGCTTGAGGGTAACAAGTTTGAGAGAGAGAGAGAGAGAGAGAGAGAGAGAGAGAGAGAGAGAGAGAGAGAGAGAGAGAGAGAGAGAGAGAGAGAGAGAGAGAGAGAGAGAGAGAGAGAGAGAGAGAGAGAGAGATGTAAGGAGTTAGTGAGAGAATTAGAGAGGTTAGGAGTTGGTTAGTGAGTTATTCAGTATGTGTGTGTGTGTTTTTGATACAAATAGAACTAAAAACATGTTATTGTTCATGTTTACCTATTGGTTACATATTTTGGAGAAATAATGACTACCTATTTTAGACCATGCTTAATTTAAATTTATGAAAAAATTAATGTCATAGGATTGGTTTATCTACATCATGTTTTAGTCTCTTCAATATCTTTCCAATTCATTTTGAATAAAGTCAATTGAAATCCATATGTGAAAGTTATGGCCTCTAGAGTAAAGCCTAATTTTAGTTCTTCAAAACTCGATAGGGTTTTGAACACATAAATTTTTACTTCTTCAAAAACCAATCAAGTTTCCTAACTCAATCAAGTTTTGAATGTAATTTTAAATTTTCATAATTTGATCAGGTTATTTTAATCTTAGAAACCCAATCAAGTTATGGATTGGTAGTAGCCTAGGGAAATGACCCAAAGGCTTAGGAGACTATTGCCCCTCTATATTTTTCCTTTAAACATTTTTTCATCTTCTAAGATGAACTCTCATATTTTTCTTCATCAACTTTTCTAATGTTGAAGTGGGTATCTATAAAATTACCAGCATATTCTCACACGTCTTGTTAGCTTTGTAACAATACAATTTTTTATATTTTTGGATAACATTAACATTGTAAACTTTAATTATTTTTAGCAATGTCTTGACAGTCCTCAAACATATGTTTACCTTTTATTTAATAACTATTGATAAGTTAACCAAATTCAAAATAAATTACATATTATTGTTCTACAATTGATTCTATACACTTTTTATTATAAAAAAAAATTCTATTTTGGATTATTATGATGCAAGTTATGCTCAACACATGAAAAAGTACCAAGATTTTAGGATATAATCAATTAAATAATTCATTAAAAAAATACTCGTCAGAAAATTATGAAAAAATACACAACTTCTAGATATCACTCTTAACTATCATCCTACCAAAATAATTTATCAAATACTGAATAGAACTGTATCTTTTATCCTCAAACGTAAACAACTATCTTATGTTTTCCTAAAAAACTAGTAACTATTTCTTGAGTGCACAATGTTTGACCCACCTAATCTTATCCATTTTATAAAAACTCTAGTATTTTAGAGATTAAATTCAAAGTACTACAATTTATATATTTTACATAGTTTATCATTTTGAGTGGATGATCCTAAAATCTCTTGTCCAAGTTTAGGTTTACCTGATGTTAGAAAAAAGGTGTCCACTTATACCCCATTTTTGTACACCATATTGGTACAGTTACCCAACATCAATTTCATAGTTGGTTTCTTAGAACTAACTCTAGTTTTGACAATGTGTTTATGGTTGTAGACAAGTTTAGCAAAATGAGCCATTTTATACCTTGCAAAATAACTCATGGTGCTAGTCATATTTCTCAACTCTTCTTCGAGCACATAGTGAGAATGCATGGGTTACCATTAATCATTGTATTAGACATAGATTTGAAGTTCATGGGTCACTTTTGGAAGACCTTGTGGATAAAACAAGGAACCAAGTTTTCTTTTGGTTCATCATAACTTCCACAAATAGATGTCTAAACATAGGTCATCAATAGGGTGTTGGGAAACCTATTAATACGCTTGACTAAGGAGTATGGTCAAATGTGGGATCAAGTTCTATCCCAAGCAAAGTTTTCTTATAATGACATTGTGAATAGGACTACTAGAAAAGTCCCTTTTGAGATAGTATACTAGATATAATGAAGAGGTGTATGGGAAATTAGAGAACCTGGAGAAATGGTGGGAAAAAGTGGAAATGTTGAGGACTTTACTTAGTCCATGAAGGAGGTCCATGACCAAGTCAAGAAAACACTAATGGAGGCAAATCATTAACTAAAAGCCAAAGTGGATGAGAGAAACAAAGAGTTACAATTCAAAGTAGGAGATTTAGTAATGGTACATCTCAAAAAATCTATGTTGCATAAAGGAATCTAAAGAAATATTCAAATGGGAAGAATGTGACCATATATGATTTTGGAAAATTATGCACAAAATGATTACAAGGTGGAGTCACCTATATATTTAGCCATCTAACTAGTATTTAATGAACAAGACCCAATCAGGTATAAAGGATCAGATTCTATAAATAAAAATAGGATGCAGAGATAGGTAGGGACCTAATTGAAGTCTCTATACCATAGAAGAAACAACCTAAGGTAGAGAAGATACTAGATTCTAAATTAAATAAGAAAACAAGACGTGGAGTCTAAAATGAATGCTTTATAAAATTGGAAGCCTTACCTAAATCAAAGGCTACTTGAGTAGATGAAACTAAGTTTAAGAAGTTAGGAATCAATGAAATGTTTGTGTCTTGAAGACTAACTTAACTTCTTTTAGATAGGAATGGTGAGCACTAGCAGAGGTAGGGGAGATTTTCAAAATTTGAATTTTGGAAAGGGCAGGATTCCACTGGGCTGTTGAAATTAGATCCTTGGTCTAGAGCACGAGCCACTAAAGGGGGACAGTAAGGGGTCATGTATAGGGGATCGGCCAGAGAATGTTGATGGGGACCCAGATGCTCCCCCCAAGGAAGCAGTCAAGATTCCCTTGGTTCCCAATGGGGGTTAGTCTACCAAATGGTCTTCTCTTTTCAAGATTAAGCCCTCAAGTAAGTCTTCTTTCCCACTTGTTAAGATTCTTCCCGAGTTAGAGAAAGGTTCTTGCACCATTACCATTCCAGATAAAATAGTGGATCATAGCATTCAATACATGGCTTCTACCCTAATGGAAAATTCTTGGGGCCTAGATTGAATATAGATGATGTGAGGTCTTTTATAAAGAAGAAATTGGCTCTTAAAAATCAAGTTTCAGTCAAAGTCATGGAAAAGGGATTTCTATCTTTTGAATTCACTTGCATGGAAGATCTTTCCTCCATTCTCAGCGAAGGCCAATGGGCTATTATTCCACTTTGGTCCTCTAGAAGTGGTCTTCCAAGTTGAATTTGGATGACTCTTTTTTTGTTCAAGCCCCTGTGTGGGTTAGACTGCCTGAATTGCCTTTAGAATTCTAGAACGAAGATGTTTTTGTGGGGCTAGCTAGGTCTTTTGGAGAACTTTTGTTTATTGATCTGATCATTCCCTCTGAAAGATGATTAAATATGCTCACATCTACATTGGAGCTAGAGAAGGGATGGGCATGCTAGAAACTATGGCTTTTCACTTAAAACTTGGAGTACATGTTCAAAATTTGATCTATGAAATAGTGCCTTTTGCCTATTTCCTTCATTTGAAGGTTGAGCATAAGCAAAATTAATGCCCAAGGGCTATGAAACAAAAAATTTAGAAAATTTAGGTTCCTGATAACTCGACCAAACTAAAGAAGAAATCCAAGCCCATAGGAACCTCTATCAAGGGAAAGAAGAAACAAATCTAGAGATGCAAACTTGTTAGGCAGTATGAGCACTAGGATGGCAAGGAAACAAAGAGTAATGCCACCAGATAGGATGGAGTCCAAGGCAATAAATGTTGTAATGGTCCACCCCATTCTAACCCCAATATATAGGATAGAGCCCATAGTAGTGACCCAAAGGAGTCTATGGTGGACGACCCAACTATTGTGGCCATAGTTGTGGTAGAAGACAATGTGATGCTAGTAAATGAGAAAAATGTAGGAAGGCAAGAAACCCTCAAGGTAGAGATCTCAAGGGTCTCTGACTTAGACCACTCAAACAATGGTGTTGATGATTCCTTGAGGGTAATGGAATGAAGATGCCAGTGATGGGTCTAGTTAGGTGGGAAGTCTTGCTCCTTTGATGAACTTGCCTGCACCCAAAGGTATGGGGACTAAGATCATAGATCTTATTAACAACTCTTCTCCAAATCAGATCTCTAAATGGGAAGACTGGATTGATAGCTACTCTCAATATAGTATTAATGGCTGGAGTCTTGTTAAAAAAAAAAGGAGAATCATGATCACCCTCCTCTGCCACCAGCAACAACTAGTAGGGTTAAGGCTGATGTCAAGGGTAAGCTCAAGACTCTAGGAAGGAAAAATATGAACTAGTTATTGCTAGAAGAGACTAGAAAGAAGTTGGCAGAGTGGAGCTGGAGAACCATTAAGGAATGCTCTGGTAGTAAGAAATGAAGATCATATCTTGGAATATAAGGGGCCTAAATGGGGCTCACAAATGAGAGTTAGTTAGGAATATGATCAGAGACCAAAGACAATATTTTTTATTGATTCAAGAAACCAAAATGAGAAAAGATTTGGTAGTCAAGCTCTCTTTCTACAAGAACATGAGTAGTGAGGCCACAAACTCAGAGGGAGCTACAAGAGGGGTGTTGATTCTCTATAGCAACAAGGCTTATCAGATATCTACTATCTATATGTAGGTAATGCCCTCCTATGCAAGGTGTCCCATATTCATAGTGATGATTCATGGTTTATTTTAAATCATTATGCTCCCAATTCCAAAAGAGAGAAAAAGGTCTTCTGGGAAAAGTTGCTAGAGGTAATTATCCTCAACAACATAAAAAAAGGGATTATAATGGGGGATTTCACCTCCCCCCTCCCTGACGATGGAAAAAGTGGAGGGCTTGCACCGAATCAGGGAGAGTAAGTTAGATCTATCAAACTTCATTAACAACTTGGCCTTTATGGATGTTGATCTCCTGGGGGGCAAATTCACTTGGTCTAATAGGAGAGTTGGGGGGGACATATCCAAGTTTGTCTTGATAGAGCTCTTATTTCCACCACTCAGTTGCAATCCCAATCTTGCTAGCTTTCCCTTCTCTCTAGAATGGGTTTGGACCACTCCCATATATCTCTCTCGATTTTTCCTCTTTTGTTCAAAAGGTCTTTCCCTTTCCATTTCGAGAAAATGTGGATTTCCCACCCAACTTTAGAAACCAAGATTGCTTCATGGTGGAACATTGAGATGGAGGGTACTACTATGTTCAAGATGGCCCAAGAATTGAAGAATGTGAAAAGAAATATTAAAATCTAGAACAAATCAGACTTTGGCCACATTTTCTAGGACAAGGATGAGAAGACTGATCAACTCCACAAAATCCAAGAAGAGATCTAGCAAGAAGGATACAATGATCTGAATTGATTGGAGGAAAGGCCTATCCTCTCTGACCTTCATAACATGATTTCTAGGAAAGAGCACTTTTTGAAATAGAGATCAAGAGTTAATTGGCTTAAAGAAGGGGACCAGAACACCAGGTTCTCCCACTTATGTACTTTAAAACTTTGGGCCAATAACAAGATTTCTAGTATTAAGAAAGGATAGGCTTTGTTATCTAAAGATAATGAGATAGCAGATGAAGTAGTGCAATTTTTCTCTTCTCTTCTCACAAAAGATCATTCTCTCTTGGTGTCTAATCAAGAGGATATTTTATCTGCTATTCCTTCTCTACCACAAGCCCATCACAACTCTATGTTGAAAGCTATCCCAACCTTGGAGGAAATTTTTCAAGCCCTCAATTCCCTTTCAGCTAATAAGGCCCCTAGCCCATATGGTTTCCTGACTTTATTTTTCCAAGTCTATTGGGAGGTGGTCAAAGGGGATGTTGTAAAGGTTGTGCGAGAATTCTTTAGGGCTAGAAACCTTTTGAAAGAACTCAATGCTACCTTTCTAGTTCTCATATCAAAAATCCTGGAGGTAGATTCAATGGATAAGTTTAGGCCCATCAATCTTTGCAACTCTTTCTACAAAATCATATCCAAAGTCCTCACTACCAGGATCCTCGAAGTTCTTCACCTGATTATATCCCCTAAGCAAACAAGTTTTTTCCTAGGGAGATAGATTTTAGACTCTATTATCATGGTGCACGAGGTGATTCACTCTCTTGAAGCTGCCAAAAGGGAATGGTTCCTACTAAAGCTTGATATGTCTAAAGCTTATGACAGGGTGGATTAGAATTTCCTAATGGTGGTCCTCCAAGCTTTTCGCTTTGATTCCTAGGTGTGTAAACTCATCTTTCAGCTTGTCTCTTCCCCTTCTTTTTCTATTATGGTCAATAGCTCCCCATCAAATTTCTTTTTCCTTTCAAGAGGGTTGGGATAGGGTGATCCTCTTTCCCCTATTCTCTTCATCATTTTGGTTGATTGATTAGGAAGGATAATTTCAAGAAAAAGATAGGACTAAAGTCTACAAGGTCTCAAGCCTTCATTTGATCATCATTCTTTCACCCATTAGCAATTTTTGGATGATACTATTCTAGGGTGAGAGGCTATGGTCTAGGAGGCCAAAGTGTTTAAGGGTCTGTTGAATAATTATACTAGGGGTTTTGGCTAGGCTATCAACTGGGATAATAGTTCGGTCTACTTCATCAATACTCCATTGGAGAGACAGAGGATAATTTCTCATATTTTGGGAACTAGTATTGGAACTCTTCTTGCAAGTTATCTTGGAATGCCTTTGGGCTCCAAACCCCTAGAATCTTTTTGGAATAACATCATTGATAGATTCAAAAAAAATTAACTGTCTAGAAAGGTGCTACCCTCAACCAGGCTGGCAAATGCACTTTGGTGATATCCATTTTCCAAAATCTCCCCACTTATGCCTTAAGCCTCTTTGGGATCCCATCTAAACAAGCTGATAGAATGGAGAAGATTTAGAGGAACTTTCTCTGGACTAGGGTTGAAGAGTACAAAAGATATCATCTTGTTGCCTAGGACCTTGTTTTCCTTTCCAAATGTTATGGGGGCCTTAGTATTAGAAAAGCCAAACATCTCAATAATGCCCTTTTAGCCAAATATATTTAGTGCATTTTTTAGAGTACCAGCAAATTGAGGGAAATTATGATTGAGAAATACCTAAGAAGGTAGTCTCTCAATTTTTTGCTTCATGAGACTAAGATTCCTTGAGGATCTTACATATGGAATGGAATCCTTAAGGCAAAAGTCCTGGCTAAGCCCAAGGCTAAATGGAAAATTGGTAAAGGTGAGAATATCTTATTTTGGCAGGACAACTACATGAGCTAGGGACCCCTTATTGATCACCCAAATTATGGTAGATGGGTAGAGCCATGCATAAGAAGATATGGTTTGAATGTTAGTGACTGCAGAATAGGTAATGGGTGGCATGACCTGTCAATGATATCCCTGGACCTTAATTCTTTGATGGTTGGCCTGAATGCCATTTCCATAAATAAAAAAAGGGATGAAGTCATTGGGGAAGATAACTCGAATGGGAAATACTCTATTGCCTTTGGGTATTTTTTAATGTGGGATAGAATGCAGAAAACCATCTCGCCAAAGGTATGGACTCCTAGCCTTACCTCAGAAATCAATATCTTCTTTTGGCTTTTGCTACAAGACAAAATCCTTACTCTAGATAATTAAGCCAAGAGAGGTTAGACTATCCCAAATATGCGTATTCTATGTAAGCATGACTTGGAGATGGTCAATCACTTATTTATTCATTGTTCCTTTTTCTCCAAAGTTTGGAACCTCCTACCTAGGGACTTTAGGGTCAGCTAGTGTCCCCTAGCCAACATTCATGAATTTTTTAGCCAATGGAAGAGTTCACACTCAGGTTTGATCACTCAATGAATTTTCTCGTGGCCCCTCCTGTACTTCTATTGGGGCATCTAGAAAGGGCAGAATAACCAAATTTTTAGAGATAGGGAATCCCCTGAGTTTGAAATTTCTGAGAAAATTGAAGGATTAATGAAGGAGAATTTCACCACCACAAAGGAATGAAATATTGAAGAAGGTGGGAACAATAGACTAAGGAAAATTTATAGGGATAGGAAAAGGTAGGAGGCCAAGTAGTTATTTCCCCATAAAAATTGGTACGAAGCCAATTTTGATGGGGCTACTAAAGGGAACCCTAGCCTTGCAGGTAGTGGAGGCATCATCATAAACAACTATGGTGGAGTTATGGCCTTTTCCAACCTTCTTGGACATCATATCAATCACTTCATAGAAGCCATCATTGCTAGTCACATTGTTAAAGTAGCCCTAGCTTCTAGGATTGAGAACCTTTGGCTAGAGGGGGATTCATTAAATATCATAAATTGTATCAATGGTAACTCTACACCTTCTTGGACCATTGCGAATATAATTGAGGAGTTAAATTCTGACTTGGATAAGTTCAACAAGACCTATATTAGCCACATGTACAGGGAAGCCAATTCAGCTGTTGACTGGTTTGCCAACAAAGTGGTCACCAAAAATTCAAAGATGATGTGGCATGTTAGTGACAACTTCCCACTAGTAGTGAATAATGTAATACTACAAGATCACATCTAGGGAAGTACAAAAGAAATTCAAAATTAATGATGGGAAGATTTTTAAGATTGCACATCAAAATGGGAGTTAACGAAAATCATGTGAAACTCTTTTCAAAATATGATAGCGTATATGTACAGGACACTTCAAGGGCTATTGTGAATACATCCATTACAACTGGTAAATTCAAAAACATTTTTGAGTTTTGCAACTTGAAGGAGGTTGAGGTCTATAAGAAATCTATGAGAAGGTTGGGGATTATTGAATTAGAGGAAACCATGGTAGGGGAGAGAAGTAGGAGGGATTCATTGGGGGAGGTGGAGAAATGGAAGGAGAAACTAAAGGTTTGGCATAAGTTGGAAAAGGGTGGAATCACTAGATTCCTAGAGAAGCTCCATGGACTTGATGTGGGGATCACCAAGATTATGGTGGTTTCCTGGAAAAATGGGAGAGTCAAAATTGATGGGGTTATCCACCACCTCAATGTGGATTTGATAGCATAAGTAGCAGAGATCCCTCTAGAAGGGAGTAACTTCTTCAAAGACAAGAAAATGTCGATAAATGTTGTCAAAGTTTTTGTGAAGGATGGAAAGGAATTGAATAAGCTTTTCAAGGTGGAGATGTATTAGGAGATGAGGTATGTCCTTAGGATTATCATTGAATATATTTCCTTGGACCCCAAATTTGCTAGGATTAGAATGCATTATTTTATTTTGCTTAACCACTTTAGGTATGGAATCAAAATCTCTTTTCCTTTTTATCTTTTCACCTCCATGAGCAAGGGTATCAAGGGTTTTAAGAGGAAACCTACCACTAATCCAACCCTTCATGAGGGATTACTCCTCCTAGTCTATGAGTATATTAAGACTCAAACCAGGGGAAAATCTCTTGGTGATACTAGGTGTACATCTGAGGAAACTGGGATTTTAGATTCTAAGGATGTTCATAGCATAAAATTGAAAGAAGAGGACAATGTTTCCTCTAAAGGTAAAGCCCCCAAGGAAGAAAAGAAACCCTCTGCCTACATTCCCTATAGAAAGAGCCCCAGAGGATTACCCCCCATTCCCCCTAAGCTCGAGCCTTAGGAGGAGGAGGAGGATAATGATGATAATGAGGACATAGACTTAGAGGAAGAGATGAAGGGGGAGGATGATGAGAAGGAGGAGGATAAGGGGAGGGAAAGTGAAAAGGAGGAGGAGGATTCTACTGACATGTTGGGGAATCC
Organism: Cupressus sempervirens; assembly: GCA_028749045.1. NCBI lineage: Eukaryota > Viridiplantae > Streptophyta > Pinopsida > Cupressales > Cupressaceae > Cupressus > Cupressus sempervirens. Next base: position 506,177,218 of record CM053793.1, on the reverse strand, counting down.
GTGTCGAAGAATCCTAAGAAAAGAGAAGTAGATGAGACTTTTGAAACCAATGCCCAGATCCCTAAGATTCCAAGCCCTGGACCCACTACTTCTCTATCTATAGATAGTCAGGGTAAAGAGAGTGGGGAGGTGATAATGAAAAATAGGAGGAGGTCTTGGAGGAATTTTAATTTGAATACAGCTAAATTGGGGATTGTCAGGGAGCCGTTGAATAACCAAGTAATGGAGGACATTAATGGCAAAGCTCCCTATGATGAACTCATTGACCTTGTTTTGATTGTTATCTCTGATAATGTGAAGGAAATTGGGCTTAACCTTTTGAACAATGATAAGAATAGCATGATAGACAATTTTTGATCTATCAAATGGTTATTCTATGAAATTGAAGACCTTAAGGGGAAAAGAAGCTAGGAAGGAAGCCAAAAAACTGATAGTGACCAGGGACACAAGGAAGAGGAGAGAAGCTAGGATGGAAGCCGATGACACTTCAATGTCCAACAAGACAAGGCTAACCAGGAGGAAAAAATCACCAAGGTTGAACAAAGAGTCTAAAGGGTGGAGTTCTACCATCAGAACCTAGCCAATCAAGTGATCTCCACTTTGAATGCCTTGAATGAGAACATTAACAGTCTCGATGAATCATTGATTAATGTTGTATTTTTTAGGGATAATATGGAGAAGGCCAACTTGGGCATTGGGTAGGCTAAGGATGATTCAAAAGAAACCAAGGACCAGGTGGATGATCAGAACTAGGACCAGAAGGATCTAGATGAGAGGAAGACCAATGAAGCTGCAGAGACCCTATAGGTTCTTGATAGAGAGAACTGATAGTTAGTGCTACTTTGTTTTCCTAGTGTTGTTGGTTCTTTCTTGTTCTAGTGTAGCTGGTTTTTTTTTTCCTAGCCATGGGCCTATTGTTTACAATTGGCTTTTGTTAAGTAGTTTCACTGTAGTGACACTTTTCTTAATATTTCTATTTTAGGTATGTTGTAAAAACTTTCGGGTTTCAAGATCCCTATAAAACCTGTTTTACTTAATCAAAAACTTAACTTCTTTTTTGTAGGGGAGAATGGAGAAAGATCACCTAGGGTAGGCCATTTGAAATACTAACTCTCTATCAATTTAAGCATTTTCATAGTCACCATTTCTTTTTATATATTTTTTTAATTCTCTCCTTTGTACCATTTATTGAGCTAAAAGAGTCAAAGTTTCTTTAAGTAATCTTGAACCACTTTGTACCACTCTTTAATGGTACAAAGGAGTCCTAAACCTATTTGTACCCTTTGTAATTGGTTCAATAGTTCAATGGTTCCTTCGACTCAACATATTTTTGATTCTCACATGACACTTTATAGCGGGCCCTAGTTGGACATTCTCCAAAGTTTGAGAATAAACTATAGTATAGCTAGACATCATTCACAAACTAATACACTTGTGTGCAATTTGATCATTTTAGGAAAGGTGACAGATTATTAAATTTTTGAGAAAGGATCATCATTAATAATCACACTAAGATATTGATTTTTGGATCAAAGGTAAAGATTTAGCACTTGTGAAGGTAAAATATCACTTGAATCCCTTGCTTGGTAATTAATAATAGACATCATCATAGTCCCATATACATTTTTTTATGGCATGAAATAATTCATTTTTCCCATTTTATAATTAATGCCTCGTCCTTGCCTCAAAATCTATCTGAAGTAAATCAATCTTTGTAAAAGGCATAAGTTTCCTTAGGTGATTGAAATGCTAGCTATGAAAGTCTAAAGAAAGAATCACCTTCCATAGTTTCCATAATTTTCATTCACCAGGTAACTTTCACATTTCCCATTCCTATATTTCATCTTTTGATAGATAGCATAGTGACATCTTATTTTCTTTCAAAAAAAGAAGGGTTCTGAGCCATGCAGTCTATTCTACACATATTTGGAAATTATTCTCATAGACTATATAGTAAATTTCTTGTTATATCAAATATAAAACTCTTAGGAGTTAATATAGAAGGAATAACAGAGAGAGTATGTGAAAGACTCTCATAACTTTTTTCCATGAAAGTCCTTGATTGTAATTTCCTTATGGATTCTATGTTCTTGTGTACATATCCCTATCTAGAGTTTATTGAAATGTCCCTTTTCTTATTTTGTATGATATTTCCAACCTCTAATCAGATTTTCAAGATCAAACAACTAATATCACAAAGATCCACCAAATTTCTCAAGAAACCCCAAATCGGGTATGCCAGAAATTGTGCCAAAAGCTTCACAGCTTCACCTATTATTAATAAATCTGAAAGTGGACATTTTTATAGAAATTTAAGCAGCATAAAATAATACAAAATGAAATTTCTAGATCCGTATAGCCTTTATGCAACAGTTCTCAAATGTAGGACAACAACTATGCTCATTGGGCTCCCGAAATTAACACAAAAATGCCCGAAAACACCACAAAAACACTAATAATCTATCTCAAAAGTTTAATCATGTCCCAATAAATATATTAAGCTCTATTTTAACACCTTAAAGTCTGAAATACATCAGAAACCCAAACTGATATGAAATACTCAACTGAAAACACCAAACTCATATAAAAAACACACCCGAAAACCCACAAATCTGCACTATTCAGCACAAAGGAAAACTCTGTATGAGCATGCACATGGAATGGCTTCAAACTCCCATCCTTAGCCTTCTTGGAAAATTGCAAACTCCCATTCTTGGGTCTCCCTAGAAACCTGTAAACTCCTGTTCTTGGGTCTCCTTCTCCACAGGTTTGGCAGCCTCTGAAGAATAACAAAGAAATGAGCAAAAATCAAGTTCTGTAATCTGCCCAAAATGCCTCCAAACCCCTTAAAAGAGGCCATAACCGTAACTCACATCCAAGAGAGGTTAATGAAACATATTTTAATAATAATTTCATTTATTAGTCCAACGGTTTCCAAAGATTAACCCCCTTTTTCCGAAACTTCACTTTCTTGGGCCTGCCTGCCTTAGCAAAGATTATTATTTTTTTATTATTTGAAAAGGGGACATGACAAGTCCTCCCCTCCCAAACATTGCTTGTCCTCAAGCAATGGCTGAACAATAAACCAATCAATCCACCTAGATCCCAAATATACTCATGAACTATACTACTACCAATTAACGCAGGCTCCTGCAATATGACCAAGAGGAATCCATAATCAAACTGACAATTATAGCTCAACCAAACTCCAAAATCACCACCACCATAGTCAAAAACCCATGAGACACAAACTCTTAGAACATCAGAACCCAAGTAAAGTGGACAAATCAAACTACCAACACAGTAAATACCATCAATGCATTCCACTGGCCTATATGGAATGTACAATCCAACTCTACAACAATGGTGAATGCTCTCAAATGAAACTATACCAAGTATGGAGAATCCACACACTGTACAACTCCTACAGTCAACACAACTCTGCAAATCACCAGCCACTATCTCATAACCATAACTCCCATGCACTGCTAATGGTGAAAAGAAATTACAAGATAAAGAGTAAGAAATGGAATCCAAACCAAATTTTCCTGCCATCAACTCCTCAAAACAAGGATCAAATGCTAACTGATGTACATACCCTGCAATATAATGTTGATTAAAAAAACCAACCTCAGTCAACAGCTCACCATGAAAAAGTGATACAACCCACTGTGACTAATCACTAGCTAAGTCAGGGGATGTCATAGCCAAAGGAGTAGAATCAATAACAACACCCATTGAAGCATCACTCCCAAACTCCTGCTCTAAGTCACATATTATCAAGCTTTCAATTGCAGAACCTATCACCATGTCATGCCCATCACAACTCTCATCTTGAGGAATCAAATTGTCCCATAACTGATGATAAGCACTAGGAACCAAAGTACATCTCTGTATCATTATCTCATCAACATGGTCATCAAAGGTAAATTGATGAGCATACCTCACAGTGTAATGCTGATAGAATGCGCTAATCTCAGTTAGTGGCTCAGACTATAATCTAGATGAAACTAACTGCAATTGATCATTAACCATGTTGGAACTGACTACTACCTCTGAAGATATCACCAAGGGAGTAGTATTACTAGCAGGAACCATGCCAACTATCGACTCACCAACATCAGACATGATCTTTGATACATCTCTAGTCTCTATGCCATCAATACTAGAGGCCACCACCATGTTAGGCATACAACAATCTACTACAACACCCAACTCAACTGAACTTGACTCTAGTGGGAATGAACCTGATATGCCAATGTTAGTATCAATAATGGATGCATCCCCATCTCCACTGTCTCTGACAATCTCGTCCATGGACATCCTCGGATCACCAAACACCACAGCTTGTGACTGTATAGAATCAGGTAAAGACTGTAGTCGCTCTAACTCCATGGTCACCTTAGCCAAATGAAACTGTGACTCCTTGAAAGCCAACTGTGTACTCTCAAAAATCTCAAAAGTCACCTCAAGCTGCTCAGTAAGCTCGCTCATCTCATCTTCCTTGGCCAACAATGCATCATATGCTATACTGCCCCACTTCATAAGATAATCTCTGTCGACTACCAACTGCATATAATCTTGTCTCAGAATCTAGATAGCCTCCCATAAAGAGTGGAACTCTGTCAAGGAAAGATAACTGCCTCCCTACTCGTCACTAGTAGGAGAACCCCATCCATAAACTGCTAACAACTGACGAGCAGCATTGAAATGCTGGCAAGTGATAGCAATGTCTCGGTCACTAACTCTCAACTGATTAGACACATGATGGCACTAGCTTGAATGTCTCCTACAAACCTCCTCTGATGCACTATCTAAAGGAGTATCCTCAAAGTTACTAGTCTCTAGAGTATTACCATCCATATCCTGTGAATCAAATCTAAAACTCATATCAACATATAGAGTATCAAAAACATTAGCATTGTTGTCCAACTCCTCTATACTCAAGGAAACTAAGTCTTCAAAACTGTCCACTGCATCCTCCTGGATGTCATCAATGCCAATATGATCCTGGGACTCATCTATACACACTGCCAAATATGAAATATCATCAACACATTCCAGCAAGTATGGTCGACTAGATATATGAAAAAAGCCCAACATCGGTGTATAAAAACTAATACCAACATCAGACAAGACACTAACACAAGAAAAGACAACACTACGTAATCTGCTAATCAGATCCATGACAGCACCCAAACAAACACTGCTACCAAAAAGTGTTAAAGATCTCTAGTCAACTGAATCCCAAATGCCAATATAACAATCTTGAGTCCATATCCGTAAACTAGAATCAACTTGTAACTCAAGAAAACTCCTCACTTGAGTAATATGACCAATACCAACTAACTCCACATACCTATCATGATGAGATAATGAAGTCACAATACTATCTTTGTTCACCTTCAGCTGGCTGGACAAATCATGTGAAGTACTACTAGCCTCAACCTCATGTGATGAAGCATCTAACTGTACCTGGTACTCTTTCTCAGCAAAGTCATGAATGCTCAATGTCTACTCATCTCTACCAGGTATCTCACCATCCTGCACAACAACATCCTCATAATCATCATCTAAACCCACTACATTGTAGTCACTACCTGTTGTAACTATACCATCCTGAATACCTGTGGCATCACCCTTTGACGACCTGTAAACAATTGTCTCAATTTGAGTATCAAGATGACCATTACTATCAATCTATTTAATATCCTTTCCCACCACCTCTTGTGGCAGAGTAGAATCTGAGACCTCTACCTGGCTATCAGTTAGTTTCTCAAACTCCTCATGCAAGTTCTTAGGAATTGTGTCATCTGTCCTGTGAGAAAATCTACCAAATAGAAATCTAGTCAACTTATCCACCTTAGCTGGGTCAGACAACATGTCATTCATTATACGGTGGTTCTCAACCAACTGTTCAGACATGTCATGGCTTATTTTCATAAGTTTATTTCGAATATCTAAATAACCATCCTTTCTACTATTTTGACTCTGGATATCAATTATCCAAGATCGTGTCCTCTGAGACTCTGTACTATACCTGTCCATTCTAGATAAAGTAGAGTGTAACCCCAATAGGATATAACTTCTTCAAACACCAAGAACTAACATGCAAATGATTAGTAGTAGCATGCAACCATATATTTTGACATGCAACTGATTAGAAGCAACATGCAACCACCAAATTCACCAAGAACTAATATGCAAATGATTAGAAGTAGCATGCAACCATAAATTTTGACATGTAGCTGATTAGAAGCAACATGCAATCATAAATTATGACATGCAAGATTTGGGTAGTTGTCAAAACTGACATGCAAGATCTGGGTAGTTGTCAAAACTGACATGCAAGATCTGGGTAGTTGTCAAAACTGACATGCAAACTTCTACAAGCACCAAATTCACCAAGAACTAACATGAAAATGATTAGAAGTAACATGCAACCATAAATTTGACATGCAGCTGATTAGAAGCAACATACAACCATAAATTATGACATGCAAGATTTGGGTAGTTCTCAAAACTGAAATGCAAGATTTGGGTAGTTGTCAAAAATGACATGCAAACTTCTACAAACCCTCAGGCTGGCAAGATCATGGCTCTGATACCACTAAAATGTCCCTTTTCTGATTTTTTATGATATTTCCAACCTCTAATCAGATTTTCAAGATCAAACAACTAATATCACAAAGATCCACCAAATTTCTCAAGAAACCCCAAATCGGGTATGCCAGAAATTGTGCCAAAAGCTTCACAGCTTCACCTATTATTAATAAATCTGAAAGTGGAAATTTTTACATAAATTTCAGCATCATAACAGCCTACAAATGAAATTTCTAGATCTGTATAGCCTTTACGCAACAGTTCTCAAATGTAGGACAACAACTATGCTCATCGGGCTCCTGAAATTAACACAAAAATGCTCAGAAACACCACAAAAACACTAATAATCTATATAAAAAGTTTAATCACATCCCAATACATATATTCAGCTCTATTTTAACACCTTAAAGTCTGAAATACAGCAGCAACCCAAACTGATATGAAATACTCAACTGAAAACACCAAACTCATACAAAAAACACACCCAAAAACCCACAAATCTGCACTATTCAGCACAAAGGCAAACTCTGTATGAGCATGCACATGGAATGGCTTCAAACTCCCATCCTTAGCCTTCTTGGAAACTTGCAAAATCCCATTCTTGGGTCTTCCTAGAAACCTGTAAACTCTCGTTCTTGGGTTTCCTTCTCCACAGGTTTGGCAGCCTCTGAAGAATAACAAAGAAATGAGCAAAAATCAAGTTCTGTAATCTGCCCAAAATGCCTCCAAACCCCTTAAAAGAGGCCATAACCGTAACTCACGTCCAAGAGAGATTAATGAAACATATTTTAATAATAATTTCATTTATTAGTCCAATGGTTTCCAAAGATTAACCCCCTTTTTCTGAAACTTCACTTTCTTGGGCCTGCCTGCCTTAGCAAAGATTATTTTTTTTTTATTATTTGAAAAGGGGACATGACATTTATCCAAGAATGTATCCAAATGTATGATGTATCCAACAATAATATTCTAAAAAAGGATGGAAGTGTGTTGTTAAGTATTACCAAAGAACTATATAGACTATATAGTAAATTTCTTGTTATATCAAATATAAAACTCTTAGGAGTTAATATAGAAGGAATAATAGAGACAGTATGTGAAAGACTCTCATAACCTTTTTCCATGAAAGTCCTTGATTGTAATTTCCTTATAGATTCTATGTTCCTGTGTACATATCCCTATCTAGAGTTGATCCAAGAATGTATCCAAATGTATGATGTATCCAACAATAATATTCTTAAAAAGGATGGAAGTGTGTTGTTAAGTATTACCAAAGAACCCTTGTCCAATTTTTTATATCTTGAAGAACAAGAGTTTTTTGACATGACTCCTACATCATCCTTCATGAAAATTTTAGAAACTCCAAATGTCTATAGGAATGTCATTGCAAGAAGTTGGACTATGACATTTTACAAAGGTCATTCTAGGTTGCCAAAAACCCTTAAGAAGGACCATATCTACCCATGAGTTCATGACATAGTAGTTTTTCTACACAAAATATGTGGCTCCCCGAATGCAAGTCTTTTTCAAAATTAGATGTATTTCTATATTCAGATAGTATTGGAAGGGTTGTAGTTTTTGGACTGGGCCAAATCAATTGTTATCTCTTTGAGGAACCAACTAAAGTGGACTTTGAACTTAAAGAAATATTTTTATGCCCTCATATTTGATGTGCATGTTAGCTAGTACCCAAGATTTCCAACATTTTCCTCATGAATCCTAGACCAAAGCTATTACTGTATACAATTATTGCCCTATGTTTCATTAAGACAAAGCCATGGAAAATTTTAGGAAAGTCCATGACCTAGGAAGATATGTTCTAAAATGAAGGGTTCTCCCTATGGTAGATTCCCACATGAGTCTCAAGAACTTGTTCAATCCTATGGGAGTATATACATTAAGTATCCTATGTTTACATATTTAAGTATAGGAGGCTTTGATGATGAACCTATGTGACTTCCTAGATATGATTTTGATTATTTTATCTTAGTAGAAGTGTCTCAGCAACTAGTTACTATCATAAATAGGTTTTCTACTAAAGAATCATTATATGTTATCTTCCCACTTAAATTAGGCAAATTGACTTGTAAAAAGTATGGAAGATGTCATGTGTACAAGTTTAGACTTAGTTAACTTCTATTTTGGCTTCTATCATGTTAGGTGTGATTTTGATAATAAGAGGATATTTTGTAGCTTGTTTGGAACCAATGTAAAGTTTGTACTTGTACATAATGTTGAGGACTTTTTGGAAAATTGTATAGATGAATTGGAATTATGGGAAAGAGAGTCCTTTAGATTTACCATTTCTCAAGTTAAACTATATTAGCTAAATATGCACGAGGACACCTCAGGCATTAAAAAAGAAAAGTCAGATCTTAATAACACTCAAATAGCTAAGTTCCTAGTTTCCAAACAAGTTTCCATAAATTGGGATTCCAAAGAAGAAGATAACATCCTTGAAAGGAAAAATCTATCTTTGAAAGAACAAATTCTTGGCAAAATTTTAAAAAGAGTAAATTTTTTCCTAAATGTTCTAATTCTCCACTTAAATTTACAAGTAAAAGGAGATCTTCAAGAGCTAGCAGTGTAAAGGGTACTAATACATCCTCAGTATGCAAAACTCATTTAAAGAGAAACTTCAAAATGTTAACACCAATGAGATCTAATGAAGCTATTCAAGTTGGTAGTGAACCTAAAAAAGAAAGGGTTGGTGAACTTATTGACAACCGTCAACAAGTTCACATGATAGTAGGCACATCTCCTTAGAGGATTGAAGTTATAAATACTCTAGCCAAGAGTAATGAACCTCAAAAATTTGTTGGTTCCACTCTAAATTGGTTAGTTTCTTCACTAAATAAAAAGGGAAGGTTACTACCTATTTGTTTTATAGTAGATGATATTGTGAGCAATTACACTACCAGAAATCCAAAACCTAAGAGAACTAAGAGCACAAAGAGGATAGTGCTTGACAACGGGATGGGTCAAAGAATTGTTGAACTAGCTACATATAATCACAAGGAAGGTACTAATGATATTGATCTGAGTAAATTTAAATTTAACTGCACACACCTAGGAGTGATCGATCATGAAACTAAAGAGCATTGGGTGGAAGTATCAACCAAAAAAATTGTCCTACAATCTCAAGAAGATGAAATAGAGAACGAAAAGATAAGGTAGAGATAAATGCAATGGCTGAATATATAATTTCACTAAAAGGGTAGAGTTTGGCATCCAAGGATCAATCACAACTCACATTTAACCTAAGTGCACCTAAAATTCAGCAATTGATGGACAATTTGAGAAAGGAAAAATCTATGATTATCATTGTCTACAATTGGATTGATCAAGTGGTAAGTCTAATTGCTAAGTGTATTCAAGATCTACACAAAACCTTCACTCTAGCTAAAGTTGTACTAAATTTATCTCACCTTCAAGTGACAATCTAGAAAGAAAAATTTGAAAGGTTGTCATTCATGGCCACTCAATTAGTAGAGGTGGAAAAATATGGTTCAAACAAATCCCTGGAGGAGAATCTATTGCAGCAATTTGATGTAGGGTTAATTAATGTTATGTGGAAAAATGTAGCTTAGAGGGTATCCAATTATCGATCAGTCATCTCCCACATGCATCTTTTGAAAAGGAATCCAAAATTGTACTAGAGAGTTTGAATAGGGAATTCTAGATGATCAATTCAATCCATTCTAGACCTTTTAAAGAAGGAGGTTCTAATGTTGAAATATTGATCAAGCAGTATGGGTAGTACCTAAACATGATTAAAAACCAAGCTTTCCAAGGTGGCCAAAGTCAAAGAAATGATAGGCATGTGCATTCACCAACTCCCTAAGTACTTTTACATTGTGACTAAGATGAAACAGGAAAAAGACACATGGAAGAACCATCTTCAAAGTATAAAAAGCTCAAATACAAATATGATGTTTGAGTTCAAGAGTGCATTTAGGGAATGGAAATTGGCATGAGGACCAATCAATGCAAAAGAAGATGAGGATGAAGAGGAGTCATTGAAGTAGCAAGAATATGATTAGTTCTAGAAATTTTATTGTTTTATATTTCTTGGATATATGTACACATGGATTTGTTATATCAACTGCTTTCTTAAACTGTCTAAGAATTGAGCTTTAATGGAGATTCTCAAACATAGCTATATTTATGCTTGAAATTCAATATTAGTAAAGGTTGGTAGTTTTTGATTGATATCAAAACTGAAGACTTTAGTTCAGTATTTTCACTTTTGAACTTCTTGCAAGTATTTTAAATTTTTATAAACATACATAAATGGAATAATTCTTTGAATGAATGAAGGTTTCATAAACTATTTGAAGACTTTGTTCTTTGAGTTATTCATAGTTGGTTTATTTTTTAATCAACTTTGAATTGTGGAGCTTTTCTCCATTACTAGATATAAATACAGTGCATATTCTAAATATTTAGTTGATTCATTATTATCCATATTGCATGTTCCAATGGAAAAGTTGCATATTTCATTTATTATATGTGTTGTTCATATTGTTTTGTTTGTATTTATCTAATTTCTCCCTCTATCTAAGAATGGACAAGAAACATTTGTTGGTTTTTTGAAATGTCACCATTTCAAATTATCCCAATGAGAACAAAATACATCTAGGGGAAGCTACTTCACATCTACAACATATCCTCTAAGACACTGGGCCAACTATAAGGCTAGACCATTCTTCTACTTTAGGCTCTACAAAATCTAGGAAAGTGTACCTATAGATTCTTCATATGGTACTAGTATTCAAAACATACACTAAATCTAAACAAAGAAAATTAAAACTCCTAAACCTTTTTTTCTTATGCAAAGATCATAGACATCAAATAGCTAACAACATGACCTAAGAAATTGATAAGCTGAGGGTAACACTTTTAACTCTTAAATAGAAAGGGAAATGGATGATTATAAATTTTATTTTAGAAAATCCCCAAATATGCAACCAAAAGAACAAATTAATCTTGTAGCTAATTAGTGCCTTATCAATTTAGTAGTTCCACAAATCACACACATACATCTATGATATCGGTGACATATTCCATATATCAAGATATCAGATCTATCTTATCACTTTGTCAATCAAACATCACTATTCATAAAGACCTCATTCTCATGAAACATCCTTCTCAAATAACCAACAAGCCTACCAAATACATCAAACATTTACTTGGTTCTGTGTTCCAATGACAAAACATATGAGACATACAACCTTAAGGGGATGTAAATGGGTATAAGTTCTTTGTCCCTAAACCACACAACATTGCAAATTACAAAGATAGAAGATGAGAATCATAATGAATCTAAGATGATTCTTACTTATTTTATTCATTTCTTTGAAATTATGCATTCAAGATGCATATGAATAACTCCTAAAACCACTAAAATAGATTAGAACTATCTATATTAGCTTAACTACTATTATTAATCATAGAGAAATATATTAAAGAGAATGGTATCATAGTGACAAGAGTTTCAACCTAACTGGAACCATTCTTGTGGTATCATAGTGGTGAGAAACATCCAATAAACTAGAACCCTCACAATGGGAGAGAAAGAGAAATATCTATGAAAGGAAGAAGAAGTCAGATTTGATCTAGAAGTGACATGTGTCCACTTGAATCTTCATTCTTTGTTGTTGCAAAAGATCTCTCTTCTCTCTACAACCAAAATTATAAAGGAATCTCATCATTGTTATGTAACAAACTTGAAATATCTCCTACTAATGATGAAAAACCCTATTCTAACAAAAACATCAAATATGCATTTGAAATACTGATCAAAACCTTCACTAAATTGAATTAGAGTTGAGAAAATTTATCCCTAACTGCATCCCTACTACCTCTAGCATTCACCTAGTTCACCATTTCATCAAAAATCAAATTTGAACTACCATAACTAAATTAGACTAAATAATCGGTACCTAAGATAAAACCTTGAATAAATCAAATAGATAACTTCCTATGTACAAATAAACCAAAAATCTATAAATTTTGTTCTCTCATTGTTCCAATGATATATGATAGTGCAATGTCAACAAATCAGGAATGACCATAAAATTAGTTTGAAAAACATGCTCCTAGTCTAGTTTGCTAGTCTGCACCCTTTTTTAAAAATTTAATTTTTCCTCAAAGGTCAAAACTATATAATATATTAGTTTGAATTTAAAATATTCTTGCACATCCAAAATGAAAAGGAATGATAAATATATTATTTTCTAAATTTTAATTTTTTCCTCCATAATTTTATTTGGGTCAAACTAGTTTGAACGACTTTGACACATGTCACCTCACCATTATGTCTCCTTCTATATGGGCAATGCCACATCATCACCTACTAGGAGCCCCACTACATCACCACCACGTGGTGCTTCCTAATTCATTAGATTTTTCATCCTTTTCAAGTGGGCCTGCTACTGCATATCAACACATGACTATGTCACTATGGTTATCTTCCTTGCAACTTCCCATGGTGACATAGTGATGTCCATTAGATCTAACACATGTCAGCATCTTGTAATCCAATCCAAACTTGCCATCTCATTACTCATCATTTTTTGGACCATATCACCAATGCCACATCATCACCCCTATCACATGGCAGCTTGTCACTTTGTCACCATGAAATCTTGAGTTAGCCATGTTGCTAGCAACATAGTGACATCATGACACCTATCACTCCTTGCCATGTCACCACCTTAGAGTCTGTGCTAGGCTTTGAAGCATCTACCACATGTCATCTCACCATTCATCATCATCCATTTTTCAACACTAATTTCATTCAAAAAAATTCCATGTCCTCCAATTTGACATCCATCCAAGGGCCCCATCGCAGGAGTTAGTCACTTCAAAAGCCTACACCTTTAAGACACTATATGAGTGTGAGCTAAAGTATTTAAGAGTTAAAAGATGACACTACTCATTCAATACGAGATTAAACTCTTACACTTTTCCTCTAACCTTCTTGTGCTAGTTATGTATGAAGGAGTGGGCATTTCCTCTACAACAGTTAGTTCTACTTGCCAATGGAAAACATAGAGTGTCTCCTTATACGCAACAAGTATTGATGTCAACAAATCCATCATTTTTTACTCACACCTATAAGGGTATATTGAGAATTCTTTAAAATTCTCAAGACCAACACTCAAAGGATTGGCTAAGAGTGACAATGTTAAAATTTGGCAGAGAGATCCCTAGTTTTCTTCGTAAAAGCATCCATTTCAACACTATCTCAATCTGCCTCTTACCAAGTGTGAATTCCTCATGAGCTGGGATCTTGCAAAGCATCTCCCCGTTGGTAGTTCTTTACACTAAAATGGTGATGAAACTTGAATTCTCCTATAGTAACACACCTAGATCTACTAGTGTGTCCATTATATATTGTCTTGAAACCTCTCAAGTGCTCATGGCGTAATCTTTAATCAAACCTTTTAAAAGGAATATGCTTTCTTCAAGTCACATTGATTTCCACAAGCAACTACTTTCTTCTCTCTCACTAGTTTTCTCTTACTCAATACATTCATTGCATGACATGATCCCTCCATGAATCCATTTATCATCCAATGGTCATTGGGTCTTTGTCACGAGCAAGGTCTCTTAGGGATGTTGTCAATTTGAAAGAAAGGAAGACTGCCCCCCTCCCTTGCCATGAAACCCAATGCATTTAAAGCTAGATGCCTATGTGATTTCATTCACCACTATGACATCTCTCTCTTTCCTTGTATTCATGTCTAGATATGAACACTTGTCAAGAAAATCACTTCCTCCACCAATCATCATGTTTTGTGGTTTCTACAATATTGCTAGTTGAGGAGAAGAGGGCTGATTTTGCATGACTCACCTTCCATATCTCTCATGAAATGTAGTTTGTAATTTGGAAAAATAAAAGCCCATACAATTGTATCCTATCTTATTACATCACACAAGGGAGAACATATCGTCTATTCTTTCATATCTAAAAAAATTCTTGAATTTGGGTATCAATGACAAAGGCATACTGACTGCTCAACATCTTCCTATAGATTTTGAACCTAGTGAGAATATGAAAATGAGATCATCCTTGGTTAGGCATCAAAAACCCATTCTAAACAAGGACCTTTCCACAACAAAGAAAGCATTACATAAGTAGCATTTTTTTATAAGAGAAACTAACCCACATTATAAGGGGACCTCTCCACTTCATTATTATGCCTCTTAAATTCATGTAGATCAAGCATGTGTTCAACTAGTTTGATTGCTTCCTCTATGTTGGATTTATTTCCCTCAAGATATAAGTTATCATGTGGACTTGTGCTTTTAAAAATAGAAATAAAACACTGGAAACTTGATGGCTTAATAAAGCATTCAAAGATTTTACAAACACATGTCGTTGCTCTAGAAAAGGGGAAGTGAAATGATACTAAGTTCTCATGGGACATGAAATAACAATTACAAGAACAAACAAGGGATGGAAACCTCACATACAACCCTCAAATAAGTAAGCATCAACAAGAATCCAATGGAGAGAAAGGTAAAAGACCAATGAGCCCAAGCTCTATCCTTGTAAGAACATGGTTCCATACATAATAAGATTGCATAGGAGCCAACAACACCACTAGCCTTATACCACCAAACATCTTCATGTAGCCTTGAAGTGTTTCTTGTATGTTTGTGTTACACTTGTGTTGTCACAAAAATGGATGAGCTACTTCTACTACATATACTATATCATTCTCCAATGGTTTGCTCCAAGACATTTGATTTCCCATCAGCATGATGCCTTCTTGGTCAATGGAAGCAAATCAAAAACTCAAAAAATAGTCCATCCCTACTAATATTCAATGTTGATATTTTTATTAATATGTTTCACTTGATGAGTATAAAACTTATGCCCTCCTTGGTCTTTTCAAATTCCTCTAGTGTTGATTATTCGTATAATCCCGCATACCGATTTCTTAAAGATAAAATGATGACTTATACTTTGAAACAAAACGTCTTTACAAATTGGTCAAGGAAAACTTATCCTCATGCCCTAGCTATATTACAATCATTTACATTTTCATTGGATTGTGATGCTTTAATAAACCAAATTCATTTGAATCCTTATTATCATCTTGAAAATCCCATGATGCCTTATCAATTTGACACAATTAGTCATGCCCCAAAGTGGGTTTTGCTATAAAAAAAATGTTTTGAAGTAACTAAACTTTTGAACTACTATATAAAATCACTTAACCTTGATTAAAATAATTTTGACCATTGAAACAACTTTAGAAACTCATTTTTCCATTTATCTCTAAACTGTCAATTTTGTACCAAGGGGTCCTTTGAGTAGCCTTAAAAATTGACCAAAACACTTGATCGAGCTTTAAGAACTAACATATTGATTATTTTTTATGCATTCCCTTACCATGTTAGATCTTGTTTCATGATGAAACTTGCGTCAAAACATATTGACTATCAAAGTTTCCTTCTCAAAACTGTCTACAAGCAAACAGTCTGAAAATCATAAAATGTGTTTTGTTCTAGCTTTGAAAATAGGGCAAGTAGATACTTGGGGGTTTGAAAACTAGGACACTTTTTCATTGTCATGAGGAGAGTATACATTTGTGACATGTTATCATGATGAATAACTGGACACATTTGGTGAGAAGTTAAAGTGGGGTACTTAGAATTGTAGAACTAGGAACAATGGCAAAAAAGTGATTTTCGCAAACGAAATGGACCTGTGAAAGTGTGCAAATGGATTCATCAAGACTTGAAAATTTGCACACTTAAATTATTTTAAGAGTAGAACATAATGGTACAATCCATTTGTTATTACCTATCATGGATTCAGAGTTATGATATCCCAAATAGGGGTACCAATCAATCTACACTTTATAACACTAGTAAAAATTTACAAATTGCAGTTGGAATCACATTTCAAAATTGATCAAACAGATTCATCATAAGCTCAAAATTAAAATATAACAAGTCTCTAATCTCTAGAATACAATGCAATAGGAATTTCTTCATTTTGTTAAACTAGGTCAAAGTTATAATTGGTCAAATAGGGCCTCCCAGAATTTTGAACAATTCACATCAGCATGACAACAATAAACATTTGACTCTGACAGATTCAAAAATTAGTCAAAACTTGTTGAAACGACTTGATATCTGAAACATAGTTTCTCTGATATGAATATTAAACACTTCCAAAGTGGCAAGTCATGAAACATTACTAGGTGCAAGATATTCAAATGCAAACTAGACTACCTATCATTGTTTGACACTTATGATAAAATGCAGATTTGGACATAGCTCAAAATGAGACTTCATGGAATCACTCAAAATGGAAATTTATCTTCATAGAATGCATAGACATAGTGAAATCAAGGTGTTAGAAAGATTAAATACCTCTTAGGCCTCAATAGGATAGTTGGGTACACATGCATTAAATTGTGTTTATATGGCTCTAAAGCTTGGAATGGTACTCAAATTGGGAAGGAAATTTTGAGTCCCAATAGTGGCTCTATCTGGAGATGCATGTCTCTTGTGGGCATAGAAATTATTTAGATCTCTGGAAGAAGTAGACCACACACTTGATAGCAAAAACTTCTCTTATATAGCTTATCGCAAGTAGGGAAATCTACTCCTAAACTATACAAACGATGACCCCAGGCCACCAAAACTTATCAAAACTTCTTACCTCTATCATATATCTGATTTTCATCTCTACTTTTAGGAAGCAAACTAAAAACATCACTTCCATTTGTTTCACCAACATAATCAACATTCTATGTTAGCTCATTTGACAAAAAAAAATAACTTCCTTCACTCTCATAGTGCATATACAAATTAGCTCATTAACTTCTACATTGAGATCACTATGAGAAAATGAATCAGCATGCTTATGTAAACTAGAATTAATCTAGAAATTATCATCTACATATGACTGTTGCATGCTATAAACTGGAAACATGAAGTATTGATATTCTACTTTTTTCAACAAGTTGCATGTGTCAAGAATTTGCAACTCACCTTGTGTAATAGGATATGAGGAGTATGTGAAATATAATTTCTCTACCTCATTTATAGTCTTAATTCTCATCCAATCAGATTTACCATTCATTGAAGCTTCTTCACACTCAAACAATTGATTAGTCACCAAGTATGAAAAATTATCCTAAAAGTGTTGATCTAAAATATGCTAATCACAATCATTTTCTTCATCTAAAAAACTATCAGAATGAGCTTTAAACTTATCACTACAAGACTTAACAACATACAAAGAAAATCCATAGTTAGATTGACAACTTTCACTATTTTCCTCTTCATCACATGAAACATCAAAACATCTTGCAGCAATAACAACATGAGAAAAATCTGAAACAACATCAAACTTCCCTCCACTACCATCCCCCATATCTAACAAGTCATCATGTGCAAAGACATTTGAGGTACTATCATATCCACCTCCAAAATTTGATTAAGATTGTTCTAATTTTGTATCTCTTTCCACATCAAACTTCAGGGAAGTAACTTGAGTAAATGAAGAAACATCATAAGGAAAAATATGAGCATCCTTAGAAGTACACACTTACTTTTCAAAATCATGAGTCAACAAAGCTGAAATCTCATCAAGGCTCAAGAAGATTGCCTCACAAATCTTCTCTTGGCTATGATTATCATCTGGATGACATGAAGAACTTACAATAACAAAATCATTAATATAACAATCCAGAACATCAAAATAATTACAACATTTATTCTCATCATGGAAAGAACTATGTCCACTTTTTTTTATACAATTAATCAACTTCATATTCACTATAACAAGGTTTATTTCCACTTTCATATCCATCTTCCTCATGCTAACTACAATCATCTGATTCATTAGCATTTGAATCCATCTCTTCATACTTGGAAGACATATTATCACTATATGAAAATTCATGATATTCATTACCACATTGACTTTTAGCACACCCATTATCATCATTATCTAAGATATAAGATGGAATCTATAATTATCACTTTCCATCTACTTAATGAATCTTTCATCTTGTGAAAAATCTTGTAATCTTATTGGTGTTGTCCAATTTACTAAGTCAGGCACTAGAATGTCAAGGAAAAAACTAGGCAAGGAAGATTCCTCAGGTCTAGAATGAAAAGGCATCTTGTTGATTACTGATTTAATCTTTAGATAATATTGTTCAACATTTAGACCTTGAGTATTTCATACTTCAGTTCTTATGAACTGATAATCCTAATGTGCATTTTCTTGTTCAACATATCAATGTTGTTAACCATAGTTTCCAAACTTTTAGAAATTGACAAACTAATCTTAGATCTGAGATCCAACTCCATCTTAAAATAAAAATTCTACCTCTTGCTTCTAGTGTTGAAAGGCACTAAAAAGAGGCAACCATTTCTAACACTTGGCATTCCATGAAAAGAAAATCATGAAAATAAAAATACCTTTTAGTGCTAATGCAAAACTTTGATCTACTAATTTGGAACGAGTGCATACTGAAAATCATTCACACCATTGATAAAATTGTTACTAAAATTTTACACATGCTGAAAATTTTACTTCAAGTAACATCACAGAAAGAATTGCAAAAGAAAATCATATATTAAATCATGAGCAAAAGAGATAAGATGTTTATTGTATAAATCATCAACTAATATGTATAATTTTCATTTCTAGAAAGTATGAAATGAATGCAAAAATGTTGGAAATGAATGAAAATCTCACACAAGCCATGAGTTTGACTACTACTTTTATACATATTGAGTATATGAAAAACATAGCACAAGGAGGTAGAGTTAGAGGTAACCAGTCATTGTCTTTCAGCCTTTGAATGGTTAAGTGTTCTTGATTGCCACTCTTGGTCTAGCTTTCAATCTAACAAGCTATGGGTCTTCATTCTCCTGCATGAGAAAAATGGGGTTAGATATTACAACCTAAGCAATGACTGATTATCTACGACTATGTACCCACACATGCAATATCTTGCCTATTATGAATACATATAAAAATAGAAAATGTATTCTAATTTCTCTAATGCAAAAAGTAGAAAATATAATGTTAAAGGGACATATTAACTCTAATATGAAACCTTTCATTATAATCAAGAACAATCTTGCAATCACATGAGAATAGTTTCATGAGTGTCACGAGCCCGTGCTCGAACCTCATGAAATAATTATTATTATCACATTGAACATCATTATCACTACTATAACTCACAATGCATTCAAAAGAAACAAAGAAAAAAATGAGAGAAACCATCTTTGATATTGGTGCCATGAAGAGAATTAGTTATCTATTAGAGAGGTTTAGATATAGCTAAGCAGTATTATGCTAAAAAAGAGAGGAATTCAGTTAGGTCTCTTCAAAGAAGATAGTCATCTTCACTAGTGAGATAAATTTGAAAGAGGAGAGATAGTTCAAGGTTGTGATTAGATTTTCAGCCCATGCAAACTTTCATTAGGCAGGATCAATTCTTAATCCTTATCGGGTAAAGAAGCATATGCACCTTTAAAAGCTAGTCCTAGGTATTATGTTGTGCAAGTTGCCTATACACAGGATGTATCAAGTACAAAGCTATTTAAACAAAGTGGCGGACCTAAGACTATTATGGAAATAGTAGATGATAATTGTCTAAAGAATAACATCATAGAACATGCTTGTGCAATATAACAATAGCAACCACTGGGAATGAGGTGCTTAAGGATGCATTTATGGAAATGAAAATAGATAATCTAGTGTTGAGATTATTGAAAAACAAAGGAGACTAAGTGATGGTTATAGCTAATGATGATGGTTATAGCTAATGACTAACATTGTTTAACAAGGCAGCCTTGTTTCCACATCCTTGACAACTTTTTGTATAATTCTTAGAATTGTAGTAGCAAATGATGAAATATGTAAATCAATGGCTAAGAATGGTGGTCTGGATGTGGTTCTTCAATGAATAGATGAAAGCATACAATAGAACAAGAAACCATTAGTAAACATAGTTTGTTCCCTACTAATACAGTTTTTAGGCAGTAGTGTAAATAAAGATGTTGTTATTCTAAAGGTGAAGTTACTAAGATAATATGGCTTTTTTCTATCTATATTGAGAATCCTTCTATTCTGCAAGAGATTATATCAATTACCCATATTTTTTCATTGCATTCTCTTGCAAATGCAGTCAAAATAGACTAATCATACTAGAGGAAGGTCTTGAAAAGCTGATAAGAATTTCCAAGAGAAACCATATCATCTTTAAAGAGGTTTTTGTTTCTGATTTAAGAGATCTTAGGATTAGATGATTACAATGCCTAATCAAAAGCAGCTTTTAAACACAGTGTAAGACATAGACATCAGATCAAGTTAAGCACATTTATACTTCTATGCTAGTGATCATCACTTGGGTGGCATGCTCACTAAAATATCATTGTTAACAAATCAAAGTTGAAAGTTGAAGTGTGTGATGAAGAGGGCATTGATGGATGTATTATGAGCACTATTAAAGAAAAAACTAAAGTCCTCAAGCTACCTATAAATAAGTCAGAAAAATAGATTAAAGTAGCATTGGTGCCATATAAGGATGTAAATTTTTTATAATTTTCTTCAATGGATGATGCACTGGGTGCTTTCTCAAAACCAGCAAAGCTAAAGAAATGAAGTTCAAGAAAATAGAGTTAAGAGATATGTGGGAATCTGGTGCTGTCTTGAAGGGTTACATCATGGTCATATATGGTATGACATGTACTAGGATGAGAAACCTTGCTAGAAACCAAGTTCCCATGTAACCAAAGAAAAAGATTATCCTCAGTGGAAAATCAGCACCAAGTTCAACTGGACATAGCCAAACTGAGGGATAAAGAGTGTCAAATTATAGCTAGACTTGTCCCACATATTATAGCTAGACTTCTCCAACATAAAAATGTTGTAGAAGATATTTTGAAATTCAAGATTTCTTACCAAGAGTCACTTCTCTACAAATCATTTTTTGTGATTTCTATCATAGCCTCAATTTTTTTAAATGTATATTCAGCAAAAAGAAGTGAGAAATACAAATAATCGATAGAAATCACTAGCAAATCCTGTTCAACAATGGTGGCCAACAAAGCAAAAAACAACCTAGAAGTAATAAAACTTTTTAAAGAAAAAATGACAAATATTTTCAAATATCTTTCAAGTTCAACAGAGGCAGCTTCAGCCTCAAAGACCAACAAATATGCATGACAATGGCCGCAAACAATAAGTATCATAAAAACTAGTAAGAGTCTCACAATGGCACCTCAAAAACTAGTAAATTCTCCAGTATCAACGCACTTGAAAACTAGTAAATCTTTCTCATGGCGGTTGTGATGACCAAAGAAACCCTCATTTTCCCTCTTCACCATTCGAGACTTCTAGAATGAAAATGTTAAAATGAAAGGAAGTTAGGGTATTTGACCCTTTTTCATGCCCTTTCCCATTTTTTATTTGTTTTGAAGTCTACAGGTTATAGTTGGGATTTTTAATCTTTTCAAAATATTTATATTTTTATTATAAGGGGGGGCTTCTTCATTATAGTCTATGTGTAAATTATTTAACTCTTTTGCATAAGTTCTTATATTGTAAAGGAAAAATATTTTAATGATAATTTTATAAGTCATTAAATATTTTTTTCTATTCTCAATGCAAAAGAGGTGAGTCATTGTATGCATGTGTCATGATCTTTTAAGTAAAAAATCAATTTGAAAACATATGGATCAAAGATAGGAATCTGGGGTAAAATTTGACTTTGCTAAGTTAGTTTGAGGGCCTTTATTGATTGTTAGAGAATTTTTGGGGCAGTTTTGAGTGAGTCATGGGGTTCATTATGAGGCAGTGGGACTTTCTTAGGGATAGGACTTAATTTCATGAGTCTTTAAGTCCTCTTTTTTGTCTATCTTTTTGCATTCAACCCAAGTGTTGGGTTTGTATTTGGTGAGTTTTTTTAACTCATTAACAAGAGTTATGATTATGTAGAGAAGTTTTTGGTGACTATTTTTTGAGTCCTCAACTTTATTTGTAGAATTTTGTAATTCATTTTGGAGGTTCAATACAGGTGATAGCGGGTTTGATTATGCTATTTTGTGTCAATTGTTAAGCCTTCTTTCTTCCTACAATTCTGTGTGTGTATCTGAATGATTTAATAGAATAACTTGTGAGCTATCATTATTCCTTTCTATTTTGTCTCATTCCAGCACCTAGTTGTAGGAGAGTAAGTCTATTTGTAGGTTATAATTTGTGTTTTTCAAAGTGAAATTGATTAAAGAGAGGTGTCTGCATTCCTCCTTTTTACTAATTTATTCTTAAAACCTTATTATAAATTATTTATGTAGATCTTTACAAAAAGATATATTTTGTTTTACATCAAGTAGCTATATAATCCTTCTCTATCAAGTTTGTCTGAATTTCCATCATCCCTTTTGGTGTATCACCCATCTCTTACTTTAGGCTTTAGGTTTTAGGTTTATTTTTAGTAATTTCTCTCCCTTTTCCTACAAGTTTGAATTCAGTTCATGGAGATTTCACTGAATATTTTATAGAAGCTAGCCTAGAACCCAGAGGTCTCACCTCATTTGCATATCCCACATAATGAAATGATTCCCATTTTAGGTTAGAATTACTGAAAAATTTAATTTCAGTACTGGGTGCAAATTATGATACTTAATAGTTTTGGCACACCCGGTGGGACATGAGCATGTTTTTCAACTGAACTGGTACAATAGATAGTTATGTTTCAACTAGTCAGCAAAGTGTACTAATTTATGAGAAAAGTTCAGACAAGGAGTTCCACTTCTTTTGAATATCTACACCTAGGAACTCCAAAAAGGTGTGGAAGAACTCTTGCCAGAACAAAGCTAGCATCAATAAGGCAACTTTCAACCCCTGGTATTCGTGTGTATAGTAGAAGACATCAAAGAAAAGTTAGGCATTCAGCAATTCCAATAGTGAGAACTGAATCATTTGAAACTAATCTTTCTACTACTTCTACTGCAAGTGCCAATTTTACTACAAGTGCTAGTTTTATACCAGCAACTACAATACATACAAGTTTTCTACAACAACCTATTCCTGTCTAGATTTTAGCATAGTAGTAAGTACCATTACCAGCTCCAATGACAAGAGCATTTTCTTTTGTGCCATTTGATTAGAGGAGCCCTTTAAATTTTGGCCAGCATCATGATATACCCCTTGCTACTTTAAAAATTTCACCAGATTTCACTGGAGAGAATCAAACTATAGCTTATGAACATATCAAAGATGTTGTCGCATTGTGTAGTGTTCATCATGTTATAGAGGAAGATGTCATTGCCAAGTTACTTGTAGCATCTCTTAAAGGTAAAGCACTTTAGTGGTTTGGGAGCTTGGTTGTTGGCTCAATTGGTTCATGGGATGCTTTGGGTTATACTTTGACAGGGAATTTTGAGGATAAATTAGATTATTTGTTTCTTGTAGAGTAGCTCACAACTATAAAGCATGCTCCCCAAGAGAAAATGATGGATTTCAACAATGGGTTTCAAAGGACTTGGACTAGAATACCTGTCTCAATAAGGCCTTTAGTAAATCATGCATTTTTGCATTTCTTGAAAAGCTTAAATAGTGATATTTCTGTAATGAATCAGTCAATGGGAGGTGTTTCACTACCTCAAGCATATGATATTGCTATTAGAGCTGAAAATAGACTTATCCAAGCTAGTAAAATAGCCCCTAGGCCTCCAATGCCTATTTTTCCAGATATTCAGCCTAATATGCCTTTAACAATCCCACCTTTTAACCCTTTACCTATTGTTCTTGGTCAAGAAACTACTATAGTAGGCCGTTCACAAGAGCTGCAGGAGATTAAGAGTAGTCAGCTCAAGATTGAAAACATGATGGAAACCTTTAGTAATGAGCTAGTTAGTTTGAAAAAATAGCATTTTTAGGCTAGACCACCTTATCAACAACAAAATCTAGTTGTAAATCCACCTTATCAGTAGTAAAACCAAGGTCAAGCCCAAATGAATAGGTAGCCATATTAGGGTAATGCAATGGGTTATAGGAAAAATATCAATCAAAGACCTTTTTGGCCTTATAACCCAACCCCTCTTAATGTTGCTAATCTAGTAAGAGATATTGTGCCCATGTAAAATAATCTTGCAATAGATTTTGAGTGGTGTTATCCCTGCAATGAACCACACAGTCAAGCTACTTACACCAATGGGGTGATTAATCAACTGTTAATGGTACATAATATATTTGTGAGATAGCAAAATGCAAAAAATGATACACCTGAATAGCAGCATGATGTGCACACTCATGAAACCATTTTCCTTAACTAGCAAAAAAATGAGTTTTGTGTAGTAAATAATGATTCACCAATATCAGCCAATACTCGAGCCAAAAAGAGAGCTCTTGAAATAGAGAAAACTAAAGAACCTAATATTGTTGAACCATCACATTCCACAAATACAGTGGAAGATACTCATGTCCCTGTCACCAAGGAAAATGTCCACAACCCAATGGAATATGTTGCTGCTAAAGCTCACTAGAAATCACATGTTGTTGTACCTTTCAATATCATGGAGAATATGAAGAAAATAAACATCTCTATGTCAATGTGGGAGATGTTGGGTATTCCTGGCCAAACTAATATTTTGAAGAAAGCTTTATTTGATGAAGCAAATCCTAAAAGAATTGTGGATGAACTAGCAAAGGCTGTACTAACAAATGTTGATGAAAAGAACAAAGACAATGATAAAATTACCAAAGAATCAAGTAAGATAGTTAAACCTCATCCTTTCTATATTACATTGATTATTGGTGATAAATTAGTTCACAATTGTATGGTTGATAGTGGAGCTACAAGCTCAGTCATGCCCAAAAAGATAGTTGACCAATTAGGATTAAAATATCAGCCCATTGAAACAGGTGTTGTTCAGCTTGATGTAACATTTGTTGGTACTATAGGTGTGATTAAAGATGTAAGTGTTACTCTTCATGCCTATCCTAACTTTTCCATTCAACAAGATATCTATGTAATAAACTTACCTCCATACTTTGCCATCTATTTGTCTAGAGATTTTACTGCAAAAATTGGGGGTTATTTATCATCTAATTGGTCTCACATGATTTTTAGGACTAGATATGGTACTCAAGTAACAATTAAGTCTAAATTGCTTGCAAGAAACCATATAGAGCCATATATACCTAGTGTTGTGAATGCAATTTTTTTTCCATTTGATGAATAAGAACATGGCATACCTATTAAAGCTAGAACTCAATTAGATAGCATTCTAGATATCCTTCTTGATGAATGGGCATTAAGTCAAACTTATGAAAATCATTTTTCTGATTTGAAGAATGCTAAATGGGCATTAAGTCAAACTTATGAAAATCATTTTTATGACTTGAAGAATGCTGATTTAGGAACCTACGTTACACATGAGTAAGATGTAGTCATTCCTAATTTGGTCAAACTAGAAAATCAATTGAAAGGATCACAAAATTAGATATGGAGTATGTTTTTTGATGGTTCAAGAGGTAAACAAAGTGTTGGTGGGGGTGTTATGTTAGTTTCACTTGAGAATGAAAAGTGCTATGTCACTTTTAGATTCAATTTTTCCAACACAAATAATACAACAGAGTATGAAGGTTTGATTCATGATTTGGAATGGGAAAGAAAATGTGGTATCAAGTATTTGAAGGTATTTGGTGATAGTTAACTAATAGTAAGCCAAGTAAGAGTCCTAGATGCTATAGGTGCCCAGTATGATATTGTGAATAGAGTTAAAGTGGAATCTTATCAGTAACATATAAAGATTATTACCAGGCCTTTAGTACCTGATAATAATATTGATTGGCAAGTGTTTGAAAGTGATGAATAGATTTTGCAATTCCTATTTCAAGAAGACATTTTTTCCAATTCAAACCAGCAAAGGTATAATGATCAATATGGAGATTAGGTGTTACAACTAAAAAATAACAAGTTTCCCAAAGGGTTAATAATGCAAGAAAGTTTTTTTTAACTCTAATGATCAGTTAAAACCTGGTCAAACAAACTTGTTGGTCAAGAAAAATCACTATGAAGACTTGGAAATTACACTTGGAAAATGCCTCATGTTCAAAAAAGTGAATTTTATTGAAGAAAAATAGTCTTTTCTAGATTTATTTTAGGAATTCAATGATGTTTTTGCATGGAAATATAGTGATTTAAAGGGTTTTGACCCAAAGCTTGCACAAAACATAATAGAGCTAGAACCAACAACTAAACTAGTTTGACAGAAACAAAGGCCAATTAATCCTAAATTGCAGCCTTTGATGCAAAAGGATGTTTTGAGGCTGATTGAGAGTAAAATAATTTTTCCTATCAAACACATAAACTAGGTTGCTAATTTGGTCTCTATAAGGAAGAAAAATGGAGAACTACAGTTGTGCATAGATTTCAGAGACTTGAATAGAGTCTCATTTAGACACCCACTTCCATCCATGGAGCAAATATTATAGTATGTGTCAGGGTCTGCACGGTTGTCCTTGTTGAATGGATACTCAAGTTATAATCATATTTTAGTGAAAGATGAAGACCAATTCAAAATAGCCTTTACAAAAAAGTGGGGAACAATGGTGTACAAAAGAATGCCATTTGGACTGTCCAATGATGGAGCAACTTTTCAAAAAGTGATGGAGATGCCTTTCAGCAATCTAATGTACAAGTTTGTTTGAATATACCTTGATGAAATCACTATTTATTCTCAAAAAATAGCAGATCATATTGATCATTTAAGGCATATCTTTGAGCATTGCAGAGAATTTGTGTCTCATTAAACCCAAAAAAGTGCATTTTTTATGTTCATGAAGGTAAACTACTTGGGTATATTGTCTCAAAAGAGGGTACCACTATGGATCCTAAGTGAGTTGCAAAAATTATGGAGCTACCTTTACCACAACATAAAAAGGGTCTTCAAAGTTTCATTGGCCCCATTAATTTTGTGAGGAGATTTTTGCCTGATATTGCAGCCTTACTTAAGCCATTATCAACTATTTTGAAGAAAAACACAATCTTTGCATGGACAAAAGAGGCAGAAGAGAATTTTTAGGCCATCAAAGACATATTAGTAGCAGCCCCAGTGTTGATAAATCTTTATTTTTAGTAAGAATTTTATTATTTATGCATATGGGAGTTTTGATGTCATTTCAACCATGTTGGTACAAAAGAATTCAAAAGGGTTGGAATAGCCAATTACTTTTTTCAGCAAAGGACTTGAAGAGTATGAGAAAAGGTATAGTTTTGTTGAGAAACATGTACTTTTAGTTTTCAAGAGTCTTAAAAAGTTTAAACATTTATTGACACATAATAAAGTGATTTTGCGTGTGGCACATCCAAGTGTCAAGGAGTTTCTTTTGAGTAAGGATTTAAATGAAAAGTGAGCTGGCTAGATAACATGGGTCATGGAGTATGACATGGATATTTAGGTCACCAAATTGGTTAAGGGAAAGGGCTTATGGGAACAAATTGCTAATAAAGAGATTTCAGAACTTGAAGGACAAGCAAACACCATTTTAACGATTGGAATTTGTAGGAGATAATGATAGACTAGCAAGCTAGTTACAAGATATGGTTCACTTTTTGAGGACTAGTGAGTGTCCAACCACTCAAGACAAAGAAAAATGAAGATATTATCATTTACAATCTGTTCCTTTTGATTTGATTAATGATATTTTTTATTTAAAAGACTACAATGGAGTACTTCTTAGATGCGTTGATTCAAATCGGGTTGTAAATATCTTGCATGAATTTCTTGATGGTCATTCATGAGGACACTTTTCTCCAAGAAAAATAGCATACAAGATTATTCGAGCTGGATATTATTGGCCTAATGTTTTTAAGGATAGTCATACATATGTTAGGAAATGTGTTAAATGTGTTATGTTTTCTAGGAAAGAGAGGCTACCAGCTTTGCTTTTGCAGCCAATTAAGATAGAACAACCCTTTCAAAAATGGGGTGTTGATTTTATAGGACCCATTAACCCTCCATCAAGTACAAGTCACAAGAGAATAATCATTGCTACTAATTATTTCACATGCTGGACTCAAGCAACAACGCTAAAGGATGCAAATGAAATAGCAGTCCTCAATTTCTATGATGATATTGTGAACAGGTTTAGAGTACCTAATTCAATTATTTCTGATAATGCACTCACTTTCATTGGAATGAAAGTGACTGATTGGGCATTCAAACATGGAATTTATCTTAGCACTAGTTCTAATTATTTCCCATAGGGTAATGGATTAGTAGAATCTTCCAATAAGAATCTAATAAGAATCATCGAATGAACTTTACAAGAAAAATAGCAAGATTGGCATTCTAAATTGAAGGCCACCTTATGGGTTGATAAAATCACCCCAAAACAAGTTATTGGAAATTCACCCTACTAATTGGTCTATGGAAAATAATCTCAGTTTTCAATTGAAACAAAGTTGCTAGCTCTTGATCTTGCTACTCAGTTGGTCCTTTTTGAATAAGGTAATCCTATTCTACTGTGGTATGCTTAGCTAATGCAAATTAAGAAGAGCTTTGATAGAAAAACATGAGAGAGATAATTTAGCATAGGTGACATGGTGCTAAAATGGGATGTTCTTAAAAGAAAACTTGGCCATCACAATAAATTTGATCACATGTGGGCTAGGTCATTTTAGATTGTTGAATGCAAACAACATAATGCTTACCAGCTAGCCATAATGGAAGAAGAATTACTACTAATCCCTATGAATGAGATCCACCTCAAGCCATGTTTTGAGGTATGAGTTTAGTCCTACTTGTATATACTAGGTTTGTTTCCTTGTTTTCAATAAATGGATCTGCATTTTTGTTTTGTTTTTTTTTTCCTTAAGTGTTGTCCAAGCATGTGTTTGTTTTGTTTTCTATTCTAGGTTAGTTTCCTATTTTGTTTGGTAGTCTAGGTTAGTCAAGATGTTGTTTTATGTTGTTAAGCAATCATTTCTGCCCATTTCATTCATGCATGCATAAATGTATGTGATTGAATGCATACTCATATCTAGTACACACACGCACACACACACACACACACACATCACTGAAAATAAATATGTCTGGCTACTAGCCATAAATATATGCATATCCATGCATCCACTACATGCATGCATCCACTCAGCCCATACATTCATCCACACATAAACCAAATGGTCGACTATGATGGTTTTGACTCCTAAAGTGTATACTTGATTTTTGACCCTACATACCTATAAACCCAATAAGAATTTTAACTCTTATTAAGCTCACGTACATGCATCAAAAACTAAACCAGCAACTTTAGAAGTCACTTTGTGTTAGGTCTAGGTGCTAGGGATGCATAATTTAGACTCTATGCCCAATATATAAGAGCAAATTGGTCAAATGTCAAGAAGATAGACATACAGTAGAGGTCACCAAAAAATATTACTAAAATTCTACACATGCTAAAAAATTTACTTCAAGCAACATCACAAAAAGAATTGCAAAAGAACACATTCATTTTCAATTCACATTTCATCATTTTGCAATCATATATGAAATCATGAGCAAAAGAGATACAATGTTTATTGTATAAATCATCAACTAATATGTACAATTTTCATTTCTACAAAGTATGAAATGAATGGAAAAATGTTAGAAATAAATGAAAATCTCACACAAGCCGTGAGTTTGACTACTACTTCTATACATATTGAGAATACAAAAAACATAGCACAAGGAGGTAGAGTCAGAGGTATCCAGGCATTGCCTTTCAGCCTTTGATTTGTTAAGTGTTCTTAATTGCCACTCCTGGTCAAAATTTTAGTCTAACAAGCTTCAGGTCTTTGTTCTCCTACATGAGAAAAATGGGGTTAGATCTTACAACCTAAGCAATGTTAGATCTTACAACCTAAGCAATGACTGATTATCTACGATAATGTACCCATGCATACAAAATCTTGCCTATTCTAAATACATATAAAAATAGGAAATATATTCTAAGTTCTCTAATGCTAAAAGAAGAAAATATAATGTTAAAGGGACATATTAACTCTGATATGAAACCTTTCATTATAATCAAGAACAAGCTTGCAATCACAAGAGAGTACTTTCATGAGTGTCATGAGCCCATGCTCGAACCTCATGAAATAATTATCATTATCACATTGAACATCATTATTATTGCTTTAAGTCACAACACATTCAAAAGAAACAAAGAAAACAATAAGAGAAATCATCTTTGATATTGGTGCCATGAATAGAATTAGTTATTTGTTAAAGAGGTTCAGATATAGCTAAGTAGTATTATGCTGAAAAAGATCGGCATTCAATCAGGTCTCTTCAAAGAAGATAGTCATCTTCACTAGTGAGATAAATTTGAAAGGGGAGAGATAGTTTGAGGTAGTGATCAAATTTGTGGCCCATGTAGACTTTCATCAGGCAAGATCAATTTTTATTTCTTATCAGGTAAACAAGAAAATGTGCCTTTAAAAGCTAGTCTTGGGTATTATGTTGTGCAAGTTGCCTATACACAGGATGTATCAAGTACAAAGCTATTTAGACAAAGTGGCAGACCTAAGACTATTATGGAAATATTACATGATAATTGTCTAAAGAATAGCATCATAAAACATGCTTATGCAACATAACAATAACAGCCACTAGGAATGAGGTGCTTAAGGATGCATTTATGGAAATGAAAATAGATAATCTAGTGTTGAGATTATTGAAAAACAAAGGAGACTAAGTGATGATTACAGCTGATGATGATCGTGTTGCTACTAACAAGTATAAACACATGCTTGAAGATTTGCAAATATTGGTATGGCTAAGGTATTTCTAGACATTATTCAACAAGGCAGCCTTGTTTCCACTTCCTTGACAATTTTTTGTATAACCCTCAAAATTGTACCAATAAATGATGAAATATGTAAATCAATGCCTAAGAATGGTGGTCTAGATGTGGTTCTTCAATGAATAGATGAAAGCATAAAACAAAATAAGAAACCATTAGTAAAGATAGTTTGTTCCCTACTGACATAGTTGTTAGGTAGTGATGTAAATAAAGATGTTGTTATTCTCAAGATGGAGTTACTAAGATAATAGGGTTTTCTTCTATCTATATTGAGAATCCTTCTGTTCTGCAAGAGATTATATCAATTATCCATACTTTATCATTGCATTCTCTTGCAAATGCAGTCAAGATAGACTGATCATACTGGACGAACATCTTGAAAAGCTAATAAGAATTGCCATGAGAAACTATACCAGCTACAAAGAGGTTGTTGTTTCTTCTTTAAGAGATCTTAGGATTAGACGATTACAATGTCTGATCAAACGAAGCTTTCAAACATGGTGCAAGACATAGACACTAGGTCAAGTTAAGCACATTTATGCTTCTATGCTAGTAATCACCACTTGGGTGGCATGCTCACTAAAATATCATTGTTAACAAATCAAACTTGAAATTGGAAGTTTGTGATGAAGAGGCCATTGATGGATGTATTATGAACACTATTAAAGGAAAAACCAAAGTCCTAAAGCTACCTAGAAATAAGTCAGAAAAATAGATTAAAGTAGCATTGTTGCCATATAAGGATGTAAAAGTTTTATAATTTTCTTCAATGGATGATGCACTGGGCACTTTCTCAAAACTAGCAAAGCTAAAGAAATGAAGTTCAGGAATAGAGTTAAAAGATATGTGGTAATCTGGTGCTATCTTGAAGGGTTATAGCATGGTCATATATGGTATGACATGTACTAGGATGAGAAAACTTGCTGGAAACCAAGTTCCCCTATAACCCAAGAAAAAGATTATCCTCGGTGAAAAATTGGCACCAAGTTCAACTAGACATAGCCAAGCTCTAATAACTAGGAGCTTAGCCTCCTAAGAAGTTGAGGGAGGAAGAGTGTCGACTTATAGCCAGACTTCTCCCACATAAAAATGTTACAAAAGATATAGTGCAATTCAAGATTTCTTTCCAAGAGTCACTTCTCTGCAAATCATTTTTTTTGATCTCTATCATAGCCTCAAAATTTTCTAAATGTATATTAAAAAAAAAGAAGTGAGAAATATAGATAATCAATAGAAATCACCAACAAATTTTGGTCAGCAATGGCAGCCAACAAAGCAAAAAACAACCCAAAAAGCAATAAAACTTTTTAAAGAAAAAATGATAAATATTTTCAAATACCTTTCAAGTTCAATAGAGGTAGCTTTAGCCTCAAAGACTAGCAAATATGCATGACAATGGTGGCAAACAGTAAGTGTCATAAAAACTAGTACGAGTCTCACAATGGCACCTCAAAAACTAGTAAATTCTTCAGTATCAGTGTACTTGAAAACCAATAAACCTTCCTCATGGCAACTGTGAAGACCAAAGAAACCCTCATCTTCCCTCTTCACCATTCGAGACTTCCAGAATGTGAATGTAAAAATGAAAGGAAGTTAGGGTATTTGACCCTTTTTCATGCCCTTTCCCATTTTTTATTTGTTTTGAAGTCCATGGGTTATAGTTGGGATTTTTAATCTTTTCTAAATATTTATATTTGTATTGTAAGGGGGGGCTTTTTCATTATAGTCTATCTATAAATTATTGAACTCTTTTGCATAAGTTCTTATATTGTAAAGGAAAAATGTTTTAATTATAATTTTATAAGTCATTAAATATTTTTTTCTATTTTCAATGCAAAAGAGGTGAGTCATTGTATGCATGTGTCATGATCTTTTAAGTAAAAAATCAATTTGAAAACATCTGGAGGGGATATAGGAATCTGGGGTCGAATTTGACTTTGCTAAGTCAGTTTGAGGGCCTTTATTGACTACTAGAGCATTTTTGGGGCAGTTTTGAGTGAGTCATGGGGTTCATTATGAGGTAGTGGGACTTTCTTAGGGATATGACTTAATTTCATGAGTCTTTAAGTCCTCTTTTTTGTCTATCTTTCTGCATTCGACCCAAGTGTTGGGTTTGTATTTAGTGAGTTTTTTTAACTCATTAACAAGAGTTATGATTATGTAGAGAAGTTTTTGTGACTATTTTTTGAGTCCTCAACTTTATTTGTAGAATTTTGTAATTCATTTTGGAGGTTCAATACAAGTGACAGTGGGTTTGATTATGCTATTTTGTGTCAATTGTTAAGCCTTCTTTCTTCCTACAATTTTGTGTTTGTATCTGAATGATTTGATAGAATAACTTGTGAACTATCATTATTCCTTGCTATTTTGTCTCATTCCAGCACCTAGTTGTAGGAGAGTAAGTCTATTTGTAGGTTATAATTTGTGTTTTTCAAAGTGAAATTGGTTAAAGAGAGGTGCCTATATTCCTCCTTTTTACTAATTCATTCTTAAAACCTTATTATAAATTATTTATGCAGATCTTTATAGAAAGATGTGTTTTGTTGTACATCAAGTAGCTGTATAATTCTTCTCGATCAAGTTTGTCTAAATTTCCATCATCACTTTTGGTGTATCACCCATCTCTTACTTTAGGCTTTAGGTTTTAGGTTTATTTTGAGTAATTTTTCTCCCTTTTCCTGGAAGTTTGAATT